>JAJJWW010004124.1:0-292539 GCA_023531295.1 Papaver armeniacum
TATATGCCGTCTTTTTCATGGGGTCTTCCGAATAGCCGCTACAATATTGACCGTAATTTGCTCGTCCACGGGTTTCGATCATGGGTGCCTCTTGCTTACCAGTTTGATTGTTCCTAAGGATTAGTGTGCATACCGATGCGATTGCCCTTGAGGCGTATCCGCTTCCTTTTTCAAACAGGAAGAGTAACTGACGACTTTTGGCTATAATGAGTTCCGGTATGATGAGTTCATTATGATCCAAGATTTTTGTAAATAATCGTGAGTGGAGAATGTCTGTAAACCTTCCCCAGTTTTGAAGAAGTATCCAATGTTGAGAGATCTCAAGCGAAAGTTTCCTGGCAACTCTGAAGTCCTAGCAAAGGAACAGAGAATGAAGAATGAATCTTTGGCGGAGTTCCGGCGTTTCAAAGATCCTCCCGCCTATCGTGTCTTTGAGTTCTTCAGTAACCAGTGTATGTGTCGCTCCTTGTTGCTTTGTCTCAAAACACGTGAATTTACTTTGAAAACATGTGTCTTGTTTCTTCGGGGGCTTCTGCAGTGTTAATGCTTTGCCGCCCTTGCACGTTGCCGTGAGAGCGGCAATTTATTCAAGAATTTAAGTGCACTTCGAGCCTTCTCATAACGGTAATGAGCCGGAGAAAGCAAGAAAATTCGACAAGTGAGAGTGATTCTTCTATCAAAGACCGGTTCTTTTCGGGAAGTGGTTGATGAGTTTAGAGCTTTTTTCTTTCTTCTCACGTTTTTTTTGAAAATGTAA
Organism: Papaver armeniacum; assembly: GCA_023531295.1. Taxonomy (NCBI): domain Eukaryota; kingdom Viridiplantae; phylum Streptophyta; class Magnoliopsida; order Ranunculales; family Papaveraceae; genus Papaver; species Papaver armeniacum. The sequence goes on from JAJJWW010004124.1 coordinate 758, forward strand.
CTCAAGTTGCAGAGGAATCCGGTTAGGAAGACGATTGGGGCGAACCACCACGAAAACTTGCCTTTGGTGACCACCGTCCAGGACTTGAGACGGAGTTAGCCAATGTTTGAAACACGGAATGCGGTTCAAACTGCGGATGATTCTCGATGGTTGCTCGCCAGACATGGAAAAAGACCCTTTGCGAGTCGTGAGGCCGCCTGTGTGCGCCATTTTCGATCCCCCGTCTTGGTTCCTTATCCAGGTCATGTGCTGGTTGGCGGTTCAAATAAGTGGTTTGGCTAAAGTATGAGGCGTTGTACACCGAATGCGGGAGAAGTATGGACATATGGCCACAACCAAGAAGATCACTAGTCGATTTGCTACAGTTAAGCGTGTGGAAGAGGCTTATCGTCCACCGAGGACATGCGTGAGGTGTTAGCCACACCGTTTAAAAACATTATTGCCGACTGGGAGCACCATCGCGACGTGTGTGTAGAAAAGGAGTTCAACGCTTCGTGGTTTTTCGAAGGCCTTGCTGATATCCAGAAGTCGAAAGATGCAACATTCGAAAGCCTTTCTGCAGAGGAGATTGCACAACAAGAGGTAGAACTCGAAAAGCTTTCAAGATGTTGACTATGAAGAGAGCGGCTCTTGAAGATGCAACGTTGACTTTCTCAAGAAGAAGCGATTCTCTGTTGGATGATTTTCCTTGAATGTTTCTACGGTAAACTTTCATTTAGGTTTTTTTTTTTTTTTGAAAAACATACGGATGTCCGGTTCAAAGTTCGACCGGTTTGATAGACAATTGATAGCTTTTGAGGATATTAGATTATTTACCGGGATGAATAGTTTTGATAATATTACTTTGATTATGTTTTGTGAAAGGAATATTGCTTTTATGAAAGTGTGTGCTACCAATCGGCACAAGACGCTTAATAATATTAGCGGTTTACTAAGAACCTAAAAATAGATCGTATATCATGCCCAGTCTAAATTTACTTACCATAGGTTTTTTGTTTCTGTAACACGCCCCCTCTCCATGTAAAAGGCGGCTTTGTTGGTAGCATAATAAATCAAGTCCCCAATCCTTTGGTAGCATCTTCAAATAGTCCCGAGTTTTCTTGTGTAGTCTTTACGGCGGTAACCAGGTTGTCTGGTAGTTGAGTCGATTGAGTCGCCTTCCCCTACCATCTTCACATCCGGGTTCGAAGAACGAGATCGACTTGATCCCGACATTGTAGTAGATAGATCAATCCTCCCGCCGTGGTCGCCAATTGTTTATGGGTAAAAATCGTTTCACCGATTTGGTAAATTCGGTAGGAGTGAGAAACCGGTTTAAACCCTAAACAAATATGCCGCACGTGAGCATTTTCTGATTCGAGAGATCAATACGTACGAATGGCCTAAACCAAGAAATGGCCGTTCCATACTTGCTTCCTATCACAAAGTGGAGGAGAAGGGTTGATTTCGGGAGGGAAGCAAAGAAAGGTGTTGAGACCAGAATAATTTTTGGAGAGTAGTGTCTCGACTTGTATCAGAAAGTGAAAGCTTCGGAAGCTTGCAAGAGATGAAAGCTTTTTGGAGAGCTTGCAAAGTTGCCTTTTTTGAGAGTGTTGTGTTTTTCTCCTGACCGAGACTTGTTGTCTGGTGGAAATAGGTAAGACCTATTTATACAAGTCGAGATTGAAATGTACCCTGGCCTCATGAAGGAAGAGAGTAAAGGGTTAAATAATGGGAGGGGGTGGTAACCGCATGGTGTTTTTGGGTGAAAACGTTTTCACCATTATTTCCTCATTTATTTGACCGCTTTATTCCTATTCACGCTTTCTTAATGTGAGCGTGAGTGTACGCTCGCATGCCGTGACCGCCAAACCAAGACCCCGGAAAGCATCCCCCTTTTTGTGTTGATATCTCGAGTGTTGGTTGCACCTTGAGTGCAAGTGGCGCCGCTTAGTGGCGCGTGTGGCATGTGCCAATGGCATGTGCGCAATGCCTTTGTTGCGGGTTGCACCTTGAGTGCAAGTGGCAATGCCGTAGGTCACTAGTGGGTGTGTGGCATGTGCCAATGGCATGCGGAATGCCTTGGTGGTAGGTTACACGTCGAGTGTAAGTGGCAATGCCCGTAGCCGCTAGTGGCGTGTGTGGCATGTGCCGATGGAATGTGATGAATGCCTTGGTGGTAGGTTGCACGGTTCACAAGTTAGGATACCGGCGTGGGTTTTGGCATGTGCAATGGCACGTACGGCCAAGTTGGCCTGGGTTGCGTGGCCTGCAAGTTAGGGCTACCGCCGCGTGTTTGGCATGTGTCAATGGGAACGCACGGCCATTAGGGCCACGACTTAGGTAATGAAAGCTACCAGCCGTAGCGTATTGGCATGTGCGAATGGCATGCTAAGCCATTAGGGCCACGGCACAGTAAGAAAAGATACCAATGATGCATGTTGGCATGTGCCAATGGCATGCGTGGCCATTAGGTCACGCCTAGGTAATGAAAGCTACCGAGAGCGTGTTGGCATGCCCGATGGCATGCTCGGCCGTTAGACCCACGACCTGGCAAGAAAAGCTACCGTCGATACGTGTTGGCATGTGCCAATGGCATGCGTGGCCATTAGGGTCACGACCTGGTAAGAAAAAGCTGACGTTGCATGTTGGCATGCCCGATGGCATGCGTGGCCATTAGGGTCACGGCCTGGTAAGGAAAGCTACCAGCGATGTGTGTTGGCATGTGCCAATGGCATGCGTGGCCATTAGGGTCACGGCCTGGTAAAAAAAGCTACCAGCGATGCATGTTGTCATGTGCCAATGGCATGCTCGGCCATTAAGGCCACGTCTTGGTAAGAAAAGCTACGGTGATCGTGTTGGTATGTGCCAATGGCATGCTCGGCCATTAGCCACGACTTGCAAGAAAAGCTATCGGCGATGTGTGTTGGTATGTGCCAATGGCATGCTCGGCCATTAGGCCACGGCTTGGTAAGAAAAGCTACCAACGATGTGTGTTGGCATGTGCCAATGGCATGCTCACCATTAGGGCAACGGCTTGGTAAGAAAAGCTACAAGCGATGCGTGTTGGCATGTGCCGATGGCAAGCTCGACCAATTTGGCCTAGGTTGCACGGTTTGCAAGCCTAGGCGCGGCGCTACTTTGGCATGGCGCTGCTAGAGATAAGGTAAGGGTGTTTGACTTGGCGTGGTGTGACTAGCGTAGCTAGGGCCAAAGCGTAGTGCGCTTTGGCATGGCGCGGCTAGCTTGGGCTAGGTGTGGTGACATGATTTTCCATTGGTACAGAGGTGCGGCTAGCATGGTTGGCATGCTTTGGCGCGTTTGGTGTGGTTGGCATGATTTGTTATTGGCACAGAGGTGCGGCTAGGGCCAAGGTAAGGGTGTTTGGCTTGGCGTGGTGTGACTAGCGTAGCTAGGGCCAAGGCAGTGTGCGTTTGGCATGGCGCGGCTATCTTGGGCTAGGTGTGGCTGGCATGATTTGCCATTGGCACAGAGGTGAGGCTAGCATGGTTGGCATGCTTTGGCACGCCGTTAGTGTAGGCGGCATGATTTTCCGTTGGCATGGGGTGCCAGCATGGTTGGCATTCTTTGGCGCGTTTGGTGTGTAATGGGCATGATTTGCCATTAGCACGTAGGAGAATTAGGGTTTTTGCTCGTTGTAACCCTAATTTAAAAAATACCCCCTATTAATTACCGACTACATGCATTAAATGTTCTAATAAATGTGTCACGGTGACATTAGGTTATTCGGGGTTTCGATTTTACCCTTTGTCTAAAAACCACCATCGCACACCACAAAATTCACTTAATATGATTTTTGATCACTAATTATATAAAAAATCTTATCAAACTAATTATTAGTTAATTAGATTATTAGCACTAATCACTTACGGGGTTGTTTAGTCATTATAAAATTATTTTAGATAAGGCGTTTTTGGAATTACTTATGGGTAACCCGTTTTTGTCTATTAGGTGAAGCCCCTCTATTGGAATGTGACGCCACAATAATAGGCTTCTTATTATATGAGTCTTTTCCGTTAACCAAACACGAGATATCTGAATTGTTTGATTGTTATGTTCATTTCATTAAATCCATCATTCATTATTTCAACATAATCTACCGAGGTATCATTTTGGTTTTCTCGGTCATAGAACATGAAATGTTGTTATTGAATTGTTACTTGCACATGATTTTTATCAAGTATCGCTGTTTGGGGAGAAAAAAAACATATAATAAGAAATCAAGATAGTATATATAAGCCAACCTTTAAAACAAATCGATGGGCGTTTTACTCGGACACCCATTTCAATCCTCTAGTGACTTCTCATGCAACCCGTTACACTTGTTTCCTCTGTAAAGAAGTTAAACAACCCATATATTCACATCTTATGAACCAGTCAAAGCACTACCAAGGAAAAGAGAAAGTCGAATGAAATTGAGAACATCAAAGTCGAGCAAATGGATAAGTTATCTGTTTCAAAGTTGGTGAAAAGGTCAATCAGTTAAGAGGTATGCAAAAGCTAGCTAATGAGGTAGGTGTGAGCGTTAGGTGTAAGTGCGATCACAAGTGCTTAAAAATTGTTGTTCATTCACTGCTATTAGAATCAGGGCTTGTTGTCATGGATTCTGATACAATGAGGAATCCACTTTTGTCCGCCTCGGAATTCCAGGAGGCGTAACTAGTGTTACCTACTAGTGGATCGGGAAGACGCGGATCCAACCCATAACCATTTTCTAGTAACACAAAAATTTATCCATATGTGCAGCAAACCTAATTCATATTATGCACAAATCTAGATTTGTAACCTAATCTAGTTTATGCACAAATCTAGTAGGAATAATGCATTTGATGAAGTCGAAGAACCCTTGATTAAAAAACAAAGAGTAAGCCGAAAATGGCCGGCCTATGTTTTCAATTTTTCATAGTTCCTCCGGAATCACGAAGGCACTTGTGTTCTAGATTCATCTTTGTTTTCATATTCGAAAAAGTATGATTTAGGTTATTTAGGTTACGGAGTATATAGTTTTGTTTCTTAAAAACCCTAGAAATTAATTGAAGAATCGTAAAAAACAGGTGAAATCGGGATGGATATCATTGATGATAAATATGAGAAGTGGAATCCAATTGCCGTGATGAGATATACCAACGTGCTCAAGGTATGTACAAGGGGTTAACATATTTGGAACAGTGCTGGCTTTGAGGAGGAGGAAGATAGAGTCCAAGCAATGAAAGTGAATGGTGATTACGGTAAGTCTTCTAAGAAGAGCGAAAAATAACGACGTTAGGAAGAATTAAAACTCTCAAACCAAAGAAAGAGCATATGGACTAAGAATGCCGAGTCTAAGAAGAAGGTGATGAAGAAGAATCGATTTCAACAATGTTACGGCCGTAGTTGCCGAAACTAGGTCCAGTTACGCTATCTTTTTTGTACATGTTATATATAAACTTAACTCGACTTGTTAGCTATTGTTCTTTATTTTCGTGGCATTTTTCTTTTATCAATAGCTAATTCCAAGAAGGATGCTTGCTTGTTGGATGTTGGATTGTTGGAAAATCATTTGTAGTCAATGATTTTAGTCCATCCATGCTCCCATATGACTAATATCATTGACTCCCTAATCCATTTTCGAGTAGTCTAATGAATGAGACATCCATTTCCAAACATAAAGTGTAGCTTTTCTTTTTTGGTCAACACTCGGTCGAAGTAATATGCTGAAAAATGAGTTTGTTTCTCTACACATTATTATGTGTCTGTTTTTAGTGTAAGAGGAATTGTATGGGCTGTGAGTCCACAAATCTTATCCTTTTCTGGCCTTATATCGACCATGTAAAAGAGAGAGAAAAATATTATCATGAATTAATGAAAAAAAGAAAATCAAGAGAGAGTGAGTAGTAAAAGTATTAGTTTCCAACTTCTCCATTATCAAATCAATTAAAAATCTTCATATCAATTCACCCAAAAAATCTAACAATTGGTATGGGAAGAGAATAGATCTAGTGAATCCGATCTTTGAGAGTGAAAAAAAAATCAATTAAATCTCAAAAAAGAACATTCAAAAAGTTCTCTAAAACTAGATCTAAAAAAAAAAACCTAATTTCTTCAATCAATCATCAACCAAATCAATGGCAAGTAGTAGTAACTCAAGTCTATATATTCGGAAGAACCTTCAATACCACTTTTTCATGGAGAAAATTATGATTTTGAGTCGGCCGTCAACACCGCAATCTACTTGATAAATAGGTGTCCAACATAAGCCGTATGATAAAAACTCCTTTTGAAACATGGAGTGGAAGAAAACCATGGTAAGACATCTCAAAGTTTTGGTAGTGTATGTTATTCTCGAACTCCAAAGATAATGAGAACAAAGCTTGATGAATCAAGGAGAAAATGTGTGATTTCTCGACCTATAGCCTCCAATCAAAAGGTTATAGGTTGTTTAGCTTGAAGAACAACACAATGATTACAAGTAAATGATGTCTTGTTTTGATGAAGGAACTTCATGGAATTGGGAAGAAGGTAAAATTGAGAAGAGAACCATTATTGTTGATGAAGAGCAAGAAAATTCAGCAACAAATGAAGTTGAAGAAGGTGAAGAAAATGAGAAGAACAACCTCAAACACCTCCAAATACAAGACAAGGAGCATCTCTAGTATGTCTCCAAGTACTAGTGCATCAACATCACCACCATCGACACCAAAGAAGATGCATAGGTTGAGGAAGTGTATGAAAGATGCAACTATTGTACAGGATTGAACCGGATAATTTTGAAGAAGCATCAAAAGAACCGTTTTGGATAAAGGCTATGGAAGAAGAAGTTGTTGTCATAAATGATAACGATACTTAGCAAGGCCAAGTGACCTAGGTTGGGAAAAATGCTGCATGATATTGATAAAAATAATCACATAAGAAAAAGAAGCACCTACGGTGCTACAAAGTGGCATCATCCAAAAAAAATAAAGGAAAGGAAAAGCACCTCCAAAGGCACCCCTAAAAAACTCCAAGAGAGCACAAAAGAAAAAGCAAAGCCTATCAAAAGCCTACCAACTCACACTAAAACAAGCAAAACCAGCAAACTAGATTTCTTCTTGCACGGGTGAAAGATCTTTTGGCGAGCCCCAAATTTTCGTTGTTTATCACTCCATCTCGAGAAAGTTTGTCCGCTTCCTTATCTGATTTCAAAGACATGAACCTATCCACAGTAGCATTACAAATAATGACAATGTAAGCAACAAAAATAATGAAATTTGAAACTACTAAACGAAAAGGGTCCACAACAATAAACTTAGTTTTAGTGTCAAAAGAAAACAAAAATCTCTGCAACAAGTTTAGTGAAATTAAGGAGCCAAAAACTATATCACTTACTTTCCAAAGGTGTCTTGAGCCAGTCAAGCTCCTCAGTAGTAACGGACATCAACTGATTGTTCGATCCATGTGCAGTTCTTTAACCATCCTTCTGTGTTAGATAAATTGTTTGTAGAATGCTGGCTCCCAGTAGAGTGATAACTACCTGTTTCAAGTGAATAAAATACAACCCCACCGCCACTCAGATGTAATCTTGGGAAATATATATTTCCTTCATGCTTCTATTTGGAGCAACTGCCGATACACATGAGGTGTTGCTAAGGAATAATACATGCTCACCCAAATTCTCAACTTTAATCCATTCCATCTCCGAGAAATTCAATCTGAAAATCCTGACCGACTTTAACCCATTCCAGTCATCATAATATTTTTCGTCATCTTTATGTAAGTTATCACATTCTAATTTTACTAATAAAAGATCTCCTCCACACCCTACTAAGAAACCTGGAGAATCACCAAAATATCGTTCACGAGGTTCTTTGAGAACTTTCCAACTGTTATCATTCGCAGAAAAAACTCCCACACCTCCAAGAAGATCGACGCAAAAGAAATCCCCATCATGAAAAAATGCGGTGTCAAGGAATGGGTTCCTAGTGTGAGTATTATTAAAGACACAAGAATTCCATTCCGCTTCTCCCTTTCTGATGAAATCAATATTTACTTGGTTGTCCTTTTCATCCATAGCAAAAACTATGCAGTCTGAAGAAATCGGTAAGGAAGAAAAAGAAACGACTGAATGACAATAAGCCCTATCCATGTCTGGAAGTTTCACCATATCTCGTGTGAGGGGATTGTAGAAAAATATGATATTATTTCTTGTCATTAGTAGCCAGCCTCCCTTCTAAAAACGAATTATACAGTCTGCTAGATCGGGGATGTTGATGGAGTAGTTTTCGCCATTATACATCGGGTTTACGATACTGAATATAGTATGATTGCGGTCTCTAGAGAACAACAACCAAGGAGATAAAAACGATATCTTTTGTACTTTCGGTGTCATCTCTGTATTTACTTTACATGCTGAACGAAAATGATTATAATCTAACCCAAGAGTGTCTTCATTAAACTCATTTGCTGCTCTTCTCTGCTTATTAACATGCATCATAACCCAGTCTGTGCAAGAAAAAGGTTTTGGTGGAATAGTAACGGTATCACCAGTACATTCAATTTTGAATTTGCGCAGACATCCTTCACAGCGGGGACAGTAATACAAACAACCACGTGTGTAGCCCAACTCAGCTGCTGAGCTACAAGCTGTGGTGTGCTCGCCAAAGAATAGAACATGATCTCCTAAACTGTTCACCTTCTCCCATTCCATTGACGAGAAATTCAACCTCACCACTTGTATTGAGTTGACTTCAACACCATATGAACGGTGAATTATGTCAACCCTGAAAAGTTCATCAAGAGATTCTAAATAATATGACACAGAGTATGTTTTTCCTATTAATGAAAACAACACCTTTTTCACGTGGAGCGACTTAATAGAGATGGTCAGATCAGCACCCTTGCTGTGTTCGATCTCTAGGTTTCTGAATTCAGAACCAGGCAAGGAACCATTATACCTATTAGGTTCTAGCAATGGTTTGGTACTTGGTTTTATATTTTGTTCAGCAAATACTCGGATAAGGCATCATGTTTGTAATCCTCTCATTCGGGAATGGGTATCACTTCCTTCACCAACCCATGCAAATCAATTCTGTGTTACTGCATTGTTCTCGTCAGAGTATTCATCATCCAACATTTCCCCAAGTCACTACAAGGTTGTATGTATTGAAAACTTTGAGAGGCCTTCGAAGAAATTTTACGTGGAGATATTTTCTTCTGATTTGGGTGAATGGAAAGTCGGTGAAGTTTCATGCTCTCAAATTATTGCCAGGAATCTCCCTGCTCAGAATAATGTTGTTATGCGTAATGGTGTTTTGTAGGGAAAAATAAATTAGTAGCTTACAATCTCAACCACAATAACATAACTGATGGCGATCATCAATGTAGTTTGATTGACATGCCAGATGAAGAATTAGATGATAAATATATATATATTAAAGTTGGATGTAGTATTCTTGGGGAGTCAGAAAGCTCCATCTGTTATGCGAGAATAAAACCTGGAAACTCTCAATTCATTTTGAGTGTTTGGGTGCTCGATGAGGACAACTGGAAGTTGTTGCACAAGGAGGTTGGATTACCCGATAACTTAGCAGAAATGATTACTTCGACAGGTGAGGAAATGCTGGTATTAGGCATCAGTCCATTAGATCGTGATGTTGTTTTGCTCGGTTGCAAGCACTACATCTGGGAATTCAATACCCGAACTAGAAGAGTTGAAGAGCTCTGTTGTCCCTCATTTTTCGCAAACAGTAATTTAACTGATCGTGATAAAATTATGATGCAAGTGCAGTTTGCGCTGAAGCCGATGCCAACGTTACTTCCACAGGCTTCTTGGATCCAATGAAATCAAGATGATGTTGTGGGAATTCTGCCACTTTTTATCTTCTTTTCCTTAATTATCCAAGAAACTTTCAGACTATTACAACAAATATTGGGTAATGCATGCTTTCATGCAGCATGCACCGTTTGAATTTAATATGAATTCTTATTTGATGTCCCTTTGTCTGTTAACTTTCGCAGTACATTTTATTTATACATCCTTAATTTTGTGGTCAGTTGTTCGAACGTAAAGCTTTTGGTAGTCGATACTCATGGGGCTTTCGGAAGCTTATGTTTTCCTCTCACTCCCAAACGAACCATTTAATCTCAAATGCACCTTCACAAGTTTATTCCAACTATCATAAATAGTAGACCGATATAAGTGAACCCTGAACCGATGTAAGTGTAACGAGAACTTACCTACATATGACTTCCAAAGTATGCGGCGGTATGTGTTAATACCTCGAGCTAGTGTCTTGTGTGTGAAAATATCCACAGAGGTGCCAACTTATGGTTTATAAGAGCTGGCTTTCAATTTGTCAAATGCCAGATCAGATTGTGAACATTCATAAGAGCTAATCTTAACGTTCAGAGATGTCTTTACCATCAAAAATAAAACATAAGCGCATTCGATTTGCTATCACTATATTTAGCTGCACACTTCATGAAATATATTAAAGCAAACTCGGTGGATTATGGTCTTGCAAATTACAATGTGGTGCAGCAGATTACATATCGGTATGTTACTTTGATGATCAAGGTAAAGCTCAGAGGATGCCGATGGAGTATCAAATTTTGCATTGTTAGTTTTATCATATGTTTGCGCATGTAAATCCCAAACAAACAACCACAACTGTAATATTCTCATGCAGAAACTAAATAACCCAGTTGAGTTCAAAATCTAAAATTCAATATCATAGTATAATACCAGCTTTACAGAAAGAAAATAAAAAAATTGTTTATCGGCACTTGAATATTAGTGATTGATTCTATGTTGGCTTTTCTTTGGTTCTTCTTTTTTCGGTTCTTCTTTCTTTGGTTCTTCGTTCCTCTTTTCTGGTACTTTTTCTGGCCCAACTGAAACCAATTCGGCATTACAATATTTCCGCAGTTTGACTACAATATCTACAGGATCAACATCTCCGGTTATTGTCAGTTTCTTCCATGCTTCTTTCATATCCCATGATATTGAATCAACCCCTGCGAAACCCGAAACAGTCTTCATGGCCTTTAGTTTGTGTTTCTCATCACTAATATCCATCTTCACTACCATAATTTTCTGTTATTACAAATAAATAACACAATTAAAAACTCAATATCAAACAAATATCGGTCGATTCAAACAAAGCATGGACCTTACCTTCATTATTCTATTGAGTTAATTGTTAATAGTGGTTGATGCAGGGCGATAAAAGGGAGAAACTAGTTGTATTTTATATTATTCTTAAACTAGTTTATTTTAAGAAAACACCATGCATTAGCAAATTTTCCCTTTTACTTGTTGGGAAATTCCTCCTTGGAACACGAGTCCAATTTTGTGCACTTAACAAACCGATTAGATTCATTTTCTAAAACCAACAGTTACTTATAGAATAAAATCATTTTTTTATATTTTTAATATTAATTATAATTCATAAATGGAACCAAAAATATACGGAATATCTAATCTAGCTAAATTTAGGAGTTTTAAAAATTGAAACTCATAATTGGTTATAAAAAATTTATCATGATCTCAGTATTTTCCAAGCTAAAAAAGAATATAATATTTAAGGTTAAAAGATTAAAAAAACTAAGAATGAGAATATACTTATTTGTTTCTTTATTTGATAAATCCCACCACCTTTAGCTAGATCAATCTATTTCTTTGTGTAGTTTTTGAGTTTTCCATCAACAAAATCAACACTGCAGTAATGAGACATAAAAGTACCCGTAGTACTGGTACTACTACTCCTACAGAGTTATTACCCTAGGCTGAGTCAAAAATGAGAATAATGAATGTTGAGAAATCCAATGAGAGTAAGATGTCTTTGATCTTCCTCACGGCTTGTTTAATCGGTATTACTTCTTTTTTTTTAATCGGCACTTTTTTTTTTTTTTTTTTTTTTTTTTTTTTTCTTTTAATCGGTATTACTTCTGCTTTCTTGATTGGGTTTATGCTCCGTATCTTAGGTATGTACTATATATATGCACCCTACGCTTAACTTTTACTTGTTTTGCTTATTTTGTTGGGTATGCTCGGTAACATAATTATTAGTTAGTAGGTGGGATGCCACATAGGCCACATAGGCCTAGCGCAAGTTGTAAGCAGCAGTTTTTTTTTGTTTTTACATACATTATTGATCTTTAATGGAATAAATGTGATGGATTTGTAGGAGGGCTTATGTTTCGGACAGGACATGCGAACCAATTCTACCCATATAGTTACAACCGTTCCGTGGCCTCTTACGACGTTCTCATCTCGGTAGTTCTTGCAGCTCTCTACATCTGCGGTATCCTTGCCATACAAATAAGAAAACATGCACCTGATTTCAGTAGGTTCAGTGCTCACTGCTCTCATTACCAATGGATTTATGTTAGCTATATGTTCGATTATCCACACTTTGGGTTCTGGCTTAATGTATCAGGTATATTGTCTAATCCTGTAATTTTATTTCTATTATATCAAATAATTTTCATGGTAGAGTAAACTTCTCATAATGTTCGTCAGAGACGACGTATAGTGTGCTAGCCAGCACTCTTCTACTGGATACAGAAGGCCACAGGTTTCAAGTTTGAATCCCGCCATCTTGAGTGTGGACGACCCCTTTCCATTGTGTGTTAGCCTAAGCCAATAATACTTTAATAGACAATGTCTTTACCGAGCTTTATTTGGTCTCTTGTAAGTGGAAAGATGTTAGCAGAGTGAACCCTAAGTTTCACGCGCTATGGGATCGCCACACTAGGTGCAAAGAAAATTTGATAAACTGAGGCAGTTCCATATACGTTAACTACTGTTTGGTGTAGGTAACTAAAAGATTGTACGATGTCATGCAAACATGGTAGGAGTCTAGCTCATTGTACTATGTGTTATGCCAAGTTTAGCGAAAAGAGTTGAACTATCATTGAATTTCTAGTTTAAACAACCTTAGCTGTTGCTTTTCGACAACTTATCGTTTGCTTTGATTCTGAACACTGATCTTCTTGATTTGTTCCTCAAGCGAGGGGCCAAGAAGGAGAATGATAAACTAAGGTCGTTTACTTTTCTTTCTCGCCTAATTCATGACTTTACAACATGTAACCCTGCTCTTCATTTCGTGTCATTACTTTTGTGCAGGGTGCTCAAGCCTATATTCCTACATGGGTTTCGCTCATAGATACTACTTACCTTCCCTGAATATCACTTTTATAATGATGATCGCAGTCAGTATCTTTGTGACCAATCTTGTGAACTGCAGCACCAACAGTATCTAAGGTGGGCGTGGCTGGAAAGTTAGCATAGGCACTGCTCTGGTCCCTGCTGCTATCACCTCTATCGGATCATTCTTACTCCCAGACACCCACTCGGATATCCATGGTTAAGCTGTAAATTTGATGACGCCAAACAGTTGCTCCAACGCTTCCATGGCACCAACGACGGCTTTCATATACTGTTCAAAGATTTATCAGCCGCCAATGAAGCATCTAAGTCTGCAAAAGGATGCGAGATGCAAATTATGTCTCAAACCCAGAACAGGCCCTACCCTGTGATGGCAATAGCTCTCCCCTTGTTCCAACAGCTCACAGGAATGAGTGTAATGGTTTTTGAAACCATTGCAGCTCTAATGTACACCGCCATCATTGGAGGGGTCAATGTTGTTGCAACCATCATTGGTATATATAATCTCGGTCAGTAAAGGTTACAGAAGGTTTTTCTTCATTGCTGGGGGAGTTCACATATTTGTTGGTCATGAGGTAATGCTACTAAAATTAACTGAAAAGAATACTAAGTTTGTGGATCACTAATGTAATGAAATTTTCGATTTCAGATCATGTTGGGGATTCTGGTAATTATAGCCAGCAGCTGTATATGTGTTTCAGGATTTGCATGGTTATGGTATGGGGTCCAATAGGCAGGATATTTCTCTATAGTGATGATGATATGTCAGTATGATATACATATTGGAGGTTCGGTCATGCAGCCAGAATTTGGCTTCAATAGTGCATTGGATGTTTCCAGCAATTTTTTTTTTTTTTTTTTTTAAATTAAATATTTCAATCCCATACTTTTTGTCTCTTGATTGTCGTGTACCAATATTGGTGGTGTATAGTGATTCGTTTCATGTCCAAGTATGGAGATGCTGCAGAAATTACTTGTTGCAGTATGTCTTCATCTTCATTGTTGCAAAATTTGATGGAGATGCTGCATAAATTACTAGTATTGGCCTGTAAAGGCAGAGCAAGTGGTAACCTCGATATGGTGGTTTAAGCAGTAATCATGTTCTCCTTAATCTGAAAATTGAAAGGAAGCTGAGGCTAATGTGAACAAGAGGGCTGGTGAAGCAGAATTCAGTATGGTGTTGGTCCTGTTAGAAACATGTTGCTGGGTAGAGGGAGCATTTGTTCATTGTTTTTCAGGGGAAGTTTGTGGATTGGGGTTTGCATTCTTGGCAAACAGATGGAAAGAGTTGCATCTCTAGTTTGTTAAAGAGATTTAGAGATGGGTTGGAGTGTCTCTGTCACCTATGAATTGGTGATTCCTATTGTTCCCATGAAGTGTTTTCAGTCCAGCATGGTGGTGATGATTAATTGTGTGGTACAGTACTGATCCATGGATGCAGTGATGTTGTTTTACAGCGTTTGCAAGGTTCCCAGTAGGTTGGTGACAATTGAAGAAGCTTGCAGAGGTTCTTTATGGATTTGTATGTCTTTTTGCCATGTACCATTCCTTTAAGATTTTGGGTGAAGAGTGAGATGGGCAGCCTTATCGGGAAAAATGAAGGAAGAACCCGATGAGTAGGTTGGTGATGGTAGGACATGGGCATCCTTGATTTGAGATAGTTTGAAGTGGTTTAAGTGTATGGCCGCCAAAAAAGAGCTGCTTGTGAAGGATACAGAAGGTTAATTTGAGCCAGATATCTTGATGAGAATGGCAAGTTGGCAACAAAATGGTGTGATTGGGATGAAGCTTGAAGAACGAGTTCACAGAGTGCTCTTAAAACTGTTTGGAAATGTGAGGGAGTTCGGGATATGCAGTCTGTTCTTGAACGGTTTGGAGGGAAGAATCCCAAGCACTTAAAAATCAATTGTTACCAACTGAGTAAACCACTTTGAGTTCTTACCGAATTTGCAAGGGAGACTTCTTGGTATCATTTAAAGCTCAATTTCCTTTTGGCTCAAGATATAAAAAGGGAAAAAGAAAAAAAAAATCAAGATGTAAATGAGCTATAAATGAGTACAAAAGTAGGTGTGATCTACCACAACTACGGGTCGGCATTATGTGTCCACTGGTCTACCATCTAATACAAAAATCCAGGAGAAAAAACAGATTTTACTTAATTTTACACGGCTGTAAAAACATTTTACCCAGCGGCCTGTTTTTACGATCATATAGGCAACCCTAATTCAAGTGTCCAGTTCAGTGAGCCTTATAAATAGAAAAGTTTTCCACTTTTCCCATTTCCTCCTCCTCTTCCTCCGTAAGCCTCTGAAAGAACGTAAAACGTAACCCTAGAGACCAATAACATCAGATCCGATCTATCCCTATGATTTTCATCACAGCCAATTCTTATTGATCTATCCCTATGATTTTCATCACAGCCAATTCTTACTCGATTCAACAACATATCCAGCACAATGATTTTTCCTCTCAAGAAAGTAAAATGGAATGGATATTAGTCTTGAAGATCTAGGTCATCAACATCACATTTACCAACATCACCATATTTACCTTGGAAAGGGAGAGTAAAGTCCGAAAAGAGAACATCCTTTGCCTTCTTGGCGGTGTTGGTTTCCCCTCAGAAAAATAAAATAGGATGAATTAGTGTCTCAAATCGGAAAAAACAAGTTACTCGAGAAGAAATTCAGCCGGTAGAAATAGCAATACGACAGGGAAATTAGCAGTTCTTTTGTATTTTCCCTTTTTCATAATATATGGTTTCAGCACTGAAATTTTGATTGCAAATCTTCTACCGAATACTACCAATTAATTTTGCTTTAAGTTTTCTTTTAGTTTCTGTTATCAGAGTTTGCTTTGCTTCGATCTAGATGCAGATCCATGAAACCTAGTGCGGCTAATTGTTATTAGCCTCTATTATGGGTGATTTGATAATAATCATAAATTAATTCCGTGATGTTTCTTTTTTTTTTTATTGAGTTAGGAAATTTTTGGTTTTCTTCTTTATAATATAATCTTTGTTTTCAATTTTTATATGAAATTTATTTCATACCATTCACTTTCAAACTTGCATCGCTCTCTACACTATCAATCTGTGATGGCTGTCAGTGGGCATTCCTGCAGTGGCCTGATCATACCTCGGTGTGAAAAAAGGATCTTGGTGAATCCACACGCAAGCCAAAGACTGCCATCTCAGACACAATCAAAATGTGGATGTCCTGTGCTTTGGACCTCTGGAGCAAAGAGGCGATTTTGCCGCCTGGCACAAAAGGATTCGCTTGAATTGCAAAATTAGCTCCTCTAGTTTCTCCCACGCGGGAATAGAGATCAGCAATGAAAGTAGGCTAGGGATTCTCAGACCTTTGTGACCAACATCATGCCACCCATCTAACCACAAAGTCCAATTTAAAAAGGCTATGTAGTCATATGATGCCTATTGGAGCCAGTTGTGAATAATGAAGCATCAATTTGCTTCGGCCAGTACCATTGCATCTATAATTTTTGCACCTCCAAAGCAAACCGGGTACCCAACCATGAGAATATTCTAGATTTTGCTTTATCCACATCTCTTCCATTTACTTGATGCGTTTACTTACTTAATACTCCCTCCGTCCCCATTATAGGCGGAGAAGTGGGTTTCTCTTAGAATAAGAAAAAACCTTTGATTTTCTATATATCCATTCACTTTTCTGTCTTACCCTTTGTACAATTTCCAACATTAGAGACATTAACTTAATTGTGGTGATAACTACCTATATATATAAATAAGCTTAATTTATGGAAAAACCCATCTTGGAATTGAAAATCCGCCAATCTAATGGTACTACAAATTTTTAAACTCCGCCTATATAATAGAGACGGAGGGAGTATAAAAAGTGGCTTATGATTTACATGGTTTTTATAAAAATTTTTAAATATCTTAAAATGAGATTTACATGGTTTTTATAAAAAGTTAATTCCTTATATACCCTTATTATTATATAATTTAAATTTTATATTACTAATTCATTTTATGGCTTATGATTTCACATCCGTGTATGGTGATATAGGGTGTCAATAATTTTTTGACGGTAACAACAATTGATTTTAATGTTTATCTAAAAAAAATAGTAGAGAAAACTATAATTATCTTAAAATACTTAGTTAATTATCTATTACGTTAGCAATTACCAAATATGTCCCCTTAAAGTAAACACACACACAAAAAAAAAAAGAAAAACAGACCATCTATGATTGGGGAAGTGAGTTGTCAGTCCCACAATGGTGATTTTCGTATTAATAGGCTGATACGAAGAAAAGTCGTGAAGAAAATAAAAATTTCCCATTACCGGATACATTAAAAAGAGGAATAATGGACGGGTGTTTGTCACCTAGATAATGAGTCTTGAAAAGAATATTTAATTTGTTAATGTATCTATCTGATTAGTGATTGTTATAAATAGTGGGACCCAAGAATTTAAACTGCAAACCTCAAGGGTATTAAGGTAAGTTTATCTTTATATATTATGATAAGATTATTATTAATCATCATCTCGAAATTTGTATAAAGAAGTTAGAAAAACAAGATAAAAGGTAGCTATTAATTACTTCTTAACATATATACGGGGCTACAAGTTAAGAGTTTTTCCAATGGCATGTGTGTGGAGATAAACCACCTAGGATACACATCCATTTTCTTTAAAATCATTCTCCAACCATGATGTCTTAAACCAATGTATAGATGACTTTGGGTAGACAATGTCAAGGAAAATTTCAAGTTTTAGACATTCCCCTTGACATTGTCTACCCATCCTAGTCAGCTTTTAATTAATTGAATTGACTTTAATATATTACTAACCATTTTTAACTTTAGCAAAATCTTAATTATGGAAAATAAATATTATACTAATTAAATGAAGAGGTTACATACAATACCATTGGAGATGGATTTTTTTTCTCTCCCTAATTTTAAGAAAAAACAGATCGGGGATGTTTTATTTGTGTTGCCACATAGGAAGCACACACAATGACCATTGGAGAAGCTCTAAGAAGACCCAAAAAAAGTACTCCATTCTATAATTGGTTAAAATATTTTCCGACATTCCGAAATTAGATAATCGAGAAAACGATTTAAATACGCGTCACAGTAATGTTAGCCAGCGAACACGTACCAGCGACTCATTGGCGGGCAGCGACACATAAACCTTTGGGGCTCTTTCCAAAGTTAAACCACAATCACTCTTGCCGCTGATGCTGCTAGCCTCCTCCTCTCTCCCTTCAGACTTCTGTACGGTAAGTCTCTTTCCTCTTCTTGTTTTCTCCGCAAGGGTTTTACAGCTTTTAACTGCTAGTAGTCTTGTAGGGTTTTACAGCTTTTTTCCGCAAGGGTTTTAGAACTTAAAAAAGGGTTTCATTGTAATGAATGAACCGTTTTCTTGATCTCCTTCACCAATTATTATCTTGTTCTTGTTTGATTTACTCATTTAGTCCATGGTTTTGGTTACAGGCTTCATTTAAATCAGTTCATGAATTATGGATTCAATTATGGTTGAGTGTGAGAAGAGAAAAAAGATAAAGAAATTGAGTTGTGGAAGAGGAATTTCTAGAGTTACAAAGTCAATTTGTGGTTCAGAAGCATGAATTGTTTGGGTTGAAACAAGAGTTGCAAGATTATAAAACTAAGTATGATGCGTTATCTGTGGAGATTCAGGAGAGAGAAAATGTCGTTATTGAGGAGGGTAAGGCGATGTGCGACGAATTGAACAAATGTGTTGAGGATTACGAGAGAAGGTCTAAAGAATTGGCTGTGCAGGCAGACTTGAGGTTCAAATATGAACTTGAATTGGAGAAGAAATTAGAAGATTGCCTGACTAATAATAAGTGTACTGCTGCGGAGAATGCGAGACTTGTGAATGAGCTGAATGCGTGCAAAAGTATGTGTGACCAGATTAACAAGCAGATTAAGAGTTTAGAAGAAGAAAAAGAAGATGAGAAGGCTGCAATTGATGAGGGGGAACAATGTAGTCAGCTCTATAAGGTGATTGCGTACTTGGAGCGTGAGAAAAGAAGGGCCGAGGATGAGACCGAAGTTTTAAAGACGGATCTCAGGGAATTGAAGGATCGGACGGAGAAAGAATTGGGCGAATATAAAGTAAAGTGTGATGGTTTGTTGGTGGAGGTTAAGGAGAAGGAAATGCAATGTGTGGGTTATGAGAGTAAATTGAAGAATCTGACTTTGATTAGGGATGCTTTTGAGAATGAGTTTGAGGACTACAAAATGTCTGACAATGGTCTGAAAGAAGGAATTATGGGTGTAGCTGAAGCTCGAAAGATAATGTCTAAAGGAGAAAAGAGGATAGAAGAAAAATCGCTTGCTTGGAAGATGCACTTGAGAAGGTGGAAGGTGATAAAAGAGAGGTACTTAAGCAGGACTTGAGGCTGGAAAAGAATTCAACTTGTGACAAGGTGATTAGTCCAGAGCAACATAATGTTAGCAAAGAAAGGCTGAATATCTCAACTTCCAATACAACAAAAAGATGTTCAGATAATCAAAAATATCTGACATCTTCAAAGAGATCATTTTCTGGCGAAGAAGGTGAGGTGTGTAGTGCCATTAGTTGTGGAGCGGATTATATGCGATCAACTTCAGCACCCAAAAGATTGAGGGTCTCGGAAATTTCAACCAGTAATAGTGAGAATGAGGAGGATCATACAACTCCAAGTGGTAAACTTAGGGTGAAGCAAGTTGGAAAGCTTTCAGTAGGTCCGAAGCTCTCTCCGTTGGGTCAAAATGTTGAGAAATTCGTGACCACCACTTCAAGGCACAGAATTATTTCCCTAAGACCATGTGAATTAGGAAACAAGTGCCAGGCTGGTGACACACCGAAAGATGAACATATATCTCCAGATAGTTTGGGTGTAGATGGGTCATCAGAAAAGAAGGGAGGCAACCTAAGTTTGGGGAGATCTATGCCAAAAGGATCTGAAAGTTATGGCAGGGGGAGATAACTTCGAAGGCCCAATGGATAATGCGTTAGGGATTTTGGTCAAAATATAGAAAAGAGAAGTAGTAGATGTGAAGAATTGAAATGGCAAAATGAAGCTGACATGGTTCTATCGCTTAAAGAGAATCCCACCCTTTGCATGAAAGCTGTGTGTGCTCTACATAGACAGCATACTCAAATAATGAGTTCATCACATTGCAGAAACAGAACCTTAAGAGCCTTCAAAAAATTTGCTGCACTCAGGTTTGTATACACAAGCCCTCCATATTCATTTGCTTGTTTCATATCAATTGATTCTTAAAATTTCCGATTAAGATTTTTCCTCGCTAATTGTACTGCAGTGGAAGTGAGTTAGCTGAGTTTCTAATGGATGGAGATCCCAAAGGTGACTTGAAGAAGTCTCAAAAAGAGCTGGAAATGTTTAAGCCTGAAGGACTTGGAGATTGTAAAAGATTAGCTAGATACTACTCGAAGCGTCTGTTTAGCATTTCTATAAGCAAAAAAGACCCCTTCTTCAGTCCTCATAGTTTTGTGTCTCTCAGCAACTAAGACAGTGAATGGTACTGTTATAACTCGGGTACCAGAGCATGCCAAAGGTTGCTTCATAGGCAACAAAAGCATGTTCTCTACAACACAAGGATGGGGCGGTAAATCAGTGGAAACTTTTTGATGATAGGTGACTGTAGTTCTGTTTTCTTGTAACTTATAAAGTAACCCCAATCATCTGTACATACATATTTCAGCTAGAGTTTTTTGCTTGTGTGATGGAACTGTTCTTGGGCAAAATCCAGGCACTGTTCTTGGCCAAAATCCGGTCACTGATTTGTTTGTCTATGCTTTGAATACGGCACATACATATGCCGGACAATAATTCCTATTTTGTTTTTCATGCCCATAAAGAAAATGGTTAATTGACTATTTGCTCAAATATGCTAGCTTAGCTCAACAGTCCTAGTGATTTTCTAGTGGTTTGATCGGTAAATTTGGTTGCCGGTGAGTTTTGACATCAAGCCAAGTTGGTCTTTTTTTTTTTTTTTTTTTTGATTAATTTTTTTCGACCAGCATAGAATTCGGTGCTAACAAGTCGGCCTTTTTTATTGGTAAAATTTGGATGTAAAACAAATTTCAATATTTGACACTACTACTTTACACGAACTGACTTTCAAGTTAAGCACACTTGTTAATTCTCTCATTCGACTATACATTGATCTTTACTCTTTAGCAAACCCTACAGTGTTGGTCAAGATTTTTGAGAAAAAAATATCGTCAATGAGCATTTCAAGAAAGGTGAAAAATGTCGTACACTCAGCTAAAGGCGCCCAAAATGTCATTAAATTAGGTGACAATATCTATAGAAAGAGGCTAGAGGGAGTTGTGCTCGGGGAGATTGGGCTGCACCGTATTAAACAAGGGCTCATAGAGTCATTAAAGGAAGAAGTGGCACGCAAGATGTAACAAAGGGATTTTTCCGTCCTTTGCAGTACCAAGGCCATGACAGAATGCATTTATTTTTCTGGAGAAGGTTGTGGCCAGTGAGTGGATTTATCTTTCCCTGATTAGACAGCCGGAAGTTACAGTGAAGTTTTTTGTTTTGTTTTGAAGTTACCGGAAAGTTACTCATGAGGGTACCTGACTTAACTCAGTAGCTGGAGTCGAAATCGGAGTTACAAGATAGTTTTGTTATGGTTCATGTAAACTAGTGGGTTTCCGGAGGTCATAGTTTTTGGACCACATAAATATGGAATGGGCTTAATAAGGTATTCGACCCATTAGCCTTCAACAGAAATCTTGGTTCATGGATTGAAACCCAAGCCCATAACCAAATATTTAGCCTTTATTAAAGGTGACTACATTAAATGTATCTTGAAAGGGGATGAATCTGTTCAACCCAAGAAGTCGAATTAATCTAGATATATATTTAGTCCAAATACATTATTAATATGGTCACCCTAAAATGAGGGAATGAATAAAGGTTAATTGTTAGACCAAATACTTTTCCAAATGTCTAGATACATAATTCTGATTTTTAGTAATGATGAACCTGGAGGGGATTCGGTCCTGGTACATCATCAAAATGAATGCAGACAGGTAATTGACTGGATGAATACCCTCTATTACCTATAAATAGAGGAGGGATTTCAGCAGTAAAGGTACACATTTATAATCCTTACTCATTGAGGCATCGGAGTGTCGTTGCAGGTACCCCCTCCTTTTCTTCATTCATCAAGAGTGTTTAGAAATCCAAGAGTATTGGAGAGTGTTGATGGTGGTTTTTAAACAAGGGGTAAAATCGTAAAACCCCATGACCTAGTGTTACCCACAACACATTAACTAAGAGCATTTAACTCGTGTGTAAATAATTAATAGGGGTATTTTTCAAAATACCAGATTAGGGTTTTCAACCACGTAAACCTAATTCCAAAGCCAAGCCGCACTCGCGCACCATGGCAAAGCAATGCCAAACCAAGCCGCACTCGCGCAGACCATGGCAAAGAATGCCAAACCAAGCCGCACTCGCGCACCATGGCAAAGAATGCCAAACCAAGCCGCAGATCGCGCACCATGGCAACCATGCCAAACCAAGCCGCACTCGCGCACCATGGCAAGCAATGCCAAACCAAGCCGCACTCTGCGCACCATGGCAACCATGCCAAACCAAGCCGCACTCTGCGCATCATGGCAGCAATGCCAAAACCAAGCCGCACTCGCGCATCATTGGCAAAGAATGCCAAACCAAGCCGCACTCTGCGCACCATGGCAACCATGCCAAACCAAGCCGCACTCGGTAGCACCATGGCGTTAATGCCAAACCAAGCCGCACTCTGCGCATCATTGGCAACAATGCCAAACCAAGCCGCACTCCGCGCACCATGGCAACAATGCCAAACCAAGCCGTGACTCTCGCGCATCATTGACAATAATGCCAAACCAAGCCGCATACTACACACCATGGCAACAATGCCAAATCTCCAAGCCGCTATGCCTTTGGCACACGCCAAATATAGCGCCCCTAGGCTTGCAAGACTTGCAACTAGGTCAAAATGGTCGACGTGCCATTGCACATGCCAATACGTGCCGCAAGCCATATTCCAAGTCGCTATGCCATTGGCACACGCCAAATATAGCGCCCTAGGCTTGCAAGAGTTGCAACTAGGTCAACATGGCCGCACGTGCCATTGGCACATGCCAATACGTGCCGCAAGACATATTCCAAGTCGCTATGCCATTGGCACACGCCAAATATAGCGCCCTAGGCTTGCAAGACTTGCAACTAGGCCAACATGGCCGCACATGCCATTGGCACATGCCAATACGTGCCGCAAGCCATATTCCAAGTCGCTATGCCATTGGCACACGCCAAATATAGCGCCCTAGGCCGTAAGACTTGCAACTAGGGTCAACATGGCCGCACATGCCATTCGCACATGCCAATACGTGCCGCAAGTCATATTCCAAGTCGCTATGCCATTGGCACACGCCAAATATAGCGCCCTAGGCTTGCAAGACTTGCAACTAGGTCAACATACGCACATGCCATTGGCACATGCCAATACGTGCCGCAAGCCATATTCCAAGTCGCTATGCCATCGCACACGCCAAATATAGCGCCCCTAGGCTTGCAAGACTTGCAACTAGGTCAACATGGCGCACATGCCATTGGCACATGCCAATACGTGACGCAAGCCATATTCCAAGTCGCTATGCCATTGGCACACGCCAAATATAGCGCCCTAGGCTTGCAAGACTTGCAACTAGGTCAACATGGCCGCACATGCCATTGGCACATGCCAATACGTGCCGTAAGCCATATTCCAAGTCGCTATGCCATTGGCACACGTCATATATAGAGCCCTAGGCTTGCAAGACTTGCAACTAGGTCAACATGGCCGCACATGCCATTGGCACATGCCAATACGTGCCGCAAGCCATATTCCAAGTCGCTTATGCCATTGGCACACGCCAAATATAGCGCCCTAGGCTCGTAAAGACTTGCAACTAGGTCAACATGGCCGCACATGCCAATACGTGCCGCAAGCCATATTCCAAGTCGCTATGCCATTGGCACACGCTAAATATAGCGCCCCTAGGTTTGCAATACTTGCAACTAGGTCAACATGGCCGACATGCCATTGGCACATGCCAATACGTGCCGCAAGCCATATTCCAAGTCGCTATGCCATTGGCACACGCCAAATATAGCGCCCTAGGCTTGCAAGACTTGCAACTAGGTCAACATGGCCGCACATGCCATTGGCACATGCCAATACGTGACGCAAGCCATATTCCAAGTCGCTATGCCATTGGCACACGCCAAATATAGCGCCCTAGGCTTGCAAGACTTGCAACTAGGTCAACATGGCCGCACATGCCATTTGCACATGCCAATACGTGCCGTGAAGCCATATTCCAAGTCGCTATGCCATTGGCACACGCCAAATATAGCGCCCTAGGCTTGCAAGACTTGCAACTAGGTCAACATGGTCGCACATGCCATTGGCACATGCCAATACGTGCCGCAAGCCATATTCCAAGTCGCTATGCCATTGGCACACGCCAAATATAGCGCCTACGCTTGCAAGACTTGCAACCAGGGTCAACATGGCCGCACATGCCATTGGCACATGCCAATACGTGCCGCAAGCCATATTCCAAGTCGCTATGCCATTGGCACACGCCAAATATAGCGCCCTAGGCTTGCAAGACTTGCAACTAGGTCAACATGGCCGCACATGCCATTTGCACATGCCAATACGTGCCGCAAGCCATATTCCAAGTCGCTATGCCATTGGCACACGCCAAATATAGCGCCCTAGGCTTGCAAGACTTGCAACTAGGTCAACATGGCCGCACATGCCATTGGCACATGCCAATACGTGCTGCCGCAAGCCATATTCCAAGTCGCTATGCCATTGGCACACGCCAAATATAGCTCCCTAGGCTTGCAGACTTGCAACCAGGTCAACATGGCCGCACATGCCATTGGCACATGCCAATACGTGTCGCAAGCCATATTCCAAGTCGCTATGCCATTGGCATCACGCCAAATATAGCGCCCCTAGGTTTGCAAAACTTGCAACTAGGTCAACATGGCCGTGACGTGCCATTGGAACATGCCAAACACACATAATCGGTAGCCTAACTTGCAAACCGTGCAACCTACCACCAAGGCATTCCGCACATGCCATTGGCACATGTCAAACACACACGCCGGTAGCCTAACTTGCAAAACCATGCAACCTACCACCAAGGCATTCCGCACATGCCATTGGCACATGCCACAAGCGCCATTAGCAGCACCACTTGCACTCAAGGCGCAACCAACGAGATATCAACACAAAAGCGGGGATGCTTCTTTAGGGTTTTGGTTTGGCGGTCACAAAGATGCAACAGACACTACGCTCACAATTAAGTAAGCGTGAATAGGAATAAAGCTGGGTCAAATAAAAGAGGAAATAATGGTGAAAACGTTTCACTCGTTAAACCAATGTTACCACCTCCTCACATTATTTCACCCTTTCCTCTCTTCCTTCATGAGGCCAGGGTGATTTTCAATCTCGACTTGTATAAATAGGTCTTACTTATTTCCACCGGACAACAAGTCTTGGTCAGGAGAAATATACTACACTTACACTCTCGTAAAGGCAACTTTGCAAGCTCTCCTAAAAAAGCTTTCATCTCTTGCAAGCTTCCTAAGCTTTCACTTTCTGATACAAGTCGAGATACTACTCTCCTCAACACCTTTCTTTGCTTCCCTCCCGAAATCAACCCTTATCCTCTACTTTGTGACCGAAGCAAGTCCGGAACGCCATTTCTTGGTTTTAGGCCGACTTGTACAGATTGATCTCTCGAATCCATAAAGTGCTCACGTGCAACACATTTGTTTAGGGTTTGAACTGGGGCCACTCACCCACCGAAATTACCGAAATCAGCAGAAACGATTTTTACCCATAAACAGAGAGATAAGATGAAATCTCTTCATCATCTAAGAATGCATCTCGAGGAATATTGTGGATCATCTAAATGGTCTATAATTCATCCATCAGGTATAAATCTTGACTCATCCAACGGTTAAGATTATATGATTCGGTTCAAATCTCGGGGAGTGTTGTAGGAACATTTTTGCTACAACACATAGTTTAAAGGTTTGGTTATTATGAACGCATAATACAATTTATGTTACTTAGATTATAATACTTCCTTACAATTGAAGTTTTCCGATCTCCTTGAGGAATTTTTCATTGTCAACGTAAATATATATTGTAGATATGTTAGTTGATCCAGGACTCTCAGGTGCTAAAGTATCTCCATCTCCAACGGAACATCTTGTTAGACATATAACATACGTGACTAATTAAGTCACGTATACGGTTTCCTATTAAATTATATCTTGTATTTATAGGAAATCTCTTGTAATCAAATAGTATATATTTTGTATCTTTTATATATTCCTTGTATTAAGAAGGAATATCTTTTGTAATCTTTGATATAGAAATATACCTGGCTTGATTAAGGTATACCCAAACTAATTGGGGTATACCCAATAAGACAAAATAGGGTCATTTTGAAGTAAAGCCAAGCTACCCCTTAACCTATATTTTTGTAAATGGCTAAAATGCCCCCACAATGATTAATTTTAATTTAACTAAAATGATTAGATTAGTTAAATTAGTTAGATTAGTTAGTTGATTTAGTTATAAGTTGAGTTTTAGAAATCATTTAGAGAGAATTAGTATGAAGGAGTAGAGGAGATTTTGGGGGGGAAAGTTAGGGTTTTTGTGAAATTTGTGATATGAGTGAGATGAGTGATTATAATCCTGATTTTGAAGTGGGGGAGCCTTCCTAACTTTCCTCCTACATATGAGTACTTGTATGATGATCTACCAGACCATGATCAAATGGATTACATGCATGACCCTCACTTTTATTTTCCTCAAACTCATGATGGGTATAGAAGTGATGAATGTATTGAGCCAAACGAAGAATCCAATGAGAAAGAAGAAGATAATGGAGCTGAAAGTAATCAGGTAGACAACCTACGTGGTGAAGATTGTGATTTTTCCATGCAAATGATCGATTTTGCTCTTTTTTTTCGATTCGTCAGACAGTATTTCGACAAGGTCGACGCTTGTCGATCATGCCAATATAAAAGCCGGCGTGGTTCTACTTTGAACAACGTGCCGAATTTTCATGAGCAAGTACCACGCCGGCCGTGTAGAAAATTTTAACCTTCCGACGTCCATTTTTTGAAACACAGAGTCTTTACTTAAAAATGCTTACGCCGGCATTGTCATGTTTACATAACTTTAGCAATGCTTTCCATGTCGGAAATGTTTATATTCTATTACGTTCCCGTATTTTCTAGCGGCATTGTTTTTATATGTCGACCATGCCGAATGTGGTAATACACATCAACTAAACTTTTGATGTTTTGTAGATTGTGGCATTGGTACCTATGGAGGATCATCCTCAAGCCTGTAAAATTAGGGTCCCGATACTTCCTCACATTATGCTAATGATTTGGAATGGAAGGAAAAGACGACGCTGGTCAATTGGATTGTTGAGAAAGCCAAAGAGAAGATGTGTGTTCTAGTGCATAACACCCAACAAAGAGATACGCGGTTTGAAATGGTATGCGAGTGTTATGAATCTTCGGAGGAAAGTCACAAGAGAAAGGGTTATGTGTATGATAAGAAGAAGACTAGGGTGTACAAGACGAAGTCAAAGAAGTGTGGATGCCCATTCAAGATTATTTTTGGGAGGAACAAAGATACCGACAACGTGTGGAGAATGAGTAGAGTTGATGTTGGTTGGCATAACCATAAAGATCCGGAAACTCTTGTTGGGCATTGTCAAGTTGCAAAGTTGAAACCGCACGAGTTCGAACAAGTAAGAACAAGTTGAGTTAAACCAAGTAAGCTACTAAGTAAGTTCAAGAGGGACGACCCGCATAACTCTCTTCATTGTCTACAATTTATGCGGCCAAGGCAACTATTAAAAGAATTGAATGGGATGGAAGAAAGGTGATGGAAGAATCACAATGGTTAATACACAAATACAACTACACGGTGAGACACCATGAGTCATCGAAGGAAGGTAGATCGTATTTTTCTTGCGCATCCCGATATGATTCAATTGGCGCGTTGCTTTTACCAAGTTTTGTTCATGGATTGTACTTATAAGACGAATAGGTACAACATGCCTTTGTTGAACATTGTAGGAAAAACCTCGGATAAGCAATCGTTCATGGTGGCATGGTGTTTTATGGATCGTGAGAAGGATGATAGTTATATTTGGGCATTGGAAACTTTGAAGCTTCTCTACCACGAAGACGAAACTCCGGGGTTATAGTCACCGACAATGAGCAAGCAATAATGAACGCCGTGAGGATAGTCTTTCCTAATGCACAAAATTTCCTTTGCACTTGGCATATACAATGCAATCTTAGAAAGAATTGTAGAAGTCATATCCAAAAACCAAAGCAAAGAAAGGAACTAAACGTGAAAAGAGGAAGACGAACGTCTTAGCAAACTAACTAAAGAGGAGCTAGAGAAGGAGAAAGAGAAAGAAGACGAAGAATGGAAAGAAGGTGAGATTAAGTTTGGTTTTATTCATGAAAGCGTGGGATAAGGTGGTTTGGTCGATGAGTGTGGGAAGATATGAGTTAAACTTGAAGGATTTCGAGGATGATTGGGGGACTAATTACCCCAAAGTAGTGGAATATTGCAAGAAACAATGGTTGAGGCCACACAAAGAGAGGTTTGTGTATGCTTATACTTACGACTATAAACATTTCAAACTTGAATCCACAAGTATGGTAGAGCAAGCTCATGGAAGACTAAAGGTCTACTTTTCACGAGTCAAAATGGGATTGTGACGGTGCAACATGCTATCCATGAGTACACTAATAATGATATCGACAAGATAAAAAAACAATTCCAAGAAAGTAGCTTCGGAAGTTGAAGGAGTTTAAGGAGGATGATTGGTTGCTTGTTGGTATACATATAAACGTCTCGCATTGGGCAATACGTTTCATGATGAAACATCTCGCATTGTTTAAAAAGTATAAAAAGTATGATGACCCGAACACTCCTTGTAAGTGTAGGATAATGAAGGCTATCGGACTTCCATGTCGTCATATGCTTGGTAGGTATAAAACTCCCATTCCTCTTGATGATATCGATCCCTATTGGAAGCAATTATCTTTCAAACCGGCTCAAGAGAAGATCCAGATGAAGAGTTTGGCGACATGGAACTTGGGAGAATAACCTCGAAAAGTACCCCAAGTTGAATAGGTTGGACAAACAAACTATGAAGCACAAGTTGATGCCGATAGTTTACCCTTTATGGAAGAACTTGAAGAACCTGGTGAAACAAGATCCTAATGGTAGACCAACTACCAAAAAGACGAGGGCGGAAGAAAAAGAAAAAATCAAAGAGTTTTTGAGTACAAATTGCGATCAAGATCAATCAGGAAGGAGAACAAATCAAAGAGTTTTTAAGTAGAAATAGTGATCAATCCAAAAGGGAAAACATTAAAGAGCACTTGAGTACAAAGTGCGATCCATCCGACATGTTTATACCGAGGTGCATACAAGGAGGAGCCCGCTAAAAGAAAAGAGGTCGTCCAAGGAAGGATTCAACTACGCCAACGATCTCTAACTTGAATACAAATGGCACTCTACCTCTTGAGAGTCAAGCAAGCGTGGAATTTGTTGGAAAGAAAAGGGGTCGGCCAAAGAAGGATTTAACTACACCAACCGTCTCTAACTTGAATACAAATGGAACTCTACCTCTTGAGAGCCAAGCAATCCCAGGAGATGTTGCGAAGAAAAAGGTCGTTCAAAGAAGGTAGAACAACCGGTGTTGTAAAAGTATCGCACTCAACTCCCTCCGATTATTCAAGATTTCATTGATTTGGTACCGACGATGTTCCGAAAGATGGAAATTGTGGGTTTCACGTTATCTCGCAACAATTGGGACACCTATGGGCGGGTTGAAGAGAATCTCACCCAATGCCAATACATTATAAAGAAGATGGCCGTCGACTAGAAAACGACAAGGAGTTCCATATCTCAATAATTCTAGAAGGTTCCATGGAGGAGAAAGAAGCAACTTTCAAAGGTTTGCTAACTAGTGTTAAAGGCCCGGAGGAAACGACCCATCAAATGGGAACATTGGTTGAGAATGCCTGAGTGTGGCCATCTATTGGAAGATACTTGGAATTGCGTGGTACATTTTTGTAGTGAGGGACTATCTATAGCATTTGCACCGAAACATGCGGTTTGCGTGGACCAACTCAAGCATAGAAGAATTGTTTTGGATTTGGTGGATAAAAATTATTTTATTGGTCTACAACTCAATAAGGAATGTCCATTACCTCCTCTATGTCGGTTTAGTTTGTGGGAGAAGTTCGCAAACAACAAGAGCAAGGAATGGATGAAAATTTATGAGGACAACATGGCCCTTTGAATGTTATAGACGAGTCTAGGGAATGTCCCATAGATTTGGTGAGGAGTGATTATGATTAGGGAATAAGCAGCTTTTGTGTAGTGTACAATGGAGTACTAGACAAAACATTCGTACTTTTTGGAGTACTTTTGTAATCGCATGCGTGTTTTGTGTAATGTACTTTGGAGTGCTACAAATGAATGAAATGGATGTGTTTTTTGGGTGTATTCTTATTTGGTCGGCATCATTATTATTACGTACCAAACCCCGCCGCTATCCTGTGGAGTCAGACGGATATTTCTCGGCATCACGTAGCCATAATGCATGATGAAGTGAAAAAGCCGCCGATATTGCCCGCAAGGTCCGGATTTTGCCAAGTCACGGCCGCTTAAAACCGCAGTGTTTATGAAATTTAGCATGCCGGGTAAGAACTCCTTAAAATATTGTTCATGGATGTTTTTTTCTATCAATAAAACAAGGTTTTGGTTTTTTCTCGCTGTTAGGCTATCATTGGCTCTGCATTGTTATTGGAGAACCATACCCGGCTAAGAACTCCCTCAAAATGGTTCATAAAGGTTATTTTCTATAAATCCGTGAAGGTGTATTATAATATCCATGCCGGCGTAACAACCGCTTCGGAAAGATTTTAACATAGGATAATTCACTAAGATGCTAATGAGTAGGCAAGTTTCTAATTTAGGACAATGCCGACTATAAATCGGATGCAACCCTTAATTAAAGCATACAAACGTTAAAAACTTTACGCTAACACATTTGGGACATAGATAGTATATTTTCCGGTTACACAATTTCTTAGAGAGGTAATTAGCTTCATCCCACTGTCGCAACATGGATCTCGTGCATGGTAGAAGGTTGATTTTAGCAACTTATCTTCATAGAGCTACACGCTCATCTATCCAATAGAAAAACCCACAACAAGTGAATTTTGAAGCATACTATTGATATACACCTCCTATTGTAGCTTTCATGAGAAATAAGAATCCCTTACAACCTTCAATAGTGCATTTGCTTCCTTCAAAGGGACAATCGTTTGCAAAATGACCAATTAGTGTACAAAGACTACAAATATTTGGTGGTGAAACTTCCATTCTTTATGCAAGGTGAAGATGAAGTTGGAATGCTTTTATAATAACAACATACCTATATCTTGATTTTGAAATTTCTATCCGTTGAGCATTCAATGGGTTGTACTTTGTACCTAAAAGGTGCAACTAACATTAGGTCGGCAAGGTATAGATTTCATACCATGTAAGAGCCTCAAGTACGCTCGGCAAGGTAGAGACTTCATACAACGCCCCTCCAATTACTTTGTCTAAAACTGTACAAAACAAAATAATAACTCTAAAAGCAACTAAAAGCGAAAATTAAAATAAGTTTAAACAAGTCTAAAACCACAATCTAAGAGTTCAAAACATAATGTAATAGTTCAAACCACAATAAAGTTTGTTTCTAAAGCAAGTAAACATAATAAAGTTTAAGAAATTCAAGGATCCTTCTCATTGTTATTATCTTCCTCCCTATCACTAGCTTTGTCACCATCACTAGCTTTTTGCACCAACATCGCCTTTTGTTTTCCCTTTATCCGGACCTATGTAGTCACCATCCTCATTGTAAATAGTGGGGTTCACTCAGAAAAAGTCACATGCCCCGAAAAAAGTTCTTGGATCAACCTCCTCTTATTCCTCCTCCTCCGATGTGCATTCTTCATAGTTGAGGGATTGCTAGACTGTTCATAAACCTTAGAAATTCTTCGGATTTTCCTTACCCATCAAACATAACTTTAAATGGGCAATTCTCTTCTCGTTCATATTTAGGTTCTTCTAAATTGGGATAAATTGTGTCCAAATATTCAAATAGCTCTTCTGCATTGTTAACAAGACAAGGTAGTTCTTCTTTTGTTTCCTCTGGGAACCTAAACAATGCACAAATAAGATATATGAAAACAAACAACAAAACACTGTTGATCTTCTTCCACTGGCCGGCAAGGCCGATAAACTAAACATTGCCGACTACAGTAAAGCCGGTAAGGTGCTAACCAACTACCTTGCCGACAAACAAAAAGCCGGAATGGTCCTATTTATGGAAGATGCCGACTAATAACTTAGGAAATTAAGGTTTACGATGCCTAACGTCTAAGGTACAAGTCAAAAACCACGCCGACCAAATATAACCCCAAGCATGGTTGGTTATTATACCATGCCGACCCCCGGTTATTGTCCAACAGCCTCCATGGCTCTGATGAAAAGTCGGCATGTTATTCATCCAGAGACCCTGCCGGCTCTTTCAAAATACCAATGGTCGGCGTGTTATTCAACTATCGACCTTGCCAGCCAAAAATCTCAAACAATAATGGGTTTGAGTTTATAAATCAATTACAATCTTCTTTTCGCCTTTAGAGGTTTCTTTTCAGCATCTTCAAGGATTGCATTCTTGGATTTACTCGTTCCAAACTTTCCCTTACCTTTTCCCTATGATTTGGATCTTTTCATGTTACCGCTGAATCTCTTGCCGGGATCGTTTAGAATCAACCATTTTTGTAGAAAATCAAAATTGAAAATTTTGGTTGATTTTAGGTTTTTGGAATGAAAGAGAAGAGGAGGGATTAGAGAAGAAGGATTATAGAAAGATTAATCAGTTTTTAGTTTTTAAGTTTAGGGTTTAGTTTTAGGTTAATTAGTGTAGGGGTATTAAAGTAACTTTACCACGTTTTGGGCTCCCCTTAGTAAGGCCACATGTCCATTTAAATTTGGGTATACCCCAATTAGTTTGGGTATAACCCAATCAAACCAGGTAAATATACATGTATCTTTTGTGTTTCTCATTAATTGAGAACATTGTAAATCTTTGTTCCAACTTGGTATCACCTTGGTTTTCCACCAAGGGCCTGTGTTTTTTATCTCTTTCAATCTTCTCTTTTTGAATCATTTTTTTTTGGATCATCATGACTCCAGAACCATCTAAAACTCCTGAACCCACCATCTCTAATGATGATTCTTCTTGGACGGACATCCCTTTTGCTAGACTCCATGGAGCTATTTCTGAAAAGCTCAATGGTAACAATTTTCTTCTTTGGAAAGCTCAGTTCTTACCCTATTTGCAAGGTTATGGTATACAAGGTTTTGTTAATGGTTCCATCAAGTGTCCACCGGCTCAAACTACAACCTCTTCTTCAAATCCTAAATTTCTCTCTTGGATTCGAACCGACAAGCTTCTACTGGGATGGATTTTATCATCGTTAACCTCTCCTATTTTAGCTAAACTAAAGTCTTGTCAGACGTCTTCTCAGGTTTGGACTAAACTTGAAGAATTTTATGCCTCTAAAACTGATGCTAAACTTATTCACTTAAAGTCTTCTCTTCAAACTATCACCAAAGGCAACTTTTCAATGGATGACTACATTCAATCGGTTCGTAACATCGTTGATTCTCTTGCGGCTAGTGGCCATGAAATTTCTAGTCATCAATTTTGTCATTATGTTCTAAAAGGACTAGATTCCACATACGAAAGCATTGTTAGTTCTCTGATTACAAATATGAGTTTGATTACCACTGATCAGTTTGAATCTATACTTTTGTCTTATGATCTTCGTGTTAATGCTCACAACAAACTGCTCACAACTAATCATGAAGAAAATATTGTGCGTACTAATTGTCTCGGTGATGTACCTCTCATGAAGAATGGCACCCCAGCTACGATATGCCAGATTTGCATACAATCCTATCATGATGCTAGAAATTGTTGGAAGCGGTATGATGAGAACTATTATCCCCCGCGTCGTCCACAACCAAAGAATGGTCCTAAAAGAGGCGGTAAAAGTAACTCTTCGTCGTCTGGACCTCGTGCTGCGTATACTGCTACCCACAATCCTATCAATATCTATGATTGGCTTCCTGATAGCGGTGCTACAAATCACATGACAAATAATCTGGGTAACCTTCAAACTCATTATGAATATACCGGTCCTCATCAGGTTAAAACCGCTAGTGGTGCAAATCTCTCTATCTCCCATACCGGTAATGCCGTTTTGCAAACTCCACGTGCTTCACGTTCCACATCTGTCTCACAATCTTATATCAATATCTCAATTTTGTCGTGACAATGATGTGGTTTTTGAATTTTATGATGATTTTTGCCTTGTCAAGGATCGACTTACGGGGGAGGTAGCACTTCGGGGACATCTACGTGATGGTTTATACACCCTTCAGCATGTCACTCCAAAAGCTCTTGTTGGTGAAAGTGCCTCTATTCAAACCTGGCATCAACGCTTAGGTCATCCAATGCTTCGTACTGTTCAATCGGTTGTTTGTCATCATTGTCTTCCAGTTTCGGGTTCTAAATTTTCGTTTTGTTCCTCATGTTTAGAGAATAAGAGTCATACACTTCCTTTTCAGTCTAGTACTATGGTTTATGATCACCCTTTAGATTTGATTGTGTCATATGTTTGGGGACCTGCTCCTATTTTATCCAACGAAGGTTATCGGTATTATATTTTATTTGTTGATGCTTTTATTCGATACACATGGATATTCCCTATGCATGCTAAATCTGATGCATTGCAAAATTTTATTACCTTCTCTAAACATGTTGAAAATATCTTTAACACTAAAATTAAGGTGTTTCAGTCCGATAATGGTGGTGAATATCGAAATTTCACTATAGTTCTACAATCTAATGGAACTCTTCATCGTTTTTCTTGCCCCAATACTTCCGCACAAAATGGTTTAGTAGAACGTAGACATCGCCATGTTGTGGAAAGTGGTTTTACTTTATTGTATTTAGCATCTATTCCCTTGTCTTTTTGGTATGATGCTTTCTTTACCGCCACATTTCTTATGAACAGATTGGCTTCCGCTCCAACTGGTTCTAAATCCCCATATGAATTGTTGTTTAATCGTGTACCTGATTATTTGTCATTACGCACATTTGGTTGTCTTTGTTTTCCTCATCTTCGACCCTATGGTCGCACAAAATTGGATTCGCGTTCCTCTCCTTGTGTTTTTCTTTTCTATAGTGATGCCCGCAAAGGATACAAATGCATTCACTTACCCACTGGTCGAATTTATTGGTCTCGTGATGTTGTATTTGTCGAAGAAAAATTCCCGTTTGAAGCTACTGTCCCTAATGCGCTACCTCCTTCTCCGTCACCCTTACAGGTATTTTCGTCAGCTTCTTCTTCCAACATTTTTCCTACTGTGTTGTCTCATTTGGACTCTACAGTATCTAGAGGTTCAGATCTGACGAATTTGTTTGGATTAAGAACTCCACGCACTACAAAACTACGTCCCTGAGAGATCGTCGATCACGTCAACGTATTGGTGAACTAAATGCATCGGGTCCACTTCATCCACCTACCCGGACTTGTTACACCACCTCTTACTGATGCTGATGATAGCCTACATCGTCCCATTATGCAACCTGCCAGACAAAATACTATAGAAGATGAACGGTCGCTACAGATGATTATTGCTGACCGTGCAGGACATCATTCAAGAACTTCACGGCACCGGTCACTACGGACCTACACAGAAACCGAAACACGACGGTCGCCTTCGATTCTTACACGCAGGTGCATATCACCACACTGAGTCTACAACATCATGTGCACCCGCGATGACTCGAAACTCCCGCCTTCCCAACCGCATTACAAGATCACGACAGCTACCGTTTCTTTCTCCGTCATCACTGCAACAATTATTTCTAATGAACATCCAGTTCATACCTAGGTCATGATCATCGGTTCATAATGACCATCCCATGATCACTGGGAAAGGATGACATCTTCAAAAAGAAGGTTCTTTCGCTTCTAAACATGCTAAGATTACCGATGATTTATTTGAACCTTCGTGTTATTCTCAAAGCTAAGAAAGATCCCAAATGGCGTCCTCCTATGGATTTGGAAATTGATGCGCTTTTTAAAAATGGGACTTGGTACAAAGTTCCACCTCCTCCATACAAAAATATTATTGGTTGTAAATGGGTTTATCGTGTTAAGAGACGATTTGATGGTACCGTTGAGCATCGCAAAGCCCGTCTAGTTTCCAAGGGATTCAATCAACAAGAAGGTATTGATTATGGTGAGACTTTTAGTCCGGTTATTAAACCATGCACTATTCGTATTATATTGACACTAGCCTTGTCTTATCACTGGCCTATTCGTCAACTTGATGTTCAAAATACTTTCCTTAATGGCATTCTCACCGAGGAAGTATACATGAAGCAACCCCCTGGTTATGTAGATCCTCAGTTTCCTGACTATGTTTGTAGATTGCATCGGTCTATTTATGGTCTTAAACAGGCTCCTCGTGCTTGGTATACTTGTCTTAGTTCCTTTCTCCAGAAACTTGGCCTTGTTATCTCTGTTTCTGATACTTCTTTGTTCATTCGACGATCAGCTGAGGATATTATATTTCTTTTGGTTTATGTGGACGACATAATTTTAACGGGATCTTCTATGGCATGTATCCAATCACTTATGAGTACTCTTCACAAAGTGAGTTTGCTCTTAAGGATCTTGGCTCTCTTTCATATTTTCTTGGCATAGAGGTCACGCAAAGCTTCGGTGGGTTGTTTCTCTCACAACGTCGTTATGTTGAAGATCTTCTTGTTCGTGCTAACATGCAAGGATCAAAACTAGTCACCACTCCTTTTAGTACCTCCACTGACATCCACCCAGTTGACAGCCCTTTACTGTCAGATGTCACCTTGTATATAAGTTTAGTTGGTGGGATTCAGTATCTCTCTTTGACAAGAACGGACATTTCCTTTGCTGTTAATAAGGTATGTCAATTTATTCATAAACCCGTAAGCTCATTTGGCTCTTCTGAAGCGTACACTTCGATATTTGCACCATACTTCTACCTTTGGTATTTTTCTTCGTCTGGAACACAATTTGCAGCTTAGTTTTTCGGCTTACACTGATGCTGATTGGGCGGGTGACCATCTTGATCATCGTTCTACGAGTGGATATTGTGTTTATCTTGGTTCCAATATTATTTCTTGGAGTTCTCGTAAGCAACGTACAGTCTCTAGGTCCAATACAGAATCTGAGTATCGTGGTTTGGCTATTGCGGCTGCTGAATTAATGTGGATTGAATCTCTTCTTCGAGAACTAAAGGCTTCTTTTCAATTTCCTCCCACTCTTTGGTGTGATAACTTGGGAGCTACCTATCTCACCATGAATCCAATATTTCATGGTCGCACAAAACACATAGAATTGATTATCATTTTGTTCGAGAGAGAGTTCAAAATGGTCAACTTGTTGTTCGTTTTGTTTCGTCTAAGGATCAAGTTGCAGATATCTTTACGAACTCTACTCCAAAGGATCACTTTTGTCGACTACACTCTAAGCTCAATGTCATCGACAACCCTCTTAGATCGAGGGGCAGTGTTAGACATATAACATACGTGACTAATTAATTCACGTATACGGTTTCCTATTAAATTATATCTTGTATTTATAGGAAATCTCTTGTAATCAAATAGTATATATTTTGTATCTTTTATATATTATGTATCTTTTATATATTCCTTGTATTAAGAAGGAATATCTTTTGTAATCTTTGATATATAAATATACATGTATCTTTTGTGTTTCTCATTAATTGAGAACACCGTAAATCTTTGTTCCAACTCATCTAAACCTTATGCCTTCGGTAAGAGATCATCTGCAAGTGATGATCTTAGCTAGTATTTGCTGAAGCCTTATTCGGTCGACTTTTTTATTTGACAGTCACCTTAAATAATTACTTATTCACTAAATTACTTAAGTTAATTTAAGCAAGCAGCTTCGATCCATCACTATATTGTTTTTTGTCTCTGCTTTCGGTTCTTATAAAATTTTTGGTGACAACGATTTTAATCTGGCAGTTGTCCTACAACCCGTGGGTCCGCCGGTTATTTCACAATTCCCGAAGCAAAATCAAAGAGATTTTTTTTTTTGGATCAATAAAAATCCAAGAGATTGTTAAAACATTTTGGGTGTCTACAGTGGAGCAATTCTCACCGAAATCCAAACCTTGGGATTTTCCCACCGATCCATCATATTTTTGATTCAACCTATATAAAAAAAACAAGCGATTCTGTCCGTTTCTATTTGCTAAGTTTTGAATTTATTTTTCCAAGTCTACTCCTCAATCAAGGTTAGTTACCAACCATATTTAGGCTTTATTTAGGTTTGGAGAAATGGATGGGTTTTTGAGGTTTACCCGGATACGAAACCGTTATCAAGTATTTTAAGAACAGATTTGATGTTGTGTAGGAGGACATTAATGAGTAGCAGCGCATCATACAGATAGCAAGAACGAACAAACCATTACTGTTGTATCTATTGCATGATTATAAAACCCACACATAATTATCAAAAAATTGTGTTATAAATGTCTCTTTCTTAGTTTTTATTTTTTTTATTTAGGATAAATGAAACAGAATAAACAAAACCAGAAATGAAAATCTATGTACAAAGGGAACAAGAAAAAAGAACACTCATACATACCACCCAATGGTGTTTCTGAAGTAACAATACATAGTAAGCTTGCCAACAAGTTAATATGAAAACCTTGCCAATGGTGTTCTGGCTGCACCTCACCAAAATGGCAGTCCATCATTTATCTCCAGGCCTATAAACGGCCCAACCCATCATAAGTACAAGAAGCGGACTTTAGGAATGGGCATCAAACAACCTGATAAGTTCACCTGATTATATTAAAGAGATCACAACCCTCACCATGATAAATCAAGATTGTCATTTTTGTGAAAATAAGACTA
The DNA here is from genome assembly GCA_023531295.1 of Papaver armeniacum. Classification (NCBI taxonomy): domain Eukaryota; kingdom Viridiplantae; phylum Streptophyta; class Magnoliopsida; order Ranunculales; family Papaveraceae; genus Papaver; species Papaver armeniacum. The sequence goes on from JAJJWW010004124.1 coordinate 40,097, forward strand.
CTTTACTCGTTGCTTGTAACTTTGAGCGCAAACATTGCTCGTGGTACTAAGTTAAGTCGGCGGCTAGCAAGTGAAAATCATCTCTAAACAACTGACAAACATCCGAAAATACAATTATAGTGTTTTTCACAAGAAACCGGCTTACAAGATGGAAACTACAAACTATTTCCTTAGGTGAAGAGGCTTTAAGTTATGCAACAAGTTCAGGGTTACTAACCAATTAAGCTATATATTAATTAGCAAGAAGGTACAAAGACCGGGTATAGCTGTATAAACTAGCATCTACGTTTGAAAATACTAATATTTCAAAAGTTTATAAGCAGATGTCCTAATACCAGGATGAATGACGGTGATAAATGCAGTTTAATTTTTACCGAAGCCAAAATTAAGTGACAAAGACATGGAAAGCAATACAACTACTATTTCAGTAACAAAAATATATATATATATATATATATATATATAATAGTCAAGGACAGGGAACGTAATTCAACCCACCTCGTCAGAGAGTTCAAGGCCTAAATGGTTCTCATGAAGCCAATCTTCACAAATACATCATTATATCATCTCCACCTGCTCTTCGACATCTGGGTCGGGATAAGGGCGATGTCATGTGCAGTATGCACCTTTAAAATTCTGGTTGTATGAGTTTTTTGAATTTACTGGTTCTCTATCTACCATGAACTTGTAGTAGAACTATCCAAACTTTTTATTTCCACAATCACACCTGAAGTTTCTCTACGTCCCCAATTATACAATCTTATACATCATAACTGGAAAAATAACAAGAATAAGCCTCAATATGTAAGTAAAATGTTTCATACTTCAAAAAGGGGGAAAGCTACTATATGATACACTCTCAGTAATAAGATTATATGAAACACTTGCATAATATTCAAACTTCAAAGACTGAGACACAATTGAGATTAACATATAGCAACTCCTACAAGTAATTTGAAAACCAAATCTACACAGATCAAACAGGATCTCAAATAAACATACGTGAGAAACCCAAATGAAACAAAGCCCAGTGTTTTTATCCATTCTTAACAAAAGTTAAATCAAAGTAATTTCTCAAAAAATCAAACGGAGAATTTTTACCTCATGACCATCATGGCAAGATAAGCTACAAGCTGTACAGACGCCAGCATTGCCATCAGGAGTACAAGTGAGACATGAGAAAATAGCCTGTCTCTTCATGTACCCTTTTAGTATGTACATTCTTTCCCTTCATCACCTCCCAAACCAAATCAGCTTCCTACGGTACAAAGCACACTGTCACCTGCCCAAGAGAAGTCAATAGATGGGCTGCCTTAGCGAAAGTAACACACATATTCAAATATCACGTGATGATTTAAGAAATGTATGGGATGATGTTCCCGTCTTTGATAAGAGGGAGGTCGATGAGTGGTTACTGTCAATTTTAGCGATCCAGAAAGGTAACAAATTTTTTCACTTTGAAATGTATCATGTGGTTCAACTATTTAGGTTCATACTTGATCAACTAGCGGTCACACTCCATGGCATACCCTTTCTTCATCCATACTTCTAGAAGGTTGTATAGAATAAATTGGAGACTCCTGCAAGAAGATTGTATAAAATAAATATGGTAAGATGGTCTATCTGTCGTATAAATTAAATGAGGTAATTCATCCTAACTATCATATAAATAAATAGGGTAAGATAGTTTGGATGTCCTATAAATTAAACCAGGTAATTCATCCTAACTGTCACATTAAAATGGGTAACAAAAGTAGTTGATACTCAAGTAAAAACCATTTCCATGCTATTCTCAAGATTCCCAGAGGTTGGACTTGTCTCTTCTTTATTGTCATCTACGAGAGAATGACCTGAGAAGTTCTCAGAGGATGCACCCACTGCATCTGTCAAAACACTGCCATCTTGGTTACCGTATAGAGAAGCCTCGCCTTCCTAATTAACTGCTGCCCAAATTGACGGAGGGTAAAGAGACAAGAAAGAGATCTTCTTTGCACATGCAACACAAATGAATTCCTCGTATAAGGGTTCTCCTTCCTCATCTCTAGTTATCTATACGATGAACAAAGACAATGCAAATGTAATTTTCAGTCAAGATGAGAAAAAAACTAAAAAAGCGAACATGAAAGTAACCATATACATAGAACTATATGGTTATAGAAGTCCGCCAGCAAGTGAAAATCAACTAATTGATTTCTACAATAAAACCCTAATTAATAAAGTCCGCCACAAGCAAACTAGTGGAAACCCAAATTAGGGTTCGATTAGAAAATAAGTACCTTCATCGACAGGAAACTATACACACGCTTGATAGAAACATAATCATAAGTAAAAGAAGAAAAGTGATTTTGGATCACCCGAAGGATTCCCGTCCATCTCTCGCTACTATTTTCATCCACCGAAAAAAAAAATTAAGAGAAAGAGTAAAGGGAGGGGGAAGAACATGGTAGATCGGGAGAGGAGTTAACTCTACCCATTTCACGGATTACGATACACGGGTATGGATTGTTCACTCTACCCATTTCACCGTGGTTGAGTTAACTAGTTAGAGGGCTAAAACATATTTTGAGTGCCACATAGGTTGACGGATTTCACTCAGTACGTCAATATTGATTAACTGATACCTTTTCCCTCCATAAGGTTTGACTCAAACCTTTGTATTTCTTTGAGGATTGCTCTTTACAGTAGGTCAAAGTAGGTTCTAGAATATTCCAGACTAAGGATATTTTTATTGTTGGGATGAGTTTGTGGGTTATTTTGAGTGATATAGCATTCTTATTCTTAGAGAATTGTTTTGAGTGTTTATGATCATTACATTCCTAGTCATAATTTTCGATTGAGTGTTTAATTCTCTATAAGAAGTTCAATAATAAGGAGTTGATTTATTAGCACTCGGTACTTTTCAGTCCATTCCATATCAAGTAGTATTGTGATTATGTCTTCCATGTTAGATAGAAATGCATGTCTTCATGTTGGAGCTTAGCTTGTTAGGCTTCCAAATAGTTTCATGTAATAATAATGATCTATAATATAAGATAAAATAATAATAATAATACCGCTTTTGCTTGGGTACTAATAATAATAATTGTTTGAGTGGAGGGTAAACATTGTCTTTGAATCATTTTTTAATAAAATCTATTCAATAATAATGAATTTTCAATTTATTTATAATAATATCATTTTTTTTAGATTTTAATTACATCGAAGAAACAGGCAAACGCGCAACAAGCTGCGCCGCAAGCCCTTTTTGAATTGCAAATCCTAACCTATGAAAAACAAACTATGTCGAGCCATGAGTCATGACATTACTGTGCATGACTTTCTGGACTCTTTTGAGGAGACCAACTGCCTCTGGAGCCAAAAAACCAAATGTATCAAAAGCGAAAGGAATAAAGGCATGCCCATTGTCATGACACGCTTTCTCATGTTTCTCTATCTTACCTGAGGCAGCCCTTAACGCCGCTTGCCCAACTGTGAAAGTGCCATGTTCGATTCCTACTAACGGACAAACCCCACTAAGGTCAACACATGCATGTTTTATGTTATCCCATCCAAAAAATTAAAACATCCTCTGGCCTGATCTCCCCTCGAGTGGATCAGCCAAAAAGTTGACAGCCGCTTCTTTCTTCGAAAAAATACCGGCTCTCCACAGTATATCATATAAAGTGTCCCTCACATGACCATGTCTATGTTTAAAACCAGGGTCTACCTTGTAATGAACTACATGTTCCCCATAAGCATCCAAACACCCGGTGATACAAGCAGGACAACGGGTGTCTGATGGGTATAAGGGGATCATCAATCTGTATTTAAGGATGGTGCGGTACTCCACAAGTGACATATTATGTCCAAGGCCTTCAATTGGAATAGCGAGGAGTAAGTCATGACCATGCCCTGCTTGCAAGAAACCCAAAACTGATTTCTGTCTACCCGACAACTCGTAAACTCTGTCCATGTCTTTAACTACTTTAGAAAAAAGAGCAGACGCCAAAGTACTTTGGGTTTTAGTGGGGGCGGTGTCTTTACTGGTAAAACTGCTAAAGTCAAAATCAGGGAGAGTTACCTGTAACGTCATCAAAGCCTTGTTGAAGTTGTCATCCATACCTTCTACCTCCCCACTTCTTAATATATGATCCTGCAATCCCCAAGTTTCGACATGATGCTAGGAAGGCATATTGAGAAGCCTCTCCGGCCGATATATATGCCGATCCTCCGTATCTAATTGGCGGTGTAGATAACCTCCATTGTAGCTCTCCAAAGAACGGACCCCCGCAAACCAATATGCCCTCAACCACCTCTCTCAGGCATTTATCAAAAATGTCCGTTGCCTCCACAATGTAACTGGTTGGCAAATACGAAGTCCAAATAACAACTTGGAAATACCCATGCATGCACGTAAAGTAATAATTCACTCGAGGATCACGAAGCTTTGATAAAACCTGCATTAGTTCAATTGTTTTCTCTTCTCTCTTAATGGCAAGGCCCTTCACAAACCCATCATCTAAGCTGACTGCTCCTCCCAATAATTTAACACCATTATTTGGTCTTGATATTTCAAACAGGAAACATCCCATCTCTTAACTTTCGTCCATCACAAGAAGGCCAGAAAATTTTTGTTTTCTTAATATTCAAAATAGGCCCTAAAGTTGGCCCTTCTGTCTGAACAATCGTGAGACCTTTCGCTACTTCTTCCGTCTCACCAATAATAGTGCCATCGTCAAGGTACCAAGCCTTTAAGGATAATGTACATTCCTCGTTTATTTTTCTTACAAGATGGTAGAGCACTAGAGCAAATAATAACGGCCCCAATGAGTCGCCTGTTGTACCTCTGCAGAAGAAAAGATGTAGTAATCCCCAACATACAATCTTGCGGGCTGCCCATATAAATATTCAACCCATGGTGATATGGAAGGGAATAACTTGCGTACCTCAAGAAGCATAGCCGTACGGTCAACAAGGTTGAAAGCATTTGTGAAGTCCACTGTTAACATAGTAAGCTTATCATTCATGTGGTGTTTATTGACAAGACTGTTCACAACATGAAGGATAGCCTCTGCACCCCAGAAACACCTACCCCGAACTGATAGTCATGCAGGTATCCAGCCATGTCCTTGCCCACCCCTTTCATAGCCACTTTGAACACAAGACGACGCCAAATCGTCCCAACAGCGATGGGACGGATGCTCTTGTCCGGCTTAAGAAGAGGCGTTAGAGGAGCTGATGCAATGAACTCCATAAGCTTGAGTGGACATCTCCCACATAGCCATAAATTAACAACCATTGCTATTGTTGTGACTAAATTTGCAGAAACCGACGATCCCTCCCCATAAAAGGCATCCAAAAGGTGTTATATCGGAGACCGTCTCCGCCACACAACGTGCCCTTAGGGAAGGATTTTATACATCTAAGAATAGTCCCTTCCTCTGCTACTAAGGGCGTCTCATGTAGTGGGATAAAAGGTTTTTGTGGAGGAGGCATAGACGGGTGTTTATCCTCAAAAGCTTTTCTTGTATCTGCATTATTTGCGCCACCCTGATGAACTAATAGCCTTCACAACAGCAGTAAAATGTCCATCTGCGACTTTACGTAAGCAGGTTGTGATATTAGTACCTAGACTGTCCCTTTTTTTTCCGTGTCATCCTCCAAATTCAGAGCACACCTTGTCACATGCACCTTCAAAGCTTCCCTTACCAGCCTGTGTATCCCACCAGATTCCCCCCAGATTGCCAAGGCTTTAAGAATTTGTTTTTGCTGCATCATTTTGTGATTGCCTGACTTACTTTCTGATCTCCCTTTAGGCCGAAAAACCCTCAACGTCAATCGAGGGAGTAGCAGCAGTTTGACCCAATTCATAATAGACTTAGGTTCCACGCCACCCTATGAAGTATCGCCTTCAAGGTATGTGAAAAAGCTAATATACATTCCCTTGGTATACTCTTCACAGTGCGAATCGGAACCCTGAAGATTGCTTCCAGTGTCTCCACATTAAGTTCAAAACCATCATCTTCTAAATGGAACGCACTTACCTGCTGGCAGGGGAGAGATACACCAACAATCACTTCAACCGCTTCCCCTTCACATGTTATAGGCCGTATCTCAGTGTCCCCTTCATGTTTACATGCTCTATTCCAGGCCTGGATAGTCATGCAATCAAAACATAACCATTGCTTCAAGGTCTTCAATGTATTCTCTAATCCAGCAAAAACGTCTAAATCGCATCGAATGGCTTGTTGCAGAGCATCTTTCCTTTCTTATTGCAGAGATGAAGTCTCTTCAAATGAGGGATTAAGCTAGCAAAACCCTTACCTCCATTCTCTCCATCTGGACGCCCATGAAAGTCTTTAAAGGGACACAAAACAATACCTTTGTCGGTGGATGTCATTCGGTCAAAGCATCAAACAAGAAGCGCATCGAAGTTCAACCACAGCTAAGAAAGCACCAAACCCGAGATAACAAGGGTTCTCAGCAGCACCAAACGTAAACAAAGCGAAGGTTGGAGGAAGAACGTAAAAACCAAAAACTCACGAGAGAATGGGAATAATAATGACGATTTGATAATAATAATAATGATAATTTGATAATAATAATTTTGGATGATAATAATAGTAATTCCGTTTATTTGATTGGATTTGGTTTTCTTACGATTTTAGCAAGGTCACCTATTTACTTGAGGATTTAATAATTGTTTATTATTTTATGTATTGATCTTATTACTCGTTATTTCCCTTAAATCTCGATTATAAATTTGAGGCCAAATTTCAGATTGGATGGGATAGGTGCCTCACACCTTCCTAGCCCGTATCTTGATTCCCGGACTCATCTCTCATGAATCGGACCGGTGTTTATTTTGGGTTCCAACTCCTTAAGTTAAGTGGCGGCTTCGTATAATATAATTATTTCTATGTATGTTTTCCATTTTGGATATTTAGAGATCTTAACGAATTTCGACGGTATCTATACCTTGATTAGAGGAAGATACAATCACATCTTTTCCAATGGGAAGGAATTGTAATTTAGCTTTTGGAACTGAATTTATTACAGTTGAGACAGAAGCGATTGGTATAGTGGACTCTTCAAAACATCCTTGAATAGAGAGTTTACACAAAAGATGTTCAATTTCCAAGGCATCATTTTTAAGTTTCGCCTCGAGTAAGGTTCGTGAGGAACAGACTTCAACATTTTCCTCGCTAAGATCCTTTAATTTAGAGTCACGATCTTTTACTATACCGATAAGCGCATTGACATTGTGTTTCAACTGATTGATTTTAACAGCGGGTTCTAATAAGTTTTGGAATAACTTGACTCTCTTTGGATGCTTCCCTTTCAACTTCAGAGTCAGACTCATCAGTGAGGTAATCAGTGAAACACTTGTCAGTGCAAGTATGTTTTGTTGGAACACAATGTTCATCTATATTTGAGATAAACAAATCTTTCTCTTTAATAGAATTCACAGAAACAGAGCTTTCGTTTCTGGTGATGTGTTTCACGGAGATATCACAGTTTTCCATAAAGTCACATTGCTATAAACACAGACTTATAAGGTCTTAAACGTTTTTGCTTGCTCTGATACCAATTGAAAAAGCGTGGGGTCTAACAACTAAAACCAATATTTCGTTTAGGCAATCTGTATGGACAAACTCCAATATGATTCCAAGAGAATCAACTAGACAATCAGACTCAATCATTGGAGATATATCCAAAAGTTATATCTTTGTTTCTTCATGTAATCAGCAAATCAAACAGATAGAAATCCGTGAGCCTGATTAATATAAGAAACAACTTGGACGGTATCAAAAACCAATATCCAAGTGTCAACCAATTCAATCAACAACCAAAGGTCGGATTCCCAATTGATTGAACTTATGCACAACCTGTCATGATATGTCAATTATATAAACAAATATAATGCGGAAAAGAAATAACACATAAACTAGAAGTTTTGTTAACGAGGAAACCGCAAATGCGGAAAAACCCGGGACCTAGTCCAGATTTGAACACCACCTTTGTATTAAGCCGCTACGGACACTAGCCTACTTCAAGTTAACTTGACTGTAATGTAGTTGAGCCCTAACCAATCTCACACTAATCAAGGTACAGTTACGTTCCTTACACATCTGAATCCCAGCGGACTCTACGCACTTGATTCTCATAGATGATCTCACCCACAGTTGCTATGATCCAAAGTCGAAGACTTGATAAACAAATCAGATTACACGAGAAAAGTCTATTGAATAGATAAATCTGTCTCCCACGAAATACCTGTGAGTTTTATTAGATCTTTTGATAAATCAAGGTGAACAGAACCAATTGATACACCGGACTTATATTGTCAAGAACAGCCTAGTAATATCAATCACCTCACAATAATCTTAATCGTATGGTAGCAAAAACAAGATATTACGGAATCACAAACGATGAGACGAAGATGTTTGTGACTACTTTTTATCTTGCCTATCGGAGATTAAATCCCGAGCAAGAGCTAAGAGAAGATAATACTCAATACGATAGAATAAAGCAAGATCAGAACACGCAACTATAGAGAAAATAGTTGGGTGCCGCTTCACAATTTTAATGGAGTCTTTAAGTTGTTAACCTATAATGGTTATAGGAAAACCTAGGTTAAAGGAAAATCGACTCTAGTCGCAACTAGTATCACACGGGAGGTGTGAGGATTAGGTTTCTCTTTGTTGCTAGAGTTCTCCTTTATATAGTCTTCAAATCAGGGTTTGAAATCAATGCTACCTTGGTAACAAAGCATTCAATATTCACGTTAGATGAAAAACTGATTAGACTTAATCTAATATCTTTCAACCGTTAGATCGAACTTAGCTTGTTACACACAAATGAAAAGTGACTTCATTTAAATATGCGTAACCGTACCTAAACGTGTATACATTGTTGGTTCAACAATAATTAACCGAAGTTATCCATATGAACACTTTCATATCAACCTTGTTAATCTTAACACAACTAGTTCAAATGACTCAAATGAAACTAGTTATAGAGTTGTTCAATTGTTTATGTTAGAGCATAGCTCATTGAACCCACCAAGCGTTGGTATGTAAAGTTTGGTTGTTATATTTTAGTGAACCAAAACTCATTTAAAGAATCGCTTGATTATATGCTAGAGTCAACTTCGTATAGGTTACCTTGAAAGTATTAGGATATGAGACATTACAAGTATTACGTGAAGACTTTAAGAATATGAAGAAGTAAGGAGCTACAACGACGACATCATCCTTCCTCTTGAGGTTAGTAATATTTGACTTGTAATGTTCCTTCGCTAACATATCTTTCAAGTCGTGCATATTGAAAACATAAGCTGAAGATATAAATGATTATACTCTAGTTAGACGTAGTATCAAGGAATACAATACGAAGTATAACGCTTATCTTTTGAACTTCGTATATAAGACATCGACATAATTGTATGAATGCTATTGTGATTATGTATATGGGTATGGGTGAAGATCGATTTCGTCTTAGGAAACAATGTTTTACATTCGTTTAAAGGAAGTAAATTCATAAACTTGTTTTGTGAATCGAAAGGGAAATCACTAGGCTTATTGGTATTTGTTATTCATTGCAAATCTTTGGATTACCAATATGTGTGATTAGTATAACCGCTTATGACTTGTTTATGTTCTTGGTAAAACTATTCACAAGGCCTGACTTGTGTATTGGTATGACTTTTATTAGTGAAACCGATCTTAAGTAATCACCTGAGATGGTATGATCGATTTGTTGTTATTGGTATGACCAACTATTGATGGTGGTTTTTAGTTCAGGGATAAATTTTTAAAACCCTACATTTAATGTGCCGTCACTCTGCAAAGAAACAGAGCCATGTAAAAGTGACGAGTGTTCAACCTCTTCACTGGCTCATTTATTGAGTAACATATATCCACCAGAATGGTGCATGTAACAACAATCCTAGATATTCTGTACATTTCGGCACCCTGCCTATATTATTCAATTAATATAAGTTTCTTTGAATGATTTCTGTGCTATGTTCCCCGGCTGAACCCTTAATGTTGATACGGCATGACAATTTGCGTTCACTCGCGAGCCCAGTAGCACGAATTTCCAAGTATCAAGGATAAGGTCCTTGCATAAAGTATTCAATCGGAAAGCATACTGCTTTGGCAACGAACTTAAAGAACTCTGTGTCAACACATAGAATTCAATCAATTCTGTGATAATTCAATAGATTCAGATATTACCCTGACTAATTTGTAAAAATTAGGATTTTGTCTGTTCTTGTGATATATTAGACCTTACTGTCGAAATTAAGCCTAGGCGAACTAGGTAATTAATCTTCCATAGATTAGTAGGTGCAAAATCCTACCCAAAATCATAAAACAAGGAGCCACGGAATGGGAGCGACAACAAAGTGAGGTGTGGCCATGCCATTTGCCGGGCGGCGCCACTTGCAAGTGGCCACACCTATGTTACTCAACCGGCCCCCTTTCCATCGTCCAATCAGGTCACTTTAAACCCGCCACGGCGCGCTGGAAGTGTGGCCACGCCCTTGCTTGTCGGCCCCCTTTCCATCGACCAATCATGTCGCTTTAAACCCGCCATGGCGCACTGGAAGTGTGTCCACGCCCTTGCTTGCCGGCCCCCTTTCCATCCACCAATCAGGTCGCTCTAAATGCACCACACGCATTTATAATGAGGCCGGGCCCATGTTGCTTGCCGTCCCCCTTCCCGTCGACCAATCAGGTCGCTCTAAACTTACCTCATGCACGCACACTAAAAGTGTGGCGGACCCTTTCTTGGTAGGCCCCTTTTAATTGACCAATCAGAGTCTTCTAAACTTGCCACAACATCTTTGAGGCAAGGTTGCGCCAATACGCTAATTGGCATGCAAAACATATTAAACCCGCCACTTTACCACGAAGCATGACGAACATGGCAACATACCATAAATAGTGCACTTACGTGCCAACCCATCATATGTTCGTACAACGCCAAAACAGACTTCAATGTGGTTATCTAACTAGAGACACGACCTTGCATGGTCGAAACCCTAATTTCCGTCGTGGCACAAAATATGCCACTTCGGGCCCCACAACATGCCACGTGTTGTGCGGGACCCAGGAAACCCTAATAAAGACGCCATATAATGGACACCCGTGGAAACCCTAATAAAGACGCCATATTATGGACCAACGAGCCGTGCAGGCCGTTTCCACATGATGGCCTGGCTATGGTTCTTTCGGTATGGCTATGGCACCATTTGCACAAAACGTCGATGCGCCACAGCCACATGCCACATGCCGCATGCGCTAATTAGGGTTTTGGCATACCAAACCCCTAATTCGAGGGCAAAGTTACTACGCCAAACCAAGCCAAGTAACGTTTCCGGAGCATTGGGATTGTTGTGGAAACGGGGCCAATGTTGCCACGCCACATTTGGGTCTAACACCAATATGCTAAAGCAAATTTGCCATGGCTACGCCTCGCCATCGGAATGTCGCTATGCCATGGCTCGCCAAGCGCCACTTTGCTATATAACGGGATGTGGCCATAATCAATGGCCATCCTTTCTCACAAGCTACAATATCGGTCGTCCAAATTCGCCAAGGAATTGACAGGCGTGTGGTAAGTTTTAGGCGGCCAGCCAAGGCAAGCCTAATAGTATCACATGCAATTTTCCTATGGCATGTCTCTTGACTTTGACTTGCCACACGTAGCAATCTGCTACACGTTTTCCACGAAAACACTCGAGACATCAAACATGTCAAAAGCATGGGATACTCATCAGGGTATTTGTCTTGCGGTTTACAGCGTGCGGCGTGCAATACGCTCGTTATAAGAAAGTGTCATAAAACGGGACAATTAGTGGCGGCAAGAAGTAACGGGTGTAAACGGATCCACTTCCTTCATCATGGAAGCATGGATTTCTGACGGTTATACATTACTCTACTATTCCATCACCCAATCGTTCCCACTTCCTATGAGACAGGGGTACGTTTAAATATGACTTGTATAAATAGGCTTGACCTATTTCCACAAAACAACAAGTTTTTGGCAACAACATAATATCCGAAAGCACCAAGTCTAATAGCTTTTCACTGCAGAAGCCGGTTCACTTTCGATACAAGTCATAAAACAAGCCACATCTTCAGAAATAACAATTCTGGTCTCAACACTCTCTTTGCTTCCCTCCCTAAGACCAACCCTTATCCTTCACTTTGTGACCGAAGAAAGCCTGGAACGGTCATTTCTTGGTTTAGGCCAGGATTGTACAGATTGATCTCTCGAATCAAAAATACTCCCGTGCAGTGCATTGTTTAGGGTTTAGATTCGTTTCTCATCCACACACCCAAAATTACCAAAATCGCTAGAAACAGATTTTCACCCACAAACAATTGGCGACCTGAGTGGGAGAATAATCTCGGTTGCAATATCAATTTTCAATTTTTAATTTCATTTTTCAATCCTAATTTCAAGATGGTAGAGCTCGAGTCAGTCGGCAATAAACCACGATGCCACCGAAGGCGTTGAGAACATCCTTTGTATCAACATTCCTTCGGTGACATCAATGTACCACCTGGTCGACATGATCGGCACCAGCCCAAAAGAAAGCGTTCCATCAGGCATCACACCTCCGATCACCGCTGCTTCCACCCCCAATGTTTCTTCAAGCGTGACACCCCCAGTTGTCACCAGAGCTGCCGCCACTCCACCACTGGGACGAGAGACTGGAGGAGCCAGAGGAAGCCAACCTCCTCTTACCACTGTTGATTTGATAGAAAGATAAAAAGGTTCTCGTAAGGATCAGACAGACATGGCTATAATTTAGAAAGGGATACCTATTTTCTCCAAGACACTAACGGAGCGGCTACACAAGAGTCACGATAACCCCAGATGGAGCTGACAAGGAATAATTTTAACATCCGGCGCAAACACTTCAGCAGGACGCACCTTTATAAATGAGGAAGCTCGCGTTGCTCCTGAACGCCCAGTAGAAAGGAATCAGCAATCTAATTTCATCACACGTGAAGATCAGGAACGATTTCTCCAAAATCAAGACAAAGAAAATCAGCAACCCTCCTGAGTTCACAGAGACCCTCTTCCTGTCAGGAGCTACATGATTTTTGGGGACTCCATCCACAAAATTGTGCAGTCTATGATGAAACATTTATGTGAGATTCTATATTTCTCCAAGGCACAACGTCAAGACATATTTGCAGCCCTCAACTGCACTGTATCAGGAAAAACAGTTGTTTCCAGCCAGGAAAGCTGTTCCAAAACTCCAACCTCTCCCTAGAAAGCACGATTGATAGATGGAACCGGGGACTCCTAACCACCGTTCACTTGAAGGATGTCGAGTTTGACAGCACGTTGATTAACGCGGCCTCCGACTTCAACATTGTAACCGTCGAGACTCTGAGAGTTGCAAGGGAAAATAAACAGAAGAAGCGAATTCTTTCCCATGAGCAGAAAAACACGACTTGCCGAGCAGCACTATTTGTGTAACGTCTTCCTATATTCCATATCGTATCTTCTCGTTTTTCGAAGTCAAAGGTTAATGGCGCCCTCACTGGATTTGTCTCCAGAAGCCTCTTCGACGTTTATCTCCATGAGACGCTTCAAAGTTCTCTCCAGAAGTCGCTCCGCCTCGATGTTCGCTCCAGTAACCGCTTTGCTTCAGCGTTCTGCTCCATAAGCTTCAACGTCCTCTCACAGAGCCGAAGCCTCTTCAACGCCTCCTTCCTGCCAAGGATTATGTCGTAGCCGCCACTTCTTACTACCAAGGATCATTCCGTAGCTGCCATACTCCTTCCTTCCAAGGTTCGTTCCTGTATCCAGGATTTTGTTCGCAGCCAGCCAAGGTTCATAGTTGTGGCCACCTTTTGTTTCATCCCATCAAAGACCTAGGGACTTTTGTCCGTCTATGCAACCTGTTATCATCCTGATGTCATCCCTAACACCTGATGCTGCTCACTAAAGGGGGAGCCTAAAATACTCAAATCCCAATCATGCGCGAAGGACATGCCTAGCGGAGACAAAGCTAAGTAATTATCCTTAAACTAAATATTTTATATGTATTAGGCATATACAATAAATTTTAAATATCTTAATGTTGAGACGTGCAAATTCCTCAACACCACTATTATGTTGTCAGGCATACTGCCTTAACATGTTCTCCTCTTAGTGTTGAGACGTACAAATTCCTCAACACTCACCACTGAGTTGTTGGGCATCAACACATCATTTTCTCTCAGTATTGAGACATACAAATTCCTCAACACTCACCATTTTGTTGCCGAGCATCAACACATCCTTTCCTCTTAGTGTTGAGACGTACAAATTCCTCAACACTCACCACTGTGTTGCTGGGCATGAACACATCCTTTTCTCTTAGTGTTGAGACGTGCAAATTCCTCAACACTCACCACTGTATTGCCGGGAATAAACACGTCCTTTTCTCTTAGTTTTGAGACGTGCAAATTTCTCAACACTCACCACGGTGTTGCTGGGCATCAACACATCCTTTTCTCTTAGTGTTGAGACGTGCAAATTCCTCAACACTCACCACAGTGTTCCTAGGCATGCTTCCTCAACAAGTATTTTTCTCTTAGTGTTGAGACATAAAAATTCCTCAACACTCACCATTGTGTTGCCGGTCATCAACACATCCTTTTCTCTTAGTGTTGAGACGTACAAATTCCTCAACACTCACCACTGTGTTGCCGAGCATCAACACATCCTTTTCTCTTAGTGTTGAGATGTACAAATTCCTTAACACTCACCTTGCGTGTTTCCTAGGGCATCAACACATCATTTTCTCTTAGTGTTGAGATGTGCAAATTCCTCAACACTCACCACTTTGTGTTGTCGGGCATTAACACATCATTTTCTATTAGTGTTGAGACGTTCAAATTCTCACCACTCACCTTTGTGTTGCTTAGGGCATCAACACGTCCTTTTCTCTTAGTGTTGAGGCGTGCAAATTCCTCAACACTCACAAATGTGTTGTCGGGCATCAATCGATCCTTTTCTCTTAGTGTTGAGACGAGCAAATTCCTCAACACCCACCACCGTGTTGCTTAGGCATGCTTCCTCAACACATCATTTTCTCTTAGTGTTGAGACGTACAAATTCCTCAACACTCACCACTGTGTTGTCGGGCATCAACACATCCTTTTCTCTTGGTGTTGATACATGCAAATTCCTCAACACTCACCACCGTGTTTCCGGTCATCAACACATCCTTTTCTCTTAGTGTTGAGACGTAAAAATTCCTCAACACTCACCATTGTGTTTCCGAGCATCAACACATCCTTTTCTCTTAGTGTTGAGACATTCAAATTCCTCAACACTCACCCTTGTGTTGCCGGGCATCAACACATCCTTTTCTCTTAGTGTTGAGACGTGCGAATTCCGCAAGACTCACCAGTGTGTTGTCGGGGCATCAACACATCCTTTTCTCTTATTGTTGAGATGTACAAATTCCTTAACACTCACCACTTGTGTTTCGGGCATCAACACATCCTTTTCTCTTAGTGTTGAGACGTGCAAATTCCTCAAAACTCACCTTGTGTTGCTTAGGGCATCAACACATCCTTTTCTCTTAGTGTTGAGATGTACAAATTCCTCAACACTCACCACTTTGTGTTGTCGGGCGTCAACACATCCTTTTCTCTTAGTGTTGAGACGTACGAATTCCTCAACACTCACCACTGTGTTTCCGGGCATCAACACATCCTTTTCTCTTAGTGTTGAGACGTGCAAATTCCTCAACACTCACCACTGTGTGTTGCCGGGCATCAACACATCCTTTTCTCTTAGTGTTGAGACGTGCAAATTCCTCAACACTATGTTACCAGGCATCAACACATCCTTTCTCTTAGCGTTGAGACGTGCAAATTCCTCAGCACTCACCACTATTTTGCCAGGCATCAACACATCCTTTTCTCTTAGTGTTGACACGTACAAATTCCTCAACACTAGCCACTGTGTTGTCGTGCATCAACACATCCTTTTCTCTTAGTGTTGAGACGTGCAAATTACTCAACACTCAGTATTGTGTTGCCAGGCAACCTGTGATGCGTGTCGTAAGTGCAACAAATTAATCAATATATTTCCCACTAATTAACTAGTAATATAGCGGTAGTAAGGATCGTTCCCACAGGAGTTTGTGTAATTGATATGTTATTTAGTTGACAAAATAATAAAAATCACAAGGGGGGATTGTTTGATCAAGTAAAATAAAAAGAATAACGAATAAAAAGAAAGAGATGATCAAGGAATCCTTCAGCGTTGGTGCAAGCGATAACTGGATTAGTATACTTATCTATCTTCGTTAGAACCATTCATCACCAACCGTAGGAAAGCAGCTAGCTCAGTGCTATCCTCAAAACTCCTTTTACCACGGATACGGAATCTCTCCAATATCAGATTCTATCCAACCGAACCACCAAGTAGTAGCTCACTCAAGGTGTAATCCCACCGAACGCTTAGGCTTTGTGAATTAGGTTGATCCCGGTGAGTTAAACTCTTAGCTCAAGGTCCACTTGCTTGGTATTGTATTCACCCGCAATTGCTCCACGTAATCCCTCCGCAAGGTCTTGCGATTTCTACTTGTGTATGAATTATTCGACGATTACTTATCTCCTAACCCAATACTAGCAATAGAACAATTAATAGACTAATCTAGTATGCATCCCAAATCAATCTAAGAATCACTCATAAAGATCAAATAGTGAAAATAAACGATGATATGATTAAAACTCCGAACAAACTTGTATAATAATAGAGCTTCACGCTAGAACATTGAATTCATCCTCAATCAATAAAAGTTTAGCCTCTCTCATGTTTACACCGTTTCTCGGTTTCCCCCAAAAGGGGTAAACCCTAAAATATTTTATGAAGAACAAAAGTGTCTTATGAGATGTAGATATATTATCCTATATTTAGGTTAAGAAGTTCTCTTTTATAGTTGTAGAAGTGCCCGTGCGCCGAATCCCGTGTAAAGTTGGTTGCCAAAACCTAACCTAAATCATAAGAGCAATTAGATACGCCAAGTCCAAGCCTTGGTCGTGTGAAGATACCCAAATCTGTATAATGGGCTCGCATCCTGGTTAAGTCCAGACCCAACATCTCGCTTCAACCGTGGTTAAAGTAAAGCGACAGTACATCATCTTTTCCCCATCGGAACTCGGCTAAACATCCCTCCGTGAAGAATAGTTTTCCCTGGATTTTTAGCTTCCTCCCGTAAGATTCACGGACAACAGTATCTCCGTGAAATTTCAAAGTCCCGGGATTTTTCTTTTATGCTCAAAACTTTCTCGAGATTCTCCGGTCACATAGTGAGAATCTAATATCCCCGGATTCTCAACTCAGCATATACTTCCGCGGACATCCCGGTCGCCGTGAAAGTTAAATTCATCCGAGTCAGTAACTCATTCTCTAATGCTCCCGTATCTCCATTATGATCACGCTCAATTAAACTCCACTAACCATGAAAGCGTCTCATCTTCAAACATCGAGCCTCCTTTGCAACATAAAGACCTTACTTCATTAACTTGACCTTTCCAATGGCATCATTCGACAACCCATCACCATAGCTCAACTCCGTTTGCATCATCATCTTCCATTGTCCACGGCTTTGCTCCCCACCAGTCACAGCACCATAAACGCAATCACCATCACTGCCAGTTTCAAACTCCATTCGCTATCCAGTATTTCTTCATTGTCACCTTCTGCACCATCGAGCATCACCAGCTTCAAAACCGAGCAGCAACAACCTATTCCTATTCTCCATGAAGCTCGGCTTCATAAATCCTACTACTCGAGCTTTCATTGCTTATCCGAGTTCCGAGACGGACCACCATCACCATCTCGTTCAACCGCATCTTCAAACTCCAGCCACTCCTCTCGTCCGCAACTCCATCAATGATCATCACCGGTCTCGACCTTCTTGTCTCGCCCATCAATCTTCTCTACCATGTCATGTAGTAACATCATGACCTCTCGGAAGCAACCCATTATTGCATAGCTCCTTTGGTTTCTCGAGCAAAGTACTACTTGACAGACCTACTCCCTCATCTTCATCGGAAATGGCAAACATGGACCCTTCCTTCTGTTCAACTCATGCTCGACTAGTTCTCCCCGTATATCTCCTTACACAACCACATCTCCATTATCCATTTATGAATTATCGCATGACCACAAGCTCTCAAGCGCCATCTCCGGTGATAACCAACTACAACTCATTCGACCATCAACGACATCCAATGTTAGTCGCGGGTTGCATGGGAAAGATGGTGTGCTCCGAGTAATCCATTAGGGTGCCTTTAACAAGTATGTTTAATGTCGGTTCTAGAGAACCGACAGTTCGCTTTTCTTCTTCATTCACGTAGTACTCAGAGTCCCGAGGAACCGACAAGCTCAACTTCTCGTCTTGCACATAACTTCTTCATACGATGTTGGAATGACTCCATTCTTTCACCGGTGGCTTCGCATTTTTCGTCCTCTTCAAGATGATAGCAAGAACTCCTAGGTTCGAACGAGCTCTACTTGGTCTTTGGCCCTTCTCCACTTGCAACTAACTTCTTTTATTGCACAAATATGTGCCAATTCACTTCTTTTGGATGATTCACCTAGCAAAACATAAACAAGAGAAAACAAGAGTAATATACAATAATTCGCAAGAATATATAGCAATTACTAGCATGGATTCGACACAAAATATATGCAAAATATGCACTTAACAACCTGCCTAAACACATTTTCCTCTTAGTGTTGAGACATTCAAATTCCTCAACACTCATCAACGTGTTGCAAGGAAAAGCGCCTTAACAATTCTCTCCTTGTAGTGTTGAGACGTACAAATTCCTTAACACTCACTAATATGTTTTCATGCATACTGCCTCAATACATTATAGTGTTGACGGCTCCACCACCTCAATACTCATCTTTGTATTCAAGGCTCGCTGCAAAAACAATACATGGCACCAGTACTCCGTGGCCAAGACAAAAGTGCGCCAGCACAAAGATTGCAGACTTCTCATGCCTCTTGCCAAAGGTCAATCGAATTTTCCTGGTAATCTTCTCATGTTTTGCCCTTTCGATTTTTTATCCTTTTCTGTCACCATCTCATGCTTACCCCGCAATAATGCCACTATTACGTGCTAAGCATGGGACTTAATGTTGATGGTTGTTTTTAGTTCAGGTCTAAATTTGTAAAAACCTACATTTAATATGCCGTCACTCTGCAAAGAAACAGAGCCATGTAAAAGTGATGAGTGTTCAACCTCTTCATCGGCGCATTTATTGAGCAACATATATCCACGAGAATGGTGCATGTAGCAACAATCCTGGAGATATTCTATAAATTTCGGCACCCTGACTGTATTATTCAATTAATATAAGTTTCTTTGAATGCTTTATTTACTATGTTCCCCGACTGAACCTTAATTTGATATGGCATGACAATTTGTTTTCATTCGCAGCAGAGTAGCACGAATTTCCAAGTATCAAGGATAAGGTCCTTGCATAAAGTATTCAATCGGAAATCATACTGCTCTCTGGCAATGACCTTAAAGAACTCTATGTCAACACATAGAATTCAATCAATTTTGTGATAATTCACAAGATTCAGATATTACCCTGACTAATTTGCAAAAATTAGGGTTTTGCGCGCTGCATAGTATATTAGACCTTTCCTGTCGAAATTAAGTCTAGGCGAACTAGGTAAATAATCCTCCATCAACTAGACAATCAGACTCAATCATTGGAGATATATCCAAAAGTTATATCTTTGTTTCTTCATGTAATCAGCAAATCAAACAGATAGAAATCCGTGAGCCTGATTAATATAAGAAACAACTTGACTCGGTATCAAAAACCAATATCCAAGTGTCAGCCAATTCAATCAACAACCAAAGGTCGGATTCCCAATTGATTGAACTTATGCACAACCTGTCATGATATGTCAATTATATAAACAAATATAATGCGGAAAAGAAATAACACATAAACTAGAAGTTTTGTTAACGAGGAAACCGCAAATGCAGAAAAACCCCGGGACCTAGTCCAGATTTGAACACCACACTATATTAAGCCGCTACGGACACTAGCCTACTTCAAGTTAACTTCGGACTGTAATGTAGTTGAGCCCTAACCAATCTCACACTAATCAAGGTACAGTTACGTTCCTTACGCATCTGAATCCCAGCGGACTCTACGCACTTGATTCTCATAGATGATCTCACCCACAGTTGCTATGATCCAAAGTCGAAGACTTGATAAACAAATCTGTATTACACAGAAAAGTCTATTGAATAGATAAATCTGTCTCCCACAGAAATACCTGTGAGTTTTATTCCGTCTTTTGATAAATCAAGGTGAACAGGAACCAATTGATACACCGGACTTATATTGCCGAAGAACAGCCTAGTAATATCAATCACCTCACAATAATCTTAATCGTATGGTAGCAAAAACAATATATTACGGAATCACAAACGATGAGACGAAGATGTTTGTGACTACTTTTTATCTTGCCTATCGGAGATTAAATCCCGAGCAAGAGCTAAGAGAAGATAATACTCAATACGATAAAATAAAGCAAGATCAGAACACGCAACTATAGAGAAAATAGTTGGGTCTGGCTTCACAATTTTAATGGAGTCTTTAAGTTGTTAACCTATAATGGTTATAGGAAAAACCTAGGTTAAAGGAAAATCGACTCTAGTCGCAACTAGTATCACACAGGAGGTGTGAGGATTAGGTTTCTCTGTTGCTAGAGTTCTCCTTTATATAGTCTTCAAATCAGGGTTTGAAATCAATGCTACCTTGGTAACAAAGCATTCAATATTCACGTTAGATGAAAAACTGATTAGACTTAATCTAATATCTTTCAACCGTTAGATCGAACTTAGCTTGTTACACACAAATGAAAAGTGACTTCATTTAAATATGCGTGTTAGTACCTAAACGTGTATACATTGTTGGTTCAACAATAATTGCTTAGAAGTTATCCATATGAAAACTTTCATATCAACCTTGTTAATCTTAACACAACTAGTTCAAATGACTCAAATGAAACTAGTTATAGAGTTGTTCAATTGTTTATGTTAGAGCATAGCTCTGTTGAACCCACCAAGCGTTGGTATGTAAAGTTTGGTTGTTATATTTTAGTGAACCAAAACTCATTTAAAGAATCGCTTGATTATATGCTAGAGTCAACTTCGTATAGGTTACCTTGAAAGTATTAGGATATGAGACATTACAAGTATTACGTGAAGACTTTAAGAATATGAAGAAGTAAGGAGCTACAACGACGACATCATCCTTCCTCTTGAGGTTAGTAATATTTGACTTGAACTGTTCCCTTCGCTAACATATCTTTCAAGTCGTGCATATTGAAAACATAACTGCGAAGATATAAATGATTATACTCTAGTTAGACGTAGTATCAAGGAATACAATACGAAGTATAACGCTTATCTTTTGAACTTCGTATATAAGACATCGACATAATTGTATGAATGCTATTGTGATTATGTATATGGGTATGGGTGAAGATCGATTTCGTCTTAGGAAACAATGTTTTACATTCGTTTAAAGGAAGTAAATTCATAAACTTGTTTTGTGAATCGAAAGGAAATCACTAGGCTTATTGGTATTTGTTATTCATTGCAAATCTTTGGATTACCAATATGTGTGATTAGTATAACCGCTTATGACTTGTTTATGTTCTTGGTAAAACTATTCACAAGGCCGACTTTTGTATTGGTATGACTTTTATTAGTGAAACCGATCTTAAGTAATCACCTGAGATGGTATGATCGATTTGTTGTTATTGGTATGACCAACTATTGATGGTGGTTTTTAGTTCAGGGATAAATTTTTAAAACCCTACATTTAATGTGCCGTCACTCTGCAAAGAAACAGAGCCATGTAAAAGTGACGAGTGTTCAACCTCTTCACTGGCTCATTTATTGAGTAACATATATCCACCAGAATGGTGCATGTAACAACAATCCTAGATATTCGGTACATTTCGGCACCCCCGCCTATATTATTCAATTAATATAAGTTTCTTTGAATGCTTTCTTAAAGCTTTATGTTCCATTGCTGAACCCTTAATGTTGATACGGCATGACAATTTGCGTTCACTCGCAGCAGAGTAGCACGAATTTCCAAGTATCAAGGATAAGGTCCTTGCATAAAGTATTCAATCGGAAAGCATACTGCTTTGGCAATGAACTTAAAGAACTCTGTGTCAACACATAAAATTCAATCAATTCTGTGATAATTCACAAGATTCGGATATTACCACGACTAATTTGTAAAAATTAGGATTTTGTACTATTACTTGTGATATATTAGACCTTGCCTGTCGAAATTAAGCCTAGGCGAACTAGGTAATTAATCTTCCATAGATTAGTAGGTGCAAAATCCTACCCAAAATCATAAAACAAGGAGCCGCGGAATGGGAGCAGCAACAAAGTGAGGTGTGGCCATGCCATTTGCCAGCCGGCGCCACTTGCAAGTGGCCACACCTATGTTACTCAACCGGCCCCCTTTCCATCGTCCAATCAGGTCACTTTAAACCCGCCACGGCGCGCTGGAAGTGTGGCCACGCCCTTGCTTGTCGGCCCCCTTTCCATCGACCAATCATGTCGCTTTAAACCCGCCATGGCGCATTTGGAAGTGTGTCCACGCCCTTGCTTGTTTAGGACCCCTTTCCATCCACCAATCAGTCGCTCTAAATGCACCACACGCATTTATAATGAGGCCGGGCCCATGTTGCTTGCCGTTCCCCTTCCCGTCGACCAATCAGGTCGCTCTAAACTTACCTCACACGCACACTAAAAGTGTGGCCAGACCCTTTCTTGGTAGGCCCCTCTTTTACTTGACCAATCAGGTCTTCCTAAACTTGCCACAACATCTTTCGACGCAAGGTTGCGCCAATACGCTAATTGGCATGCAAAACATATTAAACCTGCCACTTTACCACAGAAGCATGACGAACATGGCAACATACCATAAATAGTGCACTTACGTGCCAACCCATCATATGTTCGTGGCCAACGCCATAACAGACTTCAATGTGGTTATCCTAACTAGAGACACGACCTTGCATGGTCGAAACCCTAATTTCCAGTCGTGGCACAAAATATGCCACTTCGGGCCCCACAACATGCCATGTGTTGTGCAGGACCCAGGAAACCCTAATAAAGACGCCATATAATGGACACCCGTGGAAACCCTAATAAAGACGCCATATTATGGACCAACGAGCCGTGCAGGCCGTTTCCACATGATGGCCTGGCTATGGTTCTTTCGGTATGGCTATGGCACCATTTGCACAAAACGTCGATGCGCCATGCCCACATGCCACATGCCGCATGCGCTAATTAGGGTTTTGGCATACCAAACCCTAATTCAGGCAAAGTTACTACGCCAACCAAGCCAAGTAACGTTTCCCGGAGCATTGGGATTGTTGTGGAAACAGGGCCAATGTTGCCACGCCACATTTGGGTCTAACACCAATATGCTAAAACAGCTGCCATGGCTACGCCACTGGAATGTCGCTATGCCATGGCTACGCCAAGCGCCACTTTGCTATATAACAGGATGTGGCCATAATCAATGGCCATCCTTTCTCACAAGCTACAATATCGGTCGTCCAAATTCGCCAAGGAATTGACAGGCGTGTGGTAAGTTTTAGGCGGCCAGCCAAGGCAAGCCTAATAGTATCACATGCAATTTTCCTATGGCATGTCTCTTGACTTTGACTTGCCACACGTAGCAATCTGCTACACGTTTTCCACGAAAACACTCGAGACATCAAACATGTCAAAAAAACTGTGGGATACTCATCAGGGTATTTGTCTTGCGGTTTACAGCGTGCGGCGTGCAATACGCTCGTTATAAGAAAGTGTCATAAAACGGGACAATTAGTGGCGGCAAGAAGTAACGGGTGTAAACGGATCCACTTCCTTCATCATGGAAGCATGGATTTCTGACGGTTATACATTACTCTACTATTCCATCACCCAATCGTTCCCACTTCCTATGAGACCAGGGTACGTTTAAATATGACTTGTATAAATAGGCTTGACCTATTTCCACAAAACAACAAGTTTTTGGTCGGCAACAACATAATATCCAGAAAGCACCAAGTCTAATAGCTTTTCACTCTGCAAGCCAGTTCCACTTTCTGATACAAGTCATAAAACAAGCCACATCTTCAGAAATAACAATTCTGGTCTCAACACTCTCTTTGCTTCCCTCCCTAAGACCAACCCTTATCCTTCACTTTGTGACCGAAGAAAGCCTGGAACGGTCATTTCTTGGTTTAGGCCAGATTGTACAGATTGATCTCTCGAATCAAAAATACTCCCGTGCAGTGCATTGTTTAGGGTTTAGATTCGTTTCTCATCCACACACCCAAAATTACCAAAATCAGCAGAAACAGTTTTCACCCACAAACAATTGGCGACCACAGTGGGAGAATAATCTCTCGGTTGCAATATCAATTTTCAATTTTTAATTTCATTTTTCAATCCTAATTTCAAGATGGTAGAGCTCAGGTCCAGGTCAGCAATAAACCCTGATGCCACCGGCGTTGAGAACATCCTTTGTATCAACATTCCTTCCAGTGACATCAATGTACCACCGGTCAGCATGATCAGCACCAGCGGCAAAAGAAACGTTCCATCAGGCATCACACCTCCGATCACCGCTGCTTCCACCCCCAATGTTTCTTCAAGCGTGACACCCCCGGGTTGTCACCGAGCCGCCGCCACTCCACCCCCTGGGACGAGAGATCGGAGGAGCCGAGAGAAGCCAACCTCCTCTTACCCTCGTTGATTTGATAGAAAGATAAAAAGGTTCTCGTAAGGATCTGAGCCAGACATGGCTATAATTTAGAAAGGGATACCTATTTTCTCCAAGACACTAACGGAGCGGCTACATAAGAGTCACGATAACCCCAGATGGAGCTGACAAGGAATAATTTTAACATCCGGCGCAAACACTTCAGCAGGACGCACCTTTATAAATGAGGAAGCTCGCGTTGCTCCTGAACGCCCAGTAGAAAGGAATCAAGAATCTAATTTCATCACACGTGAAGATCGGGAACGATTTCTCAAAATCAAGACAAAGAAAATCAAGCAACCCTCCCGAGTTCACAGAGACCCTCTTCTGTCGGGAGCTACATGATTTTGGGGACTCCATCCACGAAATTGTGCGATCTATGATGAAACATTTATGTGAGATTCTATATTTCTCCAAGGCACAACGTCAAGACATATTTGCAGCCCTCAATCGCACTGTATCGGGAAAACAGGTTGTTTCCGGCCGGGAAAGTCTTGTTCCAAAACTCCAACCTCTCCCTAGAAAGCACGATTGATAGATGGAACCAGGGGACTCCTAACCACTTGTTCACTTGAAGGATGTCGAGTTTGACAGCACGTTGATTAACGCGTGACCTCAGGCTTCAACATTGTAACCGTCGAGACTCGAGAGTTGCAAGGGAAAATAAAATGAAGAAGCGAATTCTTTCCCATGAGCAAAAAAACACGACTTGCCGAAAGCAAAGACTATTTGTGTAACGTCTTCCTATATTCCATATCGTAGCTGCTCGTTTTTCGAAGTCAAAGGTTAATGGCGCCCTCACTGGATTTGTCTCCAGAAGCCTCTTCGACGTTTATCTCCATGAGACGCTTCAAAGTTCTCTCCAGACGCTCGCCTCGATGTTCGCTCCCATGAACCGCTTTGCTTCACGTTACTCGCTCCATAAGCTTCAACGTCCTCTACAGGAGCCGAAGCCTCTTCAACGCCTCCTTCCTGCCAAGGATTATGTCGTAGCCGCCACTTCTTACTACCAAGGATCATTCCGTAGATGCCATACTCCTTCCTTCCAAGGTTCGTTCCTGTATCCAGGATTTTGTTCGCAGCCAGCCAAGGTTCATAGTTGTGGCCACCTTTTGTTTCATCCCATCAAAGACCTAGGGACTTTTGTCCGTCTATCAACCTGTTATCATCCTGATGTCATCCCTAACACCTGATGCTGCTCACTAAAGGGGGAGCCTAAAATACTCAAATCCCAATCATGCGCGAAGGACATGCCTAGCGGAGACAAAGCTAAGTAATTATCCTTAAACTAAATATTTTATATGTATTAGGCATATACAATAAATTTTAAATATCTTAATGTTGAGACGTGCAAATTCCTCAACACCACTATTATGTTGTCAGGCATACTGCCTTAACATGTTCTCCTCTTAGTGTTGAGACGTACAAATTCCTCAACACTCACCACTGAGTTGTTGGGCATCAACACATCATTTTCTCTCAGTATTGAGACATACAAATTCCTCAACACTCACCATTTTGTTGCCGGGCATCAACACATCCTTTCCTCTTAGTGTTGAGACGTACAAATTCCTCAACACTCACCACTGTGTTCTTTGGGCATGAACACATCTTTTCTCTTAGTGTTGAGACGTGCAAATTCCTCAACACTCACCACTGTATTGCCGGAATAAACACGTCCTTTTCTCTTAGTTTTGAGACGTGCAAATTTCTCAACACTCACCACGGTGTTCTTTGGGCATCAACACATCCTTTTCTCTTAGTGTTGAGACGTGCAAATTCCTTAACACTCACCACCGTGTTCCTAGGCATGCTTCCTCAACAAGTATTTTTCTCTTAGTGTTGAGACATAAAAATTCCTCAACACTCACCTGACCGTGTTGCCGGTCATCAACACATCCTTTTCTCTTAGTGTTGAGACGTACAAATTCCTCAACACTCACCACTGTGTTGCCGAGCATCAACACATCCTTTTCTCTTAGTGTTGAGATGTACAAATTCCTTAACACTCACCACTGTGTTTCCGGGCATCAACACATCATTTTCTCTTAGTGTTGAGATGTGCAAATTCCTCAACACTCACCACTGTGTTGTCGGGCATTAACACATCATTTTCTATTAGTGTTGAGACGTTCAAATTCCTCACCACTCACCACTGTGTTGCCAGGCATCAACACGTCCTTTTCTCTTAGTGTTGAGACGTGCAAATTCCTCAACACTCACAAATGTGTTGTCGGGCATCAACTGATCCTTTTCTCTTAGTGTTGAGACGAGCAAATTCCTCAACACCCACCACTGTGTTGCTAGGCATGCTTCCTCAACACATCATTTTCTCTTAGTGTTGAGACGTACAAATTCCTCAACACTCACCCTTTGTGTTGTCGGGCATCAACACATCCTTTTCTCTTGGTGTTGATACATGCAAATTCCTCAACACTCACCACCGTGTTCCGGTCATCAACACATCCTTTTCTCTTAGTGTTGAGACGTAAAAATTCCTCAACACTCACCATTGTGTTTCCGAGCATCAACACATCCTTTTCTCTTAGTGTTGAGACATTCAAATTCCTCAACACTCACCCTTGTGTTGCCGGGCATCAACACATCCTTTTCTCTTAGTGTTGAGACGTGCGAATTCCGCAAGACTCACCAGTGTGTTGTCGGGCATCAACACATCCTTTTCTCTTATTGTTGAGATGTACAAATTCCTTAACACTCACCACTCGTGTTTCCGGGCATCAACACATCCTTTTCTCTTAGTGTTGAGACGTGCAAATTCCTCAAAACTCACCACTGTGTTGCCGGGCATCAACACATCCTTTTCTCTTAGTGTTGAGATGTACAAATTCCTCAACACTCACCACTGTGTTGTCGGGCATCAACACATCCTTTTCTCTTAGTGTTGAGACGTACGAATTCCTCAACACTCACCACTGTGTTTCCGGGTATCAACACATCCTTTTCTCTTAGTGTTGAGACGTGCAAATTCCTCAACACTCACCACTGTGTGTTGCCGGGCATCAACACATCCTTTCTCTTAGTGTTGAGACGTGCAAATTCCTCAACACTATGTTACCAGGCATCAACACATCCTTTCTCTTAGCGTTGAGACGTGCAAATTCCTCAGCACTCACCACTATGTTGCCAGGCATCAACACATCCTTTTCTCTTAGTGTTGACACGTACAAATTCCTCAACACTAGCCACTGTGTTGTCGTGCATCAACATATCCTTTTCTCTTAGTGTTGAGACGTGCAAATTACTCAACACTCAGTATTGTGTTGCCAGGCAACCTGTGATGCGTGTCGTAAGTGCAACAAATTAATCAATATATTTCCCACTAATTAACTAGTAATATAGCGGTAGTAAGGATCGTTCCCACAGAGAGCTGTGTAATTGATATGTTATTTAGTTCAGCAAAATAATAAAAATCACAAAGGGGGATTGTTTGATCAAGTAAAATAAAAAGAATAACGAATAAAAGAAAGAGATGATCAAGGAATCCTTCGCCGTTACCAAGCGATAACTGGATTAGTATACTTATCTATCTTCGTTAGAACCATTCATCACCAACCGTAGGAAAGCAGCTAGCTCGGTGCTATCCTCAAAACTCCTTTTACCACGGATATTTAAGCTCTCCAATATCGATTCTATCCAACCGAACCACCAAGTAGTAGCTCACTCAAGGTGTAATCCGACCGAACGCTTAGGCTTTGTGAATTAGGTTGATCCCAGTAGTTAAACTATTAGCTCAAGGTCCACTTGCTGGTATTGTATTCACCCGCAATTGCTCCATGTAATCCTCCGCAAGGTCTTGCGATTTCTACTTGTGTATGAATTATTCGACGATTACTTATCTCCTAACCCAATACTAGCAATAGAACAATTAATAGACTAATCTAGTATGCATCCCAAATCAATCTAAGAATCACTCATAAAGATCAAATAGTGAAAATAAACGATGATATGATTAAAACTCCGAACAAACTTGTATAATAATAGAGCTTCACGCTAGAACATTGAATTCATCCTCAATCAATAAAAGTTTAGCCTCTCATGTTTACACTGTTTCTGGTTTCCCAAAAGGGGTAAACCCTAAAATATTTTATGAAGAACAAAAGTGTCTTATGAGATGTAGATATATTATCCTATATTTAGGTTAAGAAGTTCTCTTTTATAGTTGTAGAAGTGCCGTGTGCGCTAGAATCCGTGTAAAGTTGGTTGCCAAAACCTAACCTAAATCGTAAGAGCAATTAGATACGCCAAGTCCAAGCCTTGGTCGTGTGAAGATACCCAAATCTGTATAATGGGCTCGCATCTGGTTAAGTCCAGCCCAACATCTCGCTTCAATGTCGGGCCAGTAAAGCGACAAGACATCATCTTTTCCCCATCGGAACTCGGCTAAACATCCCTCCGTGAAGAATAGTTTTCCCTGGATTTTTAGCTTCCTCCCGTAAGATTCACGGATAATAGTATCTCCGTGAAATTTCAAAGTCCCGGGATTTTTCTTTTATGCTCAAAACTTTCTCGGATACTATCAGTCACCGTGAGAATCTAATATCCCCGGATTCTCAACTCGAGGCATATACTTCCGCGGACATCCTGGTCGCCGTGAAAGTTAAATTCATCTGAGTTTGGTAACTCATTCTCTAATGCTCCCGTATCTCCATTAACAGTCGCTCAGCTAAACTCCACTAACCATGAACAGCGTCTCATCTTCAAACATCGAGCCTCCTTTGCAACAGCACCTTACTTCATTAACTTCAGCCTTTCCAATGGCATCATTCGACAACCCATCACCATAGCTCAACTCCGTTTGCATCATCATCTTCCATTGTCCACGGCTTTGCTCCCCACCAGTCACAGCACCATAAACGCAATCACCATTACTGCCAGTTTCAAACTCCATTCGCTATCCAAAGATTTCTTCATTGTCACCTTCGCACCATCGAGCATCACCGACTTCAAAACCGAGCAAAGCAACAACCTATTCCTATTCTCCACAGCTCGGCTTCATAAATCCTACCACTCGAGCTTTCATTGCTTATCCGAGTTCGGCAGCAGACCACCATCACCATCTCGTTCAACCGCATCTTCAAACTCCAGCCACTCCTCTCTGTCCGCAACTCCATCAATGATCATCACAGTCTCGACCTTCTTGTCTCTGCCCATCAATCTTCTCTACCATGTCATTGCCGTAACATCATGACCTCTCGGAAGCAACCCATTATTGCATAGCTCATCGGTTTCTCGAGCAAGACTACTTGATGACCTACTCCCTCATCTTCATCGGAAATGGCAAAGATGGACCCTTCCTTCTCTGTTCAACTCATGCTCGACTAGTTCTCCTCAGTATATCTCCTTACACAACCACATCTCCATTATCTCGTTATGAATTATTGCATGACCACAAGCTCTCAACTGCCATCTCCAGTGATAACCAACTACAGCTCCTTCGACCATCAACAGCATCCAATGTTAGTCGCGGGTTGCATGGGAAAGATGGTGTGCTCCGAGTAATCCATTAGGGTGCCTTTAACAAGTATGTTTAATCGTCGGTTCTAGAGAACCGCGCCAGGTTTTCTTCTTCATTCACGTAGTGCCTATGGTCCTGAGGAACCGACAAGCTCAACTTCTCGTCTTGCACATAACTTCTTCATACGATGTTGGAATGACTCCATTCTTTCACCGTTGGCTTCGCATTTTCGTCCTCTTCAAGATGATAGCAAGAACTCCTAGGTTCGAACGAGCTCTACTTGGTCTTTGGCCCTTCTCCACTTGCAACTAACTTCTTTTATTGCACAAATATGTGCCAATTCACTTCTTTTGGATGATTCACCTAGCAAAACATAAACAAGAGAAAACAAGAGTAATATACAATAATTCGCAAGAATATATAGCAATTACTAGCATGGATTCGACACAAAATATATGCAAAATATGCACTTAACAACCTCGCCTAAACACATTTTTCCTCTTAGTGTTGAGACATTCAAATTCCTCAACACTCATCACTGTGTTGCAAGGAAAACTGCCTTAACAATTCTCTCCTTGTAGTGTTGAGACGTACAAATTCCTTAACACTCACTAATATGTTTTCATGCATACTGCCTCAATACATTATAGTGTTGACGGCTCCACCACCTCAATACTCATCTTTGTATTCAAGGCTCGCTGCAAAAACAATACATGGCACCAAAGTATTCGTGGCCAAGACAAAAGTGCGCCAAAGACAAAGATTGCAGACTTCTCATGCCTCTTGCCAAAGGTCAATCGAATTTTCCTCTGTAATCTTCTCATGTTTTGCCCTTTCGATTTTTTATCCTTTCTGTCACCATCTCATGCTTACCCCGCAATAATGCCACTATTACGTGCTAAGCATGGGACTTAATGTTGATGGTTGTTTTTAGTTCAGGTCTAAATTTGTAAAAACCTACATTTAATATGCCGTCACTCGCAAAGAAACAGAGCCATGTAAAAGTGATGAGTGTTCAACCTCTTCATTTGGCGCATTTATTGAGCAACATATATCCACCAGAATGGTGCATGTAGCAACAATCCCAGATATTCTATAAATTTCGGCACCCTGACTGTATTATTCAATTAATATAAGTTTATTTGAATGCTTTCTTTGCTATGTTCCCCGACTGAACCTTAATTTGATATGGCATGACAATTTGTTTTCATTCGCAGCAGAGTAGCACGAATTTCCAAGTATCAAGGATAAGGTCCTTGCATAAAGTATTCAATCGGAAATCATCTTGCTCTCTGGCAATGACCTTAAAGAACTCTATGTCAACACATAGAATTCAATCAATTTTGTGATAATTCACAAGATTCAGATATTACCCTGACTAATTTGCAAAAATTAGGGTTTTGCGCGCTGCATAGTATATTAGACCTTTCCTGTCGAAATTAAGTCTAGGCGAACTAGGTAAATAATCCTCCATGGATTAGTAGGTGAAAAATCCTACCCAAAATCATAAACCAAGGAGCCGCGGAATAGGAGCAAAGAACTAAGGGAGGTGTGTCCATGACATAGGTCAGCTAGCGCCACTTGCAAGTGGCGACAACTATTCTGCTCAACCGGCCCCCTTTCTATCGACCAATCAGGTCGCTTTAAACCCGCCACGGCGCGCTGGAAGTGTGGCCACTCCCTTTCTTCTAGGCCTCCTTTCCATCGACCAATCAAGTCGCTTCAAACCCGCCACGGCCCGCCGGGAAATGTGGCCACGCCCTTGCTTGCCGGCACCCTTTCCATCGACCAATCGGGTAGCTCTAAATGCGCCACACGCATTTAGAATGAGGCCGGGCCCATGTTGCTTGTCGCCCCCTTCCCATCGACCAATCAGGTCGCTCTAAACATACCACACGCACACTAGAAGTGTGACCACACCCATGCTTGGTCTGTCCCTATTTTAATTGACCAATCAGGTCGTCCTAAACCTGCCAGAGCATCCTAATTGGCATGCCAAACATGCTAAGCGTGCCACTTTACTACAGAAGCATGACGAACGTGGCAACATACCATAAATAGTGCACTTACGTGCCAACCCATCATTTGTGCGTGGCCAACGCCATAAAAGACTTCAATGTGGTTATCCTAACCAAAGACACGACCTTGCATGGTCGAAACCCTAATTTCCAATCGTGGCACAAATTATGCCACTTCAGGCCCCACAACATGCCATGAGTCGTGCAGGACTTCAATGTGGTTATCCTAACCAAAGACACGACCTTACTCATGTGGTCGTTTCACATGATGGCCTGGATATGGTTCTTTCGGTATGGCTATGGCACCATTTGCACAAAACGTCGATGCGCCACGGCCACGTGCCGCATGCACTAATTAGGGTTTTGGCATACCAGACCCTAATTTAGGAAAAGTTGTTACGCCAACCAAGCCAAGTAACGTTTCCCAGAGCATTGGGATTTTTGTGGAAATAGGGCCAATGTTGCCACGGCACATTTGGTTCTAACACCAATATGCTAAAACAGCTGACATGGCTATGCCACTGGCATGTCACTATTCCGTGGCTACGCCAGGCGCCACTATGCCAATGGCGCCACTTTTCTATACAACAGGATGTTGCCATAATCAATGGCCATCCTTTCTCATAAGCTATAATCTTAGTCGTCCAAAGTCGTCAAGGAATTGATAGGCATATGGCAAGTTTTAGGCAGCCAGCCAAGGCAAGCCTAATTGAAAAAGCGGGGGTCTAACAACCACACCCAAAAATTTGATTAGCAATCTGTATGGACAAACTCCAATATACTTTATAGAAAATCAATTAGACAGTCAGACTCAATCTAGATAAAAAGTATATCAAAGAGTTTACATCTCAATCTCTCGATTTGATCTTTACTAAAGCAAATCGAAATCATGAGTCTTTATCAAAGAGAGATAACTTGGATGGTACCAAAGACCAATATCTAAGTGTCAATCAATTTAAATCAACAACCCAAAAGGTCGGATATTCTAATTGATTGAACAATGCACAACCTGTGATATTTCAATTATGTAAACAAATATAATGCGGAATAGAACTAACACAGACACCAGAATTTTGTTAACGAGGAAACCGCAAATGCGAGAAAAACCCGGGACCTAGTCCAGATTGAACACACACAAGCCGCTACAGACTCTAGCCTACTCCAAATTAACTTCAGTCTGGACTGTAGTTGAACCCCAATCAATCTCACACTGATCCAAGGTACAGTTATGCTCCTATGCCTCTAATCCCAGCAGGATGCTACGTACTTGATTCCCTTAGCCGATCTCACCCATAACTAAGAGTTGCTACGACCCAAAGTCGAAGACTTTAATAAACAAATCTGTATCACACGGAGAAGTCTACGGTAATAGATAAATCCGTCTCCCACGAATAAACCTATGAGTTTTGTTTCGTCTTTTGATAAATCAAGGTGAAAAGGAACCAATCAATAACCCGGACTTACATTCCCGAAGAAAAACCTAGTATTATTGATCACCTCACAATAATCTTAATCGACGCAGCGAAAAAAGATATTGCAGAATCACAAACGATGAGACAAAGTGTTTGTGATTTCTTTTCTATCTTGCCTATAGGACATATAAATCTCAAGCCATGTATTTCAATTATACTCATACGATAGAAACAACAAGATCAGATCACACAACTACAAGAAAAGTAGTATCCATCTGGCTTCACAATCCCAATGAAGTCTTTAAGTAGTTAACTTTGGTTTTAGAAGAAGAAAACCAAAGGTTAAAGTGTGGGGATTAGGTTTCCCAGTTGCTATAGTTCTCCCTTATATAGACTTTCAAATCAGGGTTTGCAATCAATCACTACAAGAAAACTTGGCTTTAGCGACCATTTTCTTACCAACTATAGTTGACGGAGCTCTTCAACAACAATTTATTGTAACTAAAAACAACTCTGGTTAGCAGAAACCTCTAACCACCAGTTTTCAAAGAACGACAATAGGAGGAACTCTTTAGCAACAATGACTTACAACCAAAATGTCATATTTGTTGTTATTATCCACTAACCACTATGATTGGACAACTAAAATGTACCTCAGAAGGTATATATTTTTTGTGACTCTTCTTACCCACTAAATCAAACTATTGGTAGACACCTTAACCAACCATCATATTGTAGGCGTTGTCAGTAGCTTTCAGCCACGAAAATTTGTCAACTACAAAGTATAATAGAAGGTGAATATTTCAAGACACTATGTGTATCCACCAATTTATTCTCGTTGGTAGATAATTATACTAACCCATTAGTTTGTTTCTATGGCTAGTGGCTTTCACCACCACTATATATGTTACTAAGCCTCAGTAAAGACATTAGCGATCAAAAGGATTCTTCTTTTGTAGACAAGATTGTTCTTTGAGAGTTTATCGCTAGAGCATCTAAATGCATCACCTTATATATAGGATATTTGCAAAATCTTATTTTGGAGCAACTCTATATTCGGTGGTTATATGAACTATCTTTGACTACCGATTATGCTAGGATTCTGGTAAAGCGGTCCACTGTATAATCGAAGTAAGGATACCTTAATTTACTACCGATTATAGGCTCAACCACCTGCAGTTGAAAAAGATCGGTGCGGGCATGGACGTGGTATGAATACAATGTCGGACGCTATACATGGGGTCCGGGGGGCGTAGCCCCTCCCGGCTGTGTTCGACCTGACAACGTCTCGTGGAAATTTTTTCGGTTAATGAATTTGAAAACCTATTCGGTTTTTCAGAAATTTTTATCTTTTTGTGTCGCCCCTAATTCTGTTGGAGTCGCCCCTAAAAATTCCAGGTTCATTTCAGCACAAAACGAAACACACATTTTCCTTACCCACTCTCTATCCGTATGAGATTCTCACACAAAATCTACACTGTCCAAATTTGTTGGTCATCCATTTGACTATCCCCACCGTTCAAAATTTTAATACATTTTTATTTTTATCTTTTTAGGCAATCCTTATCCTTATCTCGTGGCAATCCTTATCTTCCCCATTTCACTTTCTATCTCACTACAAACAGAAGTTTGCTAAACCTAAGTTTGTTTGCCCGCCTCCGCCTCCATCTCCCTCACTCTTCATTTCTCATTTCTGGTTACTCTCATATGAGATCGAAAACCACAATAAGAAAGACCCATTCATCTTTTTTGATTTCCTTGATAATTTTTTCTCTGTATCCCAAGGTTTTGACATCGATTACATACGAATATGGTAATAATTCCACTCTTATTCTTTTCCTTTTGCTTGTCACTTTATCTCTTCCTTTTGGTTCTACTTCCCTGATTCACTAGTTTGGATTTGATTTTCGTTTATATGTTTCTCGGATTAATGTCATTAATGATCGAAGAAGATCGATAAAAAATATAAGACTAAGCCGACGCATTCCTAGTTGGATCCGTATGAAACGGTTAACATCATCGAGTTTGTATTTTTTCTCTTTGAATCTCTTTTGTCTAGTCAAGATCTGTTCTTGTTATTTTCCTTAATTTTTCGTTTTAGATTACGGGTTATTTTATTTTTTTGATTAGAATATGAATAAATGAAATATAAGATTTTTCGTTTATTTGTTTTGATTTAGGTGTATTTGATTTTAAGTTTCGGGTTGTATTCGACTTTAAGTTTCAGTGTTTTTTCAATTGGATCTCTAAAGAAATCCCTTTTCTTTCAATTGAGTTTTATTTATCTAGTTTTGATGTTAGGGTTTGATTCTAATGATAGATATTTTAGGGATTTATCATGAATTTTTTATTGGGTTTTCATTTTATCGGTTTGAATTTGGGGCTTAGAATTTTTGTTGTAGGGAACTGAAGAAGGAAAATTCATGTTTTGTTTCTTCCATATTCATTACAATGTGAAAAAATAGACACGGATTATCACAAAAATCTGGTAGAGGGGATTATAGATCCCTTACACAATTATCTGTCAGATATAAGTCACCAACAAAGGATAATGATATATACATTTCTTTCTCACATTTAAAGTTCTAATTTGTTCGAAGATCACTTGGGGATTTAGGTTTTTTTATGTTGTTGTAGGTAACTAAAGAAGGGAATAGGGTATAGTCTTTCATTTATCTGTTCTTGTTTATGTTGCAATATTCACTTATTAATTGTTTCATCTATTCTTATTTATCAATGGGCAATGAATCGGCATCTTGCTCAAGCATGTCTATGGTCGGCTTATTGCCAACCTTTCTTATATATCATTGCTTCATAATAGTATATTAACTATCCGTTTGATGTTTCGTAAGAACCGATGGAGCATTGTTGTTGGAATTTAAATTGTGCGGGAAAATGAACATAAGCAAAGAAAGATGAGGTAAGATTTTTAAATACCCAAGTTGTGAAGATCTTCAGATTATCTTGAGTTGCGTTCAAACATGTTTTAAATTCTAGTTATCTGTTTTAAGGAACTTGTTTTGATTTCTTACTCTTTTTACAATGTAAATTTGAATAAAAGGCCCTTCCAAAATGAGGCATTATTCAAGTGCCGGAAGAAGTCGTCTCAAATTGTTGCCGAGGGTTTTTGCTTGCACCAAGACATATACCGAAACTAAATCGGGATGCCTCTTAGGATTCTCGTTTGGTCCAAACTCAATTGTCTTGCATTGGTTTGTGTTTCAAATTTTAAATATAAATTATATGAACAATCATTTGGTCATGTTTTTTGAAGTCTTACGATATTAAAATTATGCTCATCTTGATATTAGGTAAATTTTGCACTTACATATACCATTGTGGAGGTGTTTCACGCGTGTCAAAAGGGTATCTTAAGATCCATGCTCAAGTTTAGGATTGGTAAGTAGACATTTGTATTTAGCTCTCTCATATCATCTCCCCGGGGAAGGTTAGAAAAATAATTATTACTCTCAACGGGACGATAAACCAATATAAGCTATGAATCCCTCTCGTTAACTCAACCCACAAGTAGTCCGACAAATATAAACCGAGGAGGATTTAAAGTCCTTTAGCATGCTTAGCTTATTGGATTGTAGGACATTTAAGTAAATATATCTTATCTATATTTTGTTTGTGATTCGCATTCTAAACCTCTAATTGCTGAGTTTAGCGTAGTTTATCCGCATGTATGAGCAATTATTCCTATTTTGTGAATTATGAAAAAAGTAGCGCTTATGCTATGGTGCAAAGAGGAAGTTAAAGGCGTCAAAAAATTTTGGTGATGGATCTCGGTGTTTCTTTAATTGGCACATTGTCCCACCTCATATGTTCCAATTTTGATGTATGTTTCGCATAGGTATTAGTTTTAAGTCCCTTTTAAATTAGATCTCGTTAACTTCCCTTTTGCTAGTATTTATGGCTTATTGCTCGTATCCTAAAAGGAAACCCAAATTGACACTTGAGAAATGTGTATCAACCAGATCGAGGATCTCTTTCATGTTAGTGTATCAATCCAAAATTCACGGGATTAAGAAGATTGGTATGTTTTAAACTTCCATTTGATACCATAACCCATTTGCTTTCGTCCACGAGTTTGCATATCCAAATAATCGAAGCAAATGTCGCGTTGGATGCAACCTCATATTAAGGTGTGTTCACAGAGATTTTCTTTACAATTTGGTTCACAAATCCTTAACTCTAAACTTAGATGTTGTTTTGACAGTGCTACTCTAAATTTGGGGAAGCAAGTCTTCACATTGACTCGTTTTTCCGAGATATGAAGATATCTAATCCTATGAAGCCAAAGTCAACCTGTGACATACGAAAGCGTAAGTCTATCGTATCCAATGCCCTTTTTTATGTTCTATTTGTAATTCTATATTATGTTTTGCATGTTCTTTTACTCTAGTTGCTTAAAAAGGATAATAGTTTGTCACAAAGACATCATTCAATTTGTGCATGACTGCACGGGGATTGAGTTTCTAGTATGGTATTCTAGAATCTAGAGCAACCCCAAAAAACCGATGCATGTATCCGTAGTATAATATAATAGTAAATAGGTATATAATTGCACAAAAAATAAGTTCTACTTTTGTCAAATCACTTTCTTTTACCAAATAGAAACAACATTTGATAATTTATAAAATAAATGGCATGTCGACAATCCTTAGTCCCATGTGAATCAATCTTGTGTAACTACCAAATTGATTTTCGACAACTCTGTTCAGGAACTATTTTTTTGTATGAGTATGATATTCTCGCTTATGGATGACATGCGTGGTTCAAATTTATTATCTTTCCGAATGTCTTCTTTTAGTTAACTACTCATGAATTATATTGCCTTGGTTAACTTAAGCACACGGTGCACTTCATGGGGGTGTATGTGCATTATTTAAACCAATGCCTCGAGTGAGTGACCCATCATATTGTTGTTGTTCGAGATGATATTGGAGCCGATGATCCTCACTCCATGGGAA
Organism: Papaver armeniacum; assembly: GCA_023531295.1. Lineage (NCBI taxonomy): Eukaryota > Viridiplantae > Streptophyta > Magnoliopsida > Ranunculales > Papaveraceae > Papaver > Papaver armeniacum. The sequence continues at coordinate 78,825 of JAJJWW010004124.1, forward strand.
GGTGTTCCTTCATGTACCCTAGATCCAATCATTTTCGTAGTGAGAGCATAGCCAAGTAAAGATCCAGACTTCAATGCTATTGCTCAATCACCGCTTAGGTCCATTTTTCCTCGTATATATTGTAGTTTGATGTTTTGTTTGGGATGTTTGAATGTTAATGAGTTGAATTTTATTAAAGTTTACATTTAGTTTTTCATAATAGTCTCGAGAAACCACTCTCTAGTAACTCAAATGTAGAGGTACAAGCCTTTAACCAACAATAATAACATCTTGACCGACTTGATTTCAGAAAGGGGCTTCAAAACCTTCATCAAGATCCCCAATGTCGCTCCTTAGCGATACCAACTATTCGCTTTGCTAGAATCCTCTCGCTAGCAAATATCTAGTTGATAAAACTCTTGACCGTCAATACATTCAGGTGATAAAATTGCTTGACCAACGACATCAAACACCTCCACCATCCATCCAACTACTATGCGCTAGAACCCTTTTACCAACAAAGATCTAGCCGATAAAACTCTTGACCGTCAAAACATTCGGTGATAAAATTGCTTGACCAACGACATCAAACACCTCCACCAACTGGAAAAAATCGTAAGTTATGATCTTTAGCGGCTTACAACGTTTTATAGCATCCTACCTCTACCAACGATGTATTAGTTTTCATCAACAACATATTTTGCGGGTGAAATGTTTAAACCAACAAATGTTTATGCTTCTAACAACGGTAGTTAATGGTTACTTGAAACTTGTGTCGAGCTAAAACTTTCGCTGTTCCATTTTGTTGTGATGATATCTCTTCCGATCAGCATGGTTGGTCCAAGTCTTTAGCAAAGAAGCCCGTAGTCACCGAGCATATCTACAAAGTTGCCGGGTTGGTTCTTAGTGAGCTCCATCCGCCGAAACGCCTGTACCAACCGAATCAAGGTAGTCGCTAAATCCTAATTTTCTTGCAAGTGAATGTTAGCTTGGTAACAAAGCATTCAATATTCACCGTTAGATGAAAACCTGATTAGATTCAAGTTAATATTTCTCAACTGTTGGATCGAAAACTTATCTTGTTACACACAAATGAAATGTTCAATTTTGGGTTTATGAACCGTACCCAAACATTAACATTTGTTGGTTCAACAATAGTCAACCAAATGGTTAGCCATATGATCACTCTCATATCAACCACATTCTTTTCACCATAACTAGTTCAAATGACTCAAATGAACTAGTTAGAGAGTTGTTCAATTGCTTAGATCTTATGTAACTACACAAGACACGCAAAAACGGTTTGATTCACTCAAATCGGTTCATGAACTTTATAGCCACGGTTTGCAAAAGCATTCCTTAGTTTATATAAACATGAGTTCAAGAACAACCGGTTTTAGATATAACCTACTCAAGTTCGCGGACTTAAGCTCATGGAAGGAGTACACAAACTCCGGCAAAAATTCTCGGGTGAGAACTTAGGTAGTTCGCGTGATCGAGTTCATGGACTTGGCTTGCGCCACTTCCATTTCTCTTGATCAACAAAGTTCGCAAACTTTGGTTCAAAGAATAAGGACTTATACATATATGTGTTTCCACAACAATGCTTATATCCTACCAATGGTTATGTAATCTAAACTCTCATTTCAATCATTGAAACATTGTCGAGAACGTTATATAGCCGTTATTCACAGACCATTTTTCGTCAGAGCAATTTCCAAAGTGATTGAAACATATCATGACTTTCGTCACTAGGTAAAGATGAATTCGGTTAAAGCGAAAGTTTACCAAAGACATATTTCGAGAAATAGATAGGCGAGTTAAACTCACTCGAAATAGCAAATGTGTATAATAAAAGTTTATACGTCTAAACGACTTTTGTCTCAAGAGTAGGAGATAGAGTAAATAGACTTTTGAGTGATAGATAAGTTCAAGTCTCCATATAATTTTTAGTCGATGAAGTTCCATCGGTTCCTCGAGTAGTCCTCCTTCTTGTATGATGATTGCCATGGAGTTCTTGAGCTCAACTACACTTTCTATCCTAGTCCGAGACCTTTAGCTACATAGGCTAGAAATCAAGACTTATAGTTTTGATCACTAACATTGACAAACATGCTTGAGATAGCAACGCATGCAAGTTCGACCGAGCAATGCTCTAACACTAATAGCATCACATGCTATTTTCCTATGGCAAGTCTCTTGACTTTGAGTTTCCACACGTAGCAATCTGTTACACGTTTTCCACGAAAACACTCGAGACATCAAACATGTCACAAACTGGGGATACTCATCAGGGTATTGGTCTGGCGGTTTTTAGGGTGCGGCATGCAATACGCTCGTTATAAGAAAGTGTCATAAAATGGGACAATTAGTGGTGGCAAGAAGTAACGGGTGTAAACGGATTCACTTCCTTCATCATGGAAGCATGGGTTTCTGACGGTTATACGTTACTCCACTCTTTCATCACCCAATCGTTCCCACTTCCTACGAGACCAGGGTATGTTTAAATATGACTTGTATATATAGGCTTGACCTATTTCCACAAAACAACAAGTTTTTGGTCGGCAACAACATAGTATCCAGAAATCACCAAGAATTGATAGCTTTTCACTCTGCAAGCCAGTTCCACTTTCTGATACAAGTCATAAAACAAGCCACATCTTCAGAATTAACCATTCGGGTCTCAACACTCTCTTCGCTTCACTCCCTAAGACCAAAACTTCTCCTTCACTTTGTGACCGAAGCAAGCCTGGAATGGACATTTCTTGGTTTAGGCCACGATTGTACATATTGATCTCTCGAATTAAAAGTACTCCCGTGCAGTGCATTGTTTAGGGTTTAGATTCATTTATCATCCACACACCCAAAATTACCAAAATCGGCAAAATTTTTCACCCACAAACACCAACTCTAGACATTGGGGAACCAATCCTAGTAAGAGGTGTAGCTGATCACAAAAGGGGAATCGATCCTTTTAAGGGGTGCAACAAGTTTTTAGTTATTGGGGAACCGATCCTATGAACATGTGCACCAAATACAAGTTAGATACCATATATATGTGGGGAACTGATCCTAGTACCTAGTCAACCAATTTTTGGAAAGCTAGTGTGACTAATTCTAGTACCCACATGGAGGTAGAACCGAAACTTGTTTTGGTAGAACCGTGAAACCCATGTTTGGTGATTGAGTGTTCTTGATCAATCACGTATATAGTTCTTGGAAGTTAGATGAATCAATTATAAACTTGTTTGGAAGTGTGGAAAATCGGTTCCAAGATTGTAAATATGAAAAATGATTTACAAAGTTAAGATGTCGACATACTTTGAACATCTGCAGTAACGCTTATCTTTTATTGTTCAAATATATTCCTTAATAGTTAAAGGAGAATCCCGGATCGAAAAAAAACTGAGAATCTTTTTATACCTGGCGAGATTGGGGTATACTCAAACTAATTGGGGTATACCCAATAAGACAAAATAGGTTGATTTTACTTCAATACCCTTGAACTAATTAACTTAAAATTAACCCTAAAATTAAAAATTAAAAAACTCATAATCTTCCCTAATCTCTCTTCTCTAATCTCTCTGCTCTTCCCCTTCATCTTCTTCCATTTCTTACATCAAACGAAAATCTTGAACTTTGATTTTCCAAAAAAATCGTTGACTCTACCGCGAAAAAGAAGACTATAAATGATGTTTAAACTCAAACCCATCATTGTGTTGTGTGATTTGATTGTTATATTAGGTTAGAAATCGAAAATTATGATTTCGTGTTTTTAGTAGGCAAGGTCGTAACATGCATATCTTGCCGACTTTTCATAACAGCCATGGTATGCATCGTAAATTTTTTTCAACAGTAGGAAGGGTATTTTTTGAATACCTTGCGGCCAAACAACGGCCAGGAAGGGTATTTCTAAAAACCTTGCCGGCCAAAAAAAACCAGGAAGGGTATTTTTAAATACCTTGTCGGCCAATGTTTTTCAACAAATCGGCGTGGGTATTTTTGAAGACCTTGCCGGCTAATAAGTTTTTTCGTCTCTCTGTGTGTCAAAAAATAAAGTCGGCAAGGTCGACGAATGAAGATCATGCCGCCAAACTTTGGCGTAAGATGATCTTCATTCAATCGACCTTGCCGACTTTTTATACTTTCGTAATCGAAAGTGTTGATTTTTGATCTAATTTTGAGTATGATTTCATACAATGACTTTGCAATCCCTTTTAGAAGTGTTTGGGTCGTGTGCTTTCATTTCCGTTGCAAAAGATTTTCTCAAAACAAATTTTTTCATAAAAATCTTCCCAAATAAGTTCAATCAAAAACAAAATTTCAATTCATAAGTTTTAATCCACTCAATTAATCAATCTAAACTCAATTAATTAAGCCAATCGATATTTTTTAGTGTTAATTAAACAAGGGTATATTAGCCATTTAGAAAAATATATTGCTAAGGGGTGGCTTCTTTTACTTCAAAATGACCCTATTTTGTCTTATTGGGTATACCCCAATTAGTTTGGGTATACCCCAATCTCGCCAGGTTTTTATAAAGGTTTTTAGTTTTATATGCTTTTAATTTCCAGCAATTAAATGCATACACTACAAAAAATCTTAGCGAAGGCCACTAAAATCCGGCAACTGCTCCAAAAAATTAGTTGCCAAATCTTTTTGAAACTAATCAAAGGCAACTAGTAGTTCCGATATTCTTCGGCAACAAGTTGGCCGCAACTATGATTTTTGTTAGTTTCTAAACTCTTCGGTAACAAACATATGGCAACTTCATGAAATAGGTTAATAGCCTAATGCTTAGGAACTAGGAAATGGCAACTGTTAGTTCCTATATACTTTGGCAATATGTTAATCGTGAATCGTTATTTTCATTAGTTTCCAAAGTCTTTTGAAACAAATACTGGCCAACTACATAAAATGCATTAGTTGCTTAAACATTTAGAAACTAAACGACAACAACAATTGCCAAAAATTGAGCAACTAAATACACCAACTAGATAATGTTAAATTTTTACTTAGATCATATGGTTTGGATGAGTAATTGGGTAAATTATCACATGCTCGAATGGCTATGCAATAATTTTGTCACTTGTATTGGTGCATTATTTTTCAGCTAGGTAATTTTTGTGTAAGATGCAGAGAACACATAGGACTAGAAAACCATTATGAAGATTGGATCTATGTCCTACATTGGTTGTATATAAACCCCCATTTTTCAATTTTCCTTGATGAATTAACAACAAAATGCAAAATGAAAGAGGCAGGTAGAGAAGACGCAACTTTTATATAGATCATTCCGAAAATACATCCGTTTGAGCAAGATAAAAGTTCCAAAGCGTAAAAGTAGTGAAAAATCGGAATAACTAGTAGTAATATACTAATTAGACTAGTAGTAGAAACAAGAGTAGAAATGATTTCAAGGTCTTAGGTCTTTGTTCATCACATGAACTAGAATTGTCGAATCTGCAATTCCACTAACTACAAAATCCCAAGGCATAAATATCGAGCCTCGAATAATACGAGCAATTATCCATATCCCAAAGACCTGCCTTTGTTTACAATTCGTCCAACTACTTACGGTTTGAGATGATCTCATTTCAATGTATTTCATGTTTGCCACTACGCTTTCAAATGCATGAGCTTCATCATCTTGGGAGCAGCAGACGCCAAGTCTCGAAGGTTTCAAACACTAACATAACACAAACATCTAAATTCGAGAAAAACCGGGATGAATAAAAAAAAAAATCTAAAGTATCAATAGATTAGTCTTAGGCGCAACAAGTAGATCAATTGAGTTGGAAAAATAGACTTGGAATATCGCAATGATACAACATGACAACCCAAACCACATTTCGATCGAGGTAAGATGGATACTCTCAATGTCTTGTTTCGTGATGAAGCTTTGGTTTGTTCCAGTGTAGCTACAATATTCTTCCTTTTACCAAGTGGTGGTTGGTTTAGCATCACTATCTTCTTATGCCGCAACAATGCAGTCTGTCTAAGTTCATACCTAATTCAAAGCAAGTAAACTTTAATATTATCAAAATAAAAAAACAATCAAGATTAAAACTTTAAAGTAAAAACTACATCTTATATCATGTCAAATATAAGAGAAATCTACAACATGCACGTAGTCCTCGGAGTTGCTATACCAATTCAGGATATGCATACATATAAGACCTTCACTAAACGGTCAGGACTCTCCAAAGATATAACTCTCACAAGACCTGGGGACTTAACAGTTGAACATACAGTAACAAGCCAAGCATCAATATTTTTTCTAAGGGGAGTTAAAGCACAAGTCATGACACTAGAGCGAGTGATCCAACCAAATCACATCAAAAAGATTGAGTTCCAAGAGAGAAACAGAGATAAGTTTTGTATGGCAATTATTTGCCAATTACAACTTAGTTGCTTTAACCTACCACAATTACGAAATCCCAATATTTGGCTGCTAACAAGTTACTTGCTAAATGAATTCACAACAACATGTAACTTTAGTTGCCACATTGTTTGGCAAACTGCGACAACTAAAAAACTTAGTTGTTAGAATATTTGGCAACAAACTAACAACAGAAAAAATTAGTGGGTCTAATCTATTGCATTTAACAGATAACGTACTTGGCTACAACAAATTAAGTTGCCAATAGTTCGCATAGCAACAAAAAATTTTTAGTAGTTGCCTTTGCTTTTGGAAACACCCCATACGGCAACTAAAGCCCCGCAACTACCATTAGTTGCCTTTTTGTTCGGCAACTCAAAACTCGTTTTAGGCAACTAAAATCGTATGGTTGCCAATGCTCGGGTTTTTTGTAGTGTATGATTCGTCGAAATATTTACCCGACTCAAGAATTAGTTCCTTCTTATAAATATGCTTAGAGATTTTCATAAGTCAATTCCATAACAAGATTATACGACTTTACAATCTGTTTAATCTGATTGGATGCTCATAAAATTTTACGTATATATATATAAGTCGATTTCGAAAATGATTTATAATTTGTTCAAGACTATACGACTTTAGAGCAATTACTATGGAATGAACAAACCTAGAGTTTGTTCATTTTGATCCCACTATGGGATGAACAAACCAAGAAAATGGATGTTCAAATGGCCTGATCTGTTCATTTGAACATCGAGACACTCTACTAGACGCGCGTCTCTGTTGGAATGGCGCGCGCCATTCCTAATAACTGTGGCGACAACCTTAATGACGCCCGCGTTTGATGATAGATCGCTCACTGAATCTCTATACTTTTGTTTACAGATAGAAGATATATAAATTGATATTATATAGAAAAATGGGACCAGTAATCATTAGTGGAGCAATAACCAGAGTTAAATACTCAAAAGTGCTCTTCTAAAAAACAAAAATACTTAAAAGTGGGACACAATGATTACTATAGGTTGAGTTTTAAAACAATATTATATATACCCTAATATTATAATCAGTTTAGTAATATATTATATGTACTTGTAATGAAAGGATGAGTCAGTGGGCGCTCAATCCATGGACGCGCGTCTTGCCCTGTAACGCCCGAGTCAGGTTTGCTAACGCCCGCGTCATGCTTTCGAACGCCCGAGTCTGTGATCCGGTCGCGTGCCTATTATAATGGCACCCTACGCTTTTTTATAGTGGAAAATCCAGTTTGGCCATCACCTAGCTTAACAAACTTTTAGAGTTTGACCATTGCCATAGGAATTGCTCTTAGAATTCGTTGATTAGTTCCTTGAGATGGCCCATTAAAATATACGTCATATAATCTGAATAGAAGGATAAAACCAAAATAGTTATATTTCTTTCCCTTATCCTCTCATCTTGGTATATGTTTTTCCCTTAACCTGACTCAGAGAAAACTAAAACTGAGAAATAAAGAACCTAACTCGTCATTATTTTCCCCCGTCTAAACTCATAAAATCCTAACCTGAAGAAAGACAAGGAAGATGAATTCAATCCGATGGTTAGACCACCAAAATGTACATTTATATGTATCCTCTCCAGAAATTTTACGACCCTCAAGGTCGTTTTGAGGATCTATCAAGATACAACCACATACAAAATTTAATTTAGGACCGGAAAGTCGTTAGATTGTCCAAAACTTATATGATTAGGGTTTCCATACTATTAGATCTAGTAGCGGATTTGGATTTCATACCAAATTCAGATTCACTGGTGAATTAAGTTCATCAAACTCAATTAGGGTTGTCAGTGGGTACCATATTACCCGAAACCGAACAAACATCGATTGATCTGTGTCAGGTTATGGGTCATAAATTGGACCCATTAGAATCTAGATACCCGAATGGTATATCCTATTTAGACGCGAAATCTCACAATGTCATCGGTTAATGATTTTTTAAATCAAATGTGTTTGTCTAGTTTGGATTTTCAGTTTTTCTCATTTCCTATTTTTAATTTTTTCTTAAGTTTAATCCTTATTTAGCACACTAATAAAAAGTAACAAAAAAATATTATAGGGATAACAAGGATTAAAGCCTAAAGGAGGGCTTAGCATCAGTTAATCTCGTGGAAGATTCATTCGAATTTGTAGTTCGTTTAAGGTTATTTGATTGCTTAGATATTTATATAACCCAATATTCCAAGAAAAAAATCAACCGATACTGGAATTCATTAAATCTTATTGGATATACTAAGAAATTTACAAAAGTGTAGTCCGAAAAAGATTTATCTCAATCTGTAATGTATTCGTTCTTATTTGATATGCTTGATTTATTAAAGTCCGTTCCTAACAAGTTCGTCCGACCCTGGAATACATTTACTATAATTACGTATAAGACATAATTCCTTGTCTCTGTAGTTCGTTTGCTCTCGTCAGAAATGCTTAGTAAATTACATAAATCTGGTTCCATATAATTTTATTCGTCTTTAGAATTCATTTGATCAAATTAATATGGTCAGAGATCAATTTATAAATAAATTCACTCGAAAAGTATAAAAAGGAGAATGAAAATGAATCGAAAAAGCTATTGTAGATTTCGAATTTTCGGTTGTGTGGTATACCCCTGGAAAAATCTATTAAAATTAAAAATAGGGCTGTCAACGGAACATATCGAAACGCTAACTGCATCCACAAGTACCAGTACCGAAAATTTATATCGGAATTCCGATATCGACGATTTCCGACGAAAATCTCAAAATCCTATTCGTTACCGTTTCGTTAAGGTTACCGAATATTGGTAAAATTACCGATAAATACCGTTATCTGGCACAGTTTACATAATCCGTTTCTAAGACCCAAATTCAATTTAAAATAAGAAATTTTAGTTCAAAATCCAAGCCAAACACAAAGTAAACACATACAAGTGTTCCGAATTTGCTTAGTTACATGTTCTTGCAAAAGAAAACACAAAGAAATTCAAAAAAAGTTATATCCTTAGACCGAAATGTGAGTTTTACCGTATCTTGATAGACAATAATTATCAGTATCGGCGAGTAACCAACCTAAGTAGGTGCCTCATACGATACCGTTTCGTTAAGACAATAATTACCGACAAATTTCTGATAAACGTTATATCGAAAAGTTATCTATAAGAACTCAGATTATCGATTACGGAATTCGATACCCATTGACAACCCTAAAGTAGATTCCTAAAAACTTTGGACCCCTCAAGAATGGTATCCCACTATTCACTAAGTCTTCAAAAATGTGTTATATTATTAAAATCATGACAGCCGTTAGATTAGATTTACTTTGGACACTTGGAGCTAAGCTAACCCTTATATCTTTGGAGATCAATGAAAATGGTGTTGGAAATAAAAATCGTCCAACCTAGCTATATTACAACTAAGAGATGTGCACGTGTGTATCGCACGTGGTACAAATCACAGCCACTGATCTTTATGCTTAGGTATCCGAGAAATCAAAAGAGTATATAATGGAAGAAGATAGCAAAAACCCTAAACTAATTTCTATCTCCGCATCCACTGTCACTCTCGCATCTCCTCTGTCTCTCCGCCTCCTCTCCCTCCCTCATAGAAAACTAACAATGCATAAAAGGAACCCGAACACGATTTCATCTATTTTTGTTTCCAAACTCATCATCTATCCCCGAATCGAGATGAAGAAAAAGAAAAAAAATCAGAAAAACCAAATACCGTTTGCATCAACAATATTGGATGGCCAAGATTTCTGATACTCAGAATTGGTACTGATTAGAGATGATAATCTCTATGCTTCAAAAAAAAAAGAGATTATAATCTCTCGTGAAGAAGAAAGATACCCAATTTTTTCAATAACAAAGAGTTCCATAATCAGTTTTGACTTTAGGATTTCCCTAAACTAATCCTCAATAGCTATGCTACATCGATCTATAAAATCACCGGAATGATTGGGTTTTATCGACGGAGGTTTATATGATCTATAAATTTGAGAAGGACCAATTTCATAGTCAGATAGATCAGCCGCAGAATATTGTTGTTACACAATGTAAACTTACCGGTGCTAATCCTCTTTCTCAGGAAATGGTAAGAGTTCTTTTCTATTTGTTTTCTTATTTTGGGATTTTACAGCACATTTATTTGTAATTCATGGAAAAAATTGAAACCTCAAAAACTAGTTATTGGAAGGACTATTAGAAGAGACGCATAGCAAGATAATGGTCTGTTCATGACATTGTTGGCTAAGCTTGTATAGTTGGTTAGTAAGTGCAGTGGATCTTTTCAAAAAAAATTAAACTTTCAACATGTTTGGAATACTGTCTGGCTTTCGTATGGTTTTAGTACATATTATGCAGTCAAATTTGAAGTTCTGCAACAATGCAACATTGTCATTACTAATTGTGTTATCCTAAATGGTTACTATGACCTCTGAAATTGCTGAAATCTGTGCATGAATGAAAATCTTGTGGTTGATTATCTTATGGTATAGTTCTTGACCACCGTTTGTAAAATATTCACTATATACCACCGTTTCATCTGATTCTCCTTTTTTGTGTGGTTTTCGTGTTGCAGTGCATCTATTAGCGGGTCAAATGGAAGGGGGATAAATGTGGGACAATTATTCGAGACCCTACATCTAAAATTGGACGTTTGTTCGAGCTGACCAACCGGAATTGTACCATCAGACTCTGATCAGCTTTTTTGTTTTTCTTTGTTATCTTTTTTCATGGAATGTTTAATGTCATTTTTTAAGTATGTAATCCTTGTAATTGAAATAATAAATGTATTTGTCAATTATAAAAAAGAATTATTTTCTGAATTAATTTCTCTGTGTAGCATTTTTTTAATTTCAAATTTTGTATTTAAGTTGGCTTGAAGACCCAACCCCGTGCAACTTAGGAATTTGTATTGGTCTGATGAACTTTGACCAACTGAAACATTGATTGTTTTGAACTTTTGTAGCAGGACCTAAGTAATTCCAATTCCCAATATGTTTTTGCACTGCAACCTAGAAATTTGAATCGGTTGAACGTTTGACCAATTGAACATTTATTATTCTAAGTTTTTGTAACGGTAAAGCAATTTCAATTCCCAATATATTATTGTTCCCAATGCGTTGTTGCTGAGATTTTAATCTTAGTTGAGGAATGATTTGGGAAGCAGTTGCCAACTACCGATGTTAGTTGTTGAATGATTCGGCAATTATTTGCCAATTACAACTTAGTTGCTTTAACCTACCACAATTACGAAATCCCAATATTTGGCTGCTAACAAGTTACTTGCTAAATGAATTCACAACAACATGTAACTTTGGTTGCCACATTGTTTGGCAAGTACCTGACAACTACAAAAACTTAGTTGTTAGAATATTTGGCAACAAACTAACAACAGAAAAAATTAGTGGGTCTAATCTATTGCATTTAACAAATAACGTACTTGGCTACAACAAATTAAGTTGCCAATAGTTCGCATAGCAACAAAAAAATTTTAGTAGTTGCCTTTGCTTTTGGAAACACCCCATACGGCAACTAAAGCCCCGCAACTACCATTAGTTGCCTTTTTGTTCGGCAACTCAAAACTTGTTTTAGGCAACTAAAATCGTATGGTTGCCAATGCTCGGGTTTTTTGTAGTGATATCTTTAGAAAGTTAAAATTGGTAATGTGCATTTACTAATTGAAGATTTTCTACTGAGAATTCGGTCAATATTTGGACAAAGTATTTCAGGAATTATGGAAACCGAATTTGGAAATATATTGCATATATTGAGAATATTTTAGGTTTTGGAAATTCCTTGGTGTCCAAAATTCCTTGGTCTATAAATATTGAAGTTTGCATTTCAAGCAAACTAATCCTCAGAGCCATAAAAAATACCTTGTTGTGTTGTTACTGGTGTAGCCGTCTATTTAGAGAGGAAAGTAACTTAATTAGGCGAAATCTCTTACGACCGCTCGTTTTAAAGATTTCTTTGGGATTGGGAAGATCTACGAGTACCGTTGGTGGGAAACTAGATAATTGCAGTTTATTATTAGTTTTCGATTGATTTGATTAAATAACGGTTGTTGAACTTTGATTGCACCTAGTTTTTTTTATGCTTGAGAATCTTTGCTTCTGATATAAGATTCACTCAAACTAAATCGAAGTTTCGATGGGGATCTTTAGACTTTGTTTGTAGATCTAAAAGACGTCTTGTGATAATCCATTGTTACCGGACTGCGTTCGTGTGTGATTGATCACAAGAGATTCAAGTTGATTTTTTGCAGGTGTTTATTGAAGATCTAAGAAGATTTGAAGACAAAGAAGATTTTTGATTTGGGTTCATTATCTTTGCTGTGCACAAAACTTGATCGGCTGGGGATCCAACTATAATCGGTTTATCTTTTGATAGATTTGATTGATTATTTATGTAGATCGGCATCAATACGTTTCTGTGTGATTCGAAGTAATGATTGCATAGTCTTAACAATTACTTTGGTAGTTGTTGAAAACATAGATCTTGAAACCCGACAAAGGAGTTTATTGGGATAAACGGAAGAGGCTTTTGTCAAACTCATACAACGTTGATTAAAAAGAGTTTTTACCGAACAGATTTGTTGTTTCTTTACTGTTTGGAATACGAACCAAAGGAATTGTTCCAAGTGCGTGATTTATTGCAAGTTGGAGGCGCAGGGATAAAGACGAAACTAGGTGAACTATAGGTTTAGTTGCTTGGTCTCAACTATACGAAGTTGGTTTAGATTTTGTATAACTGCTTAATCCTGATAGTATTCAATTATGGACATGGTCCCAGGGTTTTTCTGCATTTGCGGTTTCCTCGTTAACAAAATCTTGCCGTGTCTTTTAATTTTCTATTTCCGCAATTATAATTAGAAGTAAAATACACAAACGTTAATTCCTATTTACTTGATAGCAATCCTATTGTGTTTGGTTAAGTCCGAACCTATTATCAAGTAAACATACTTCGTTGTTGTATTGTCTCGAACTTGAATCCATAGTAAATCACACAAGTTATCTTATTATCGTATTGTCTCGATCTCGTATCCATAGACGATCACACGAAGTGTGAACCGATTAGTTGTATTGTCTCAACTCAGTCCATAGACAATCACTTTCGGAGAATGGACTTATAGGTGGAAAAGTTTTAGATTTAGGTATATTTGGGTACCCTCGTCTTTTTAATTGGTATCAGAGCAGGCAAACACAAAAAGATCTAACAATATGTGTTTGGTGCGATCCAACCTATAAGAAAATGAATCTTATGAATGATTCAGTTAAGTACCACCAATATTTAATGGGACAAACTACCCTTTATGGAAATCATCTATGAAGGCCTTTCTTCAATCCCGAGATTTTAATACTTGGCTATTAATCGAAGACGGATATCAACGACCGATGGATTATTCAGAGACAGAGTCAAACGCTTAGCATTCTATACTCTTGAAGAAAGAGTTCTTGCAAAAATGAATTTTAATGGTTTGAATGCCATCATAGTGATGATCTTTTACATCATGTTTTGTCATGTGAGACTTCTAAAGAAGCATGGGATATTCTTGAGACTGTATTTGAGAGGGAGATGATTCTGAGAAAAAAAGCACGAATTCTTTCCATTTCATCTGAATGGGAACACCTCAAAATGGATGATAATGATACCTTCGAGGAGTTTAACTCTAAACTTTCTGAGATTGTTAATGCATCTTTTTCTCTTGGAAAGGTTATACCGAAAAGGAAATAGTATGCAAAATTCTCGAATCGTTACCATCCGTGATACGAGTCTAAGAAACATGCCACAATATAAGCAAATGATCTTTCTATACTTTCTCGAAACTCTTTTGTAAGAAAGTTAAAGATCTTTGATAAAGAAACTCTGCTGAAGATACGAAATGTTGGATATGATATCTCAGCTATTACAAGTCAATCTTCGAAAGAAGTATGTATAAACAGGACTGGGAAACGTTGTCAAGAGGATGAATTACTGAACTCAACAATTCTTCTCCTAACATAACGGATTAAGGGTGTTTTATTGAAAGATAACTCTAATCCTGATAAAGATATCCAATGTTTCAAGTGTCGTAGATTCGGACTTATGGTAAAACATTGTTCCAGCAAAAGAGATCGGAAGTGCAATAAGGCTTATGTCTCTACTCTTGATGATAATTCGGAGGAAGAACCCTATGAATAAATATCTAACTGTAATGCACTTCTTGCCAAATATAACGATGATGAATCCTATGAGTCTAATCAACTCCTAGAAAAACTTGAGTTGGGAATTAAGGAAAATAAAAGGTTAAGCCTAGAACTTGAAAACCTTTTGAAATTCCGATCAGATAAAACCAAAAAGGTAAAATCTGAGCAAGAAAAATTGGTTGAAAAACTAAAAGGGTCAGAAACTAGTTTTTTTGATAAGACACTAAGTTCTTCATGTGTAGGAAATAACCATGCTGCAATCTCCTGTGGAAACCTCCATCAAAACAAATTTATCAAGGCTCTTTATAAGGGGATAAAGATTTTGAAGGATGATAAGTTTATTAGATCTCCAAAGGAAATTGCAAACTATTGCAATTATAAGAGAAAGAAAGAACGTAAGGAAACACAGTATATTGTGTTTATAAGTCATCCTAAGGATGTCTTTGTTACTTATGGTGAGAATAATTATCACCTTAACACACACTGATTGTGTTGAAGAATGCATCCTCACTTGTTGCCCAAAATTCTGATTGTGAGGAAGTATAAATATAGGCGGTGAAAATAATATCTTTTACTGGAAAAATTATATTTGGATTCCATAAACCAAATTATTCCTTGATTTTATCCCATCTTATATATTTTATTCTTGTCCGAAAGAAGACTACCTTGTTTCAATGGAGAAATCGGTAAAAGAAATGTCATTTCTTGATAATTTAGCAATATGTGCATCAGTTATGACCAAAACTCATGATGTCCCTCTACATGATAAGCCTCAAGATTTTCTGAGAAGACAGATTCTTACTGTTAAAAATCGTATTAGACATCATGAGCTGATGATAAAGGATTCAAAAGAAGTACTAGCTGATATTCAACTCAACTGCTTGAGATGAACAAATTGTCTACTGAAAATGGAAGTGCTCGGAATAATTTGAATCATGTTTTCGAAAGCAATCTTCACAAGACTTGCGATTAGAAAGGAAGATGGAAATAGACATTAGTTTTTGATTTCTTTCAATAAAGTCAATTTTGAATAAAACTATCTCTTATTTATAAATAAAATTATTAGTTTAGAATTTTTCTTGTGATAGTTTTTCGATTACATGTCATGTGCTTGAATGCTTCATATTATTGCTGTGTATGTTTATGGGATGTTTGATTTCGGTTTTCTAACCTTGATATTCGATCTCATATGTTTTGAACCCTTATGGTTTGGGTGACTTTTTGGTTTAGCGGGATTAAGTTCTAGTCCTTGTTGGTAGGCTTTATCAAAGGATCATAAGGGGTTCCGATTGAAACTCATGTGTGAAAAAGTCACAATATGTTGAATCATCTTGGTTTAGCATAAAAGCATATGTGTTTCGTGGTTTTCAACTTTTGCTATGCATTAGTTAAAAATCGGTTTTCAACCTTTCTCTGGTAAAGGTTGGTTGTTGCTATTATTTTTTCTTGCAAGAGGATGACAACATGATGATATCCTCCCTGGAAGATGCGAAGAATTGGAGAAGAGGATGCGGAACTTGAAGTAACGACTTTGTTAGTTAATCGTTTTCCTGTTTAAGAAAATCCTGATTTTATTGCATATATTTTGCTTTTTCTTAACAAAGGTACAATTGATGTTTTATTCCATTATGTATGTATGGATGTGTGTGTGTGATTAAATTGTTTCCCGTTAAGAAAAACTATTGTTATCTTGCTTTATTGTTTGGTATCAATTGTTTAGTCTTACAAAATTACAGTGCAATTGCGGTGCTATAATGTCTATGTTGTTTCAATTGCTTCCGGTTGAGATAAATAATTTTGCAAGTTGATTTATTTGGTTTGTATGAATTGTTTATGGCTTAACAAAAGATTTTCGGGATGAATTGTTTAGTCCAATTCAATTCCGGATAAGAGAAACTAAGTTAATTCTAATCTTAGTTAGACTTATCAAAGTGGAGGTTTCGGTTATTCAAGACTAATCGAATGCCTTAATAAGAAATGCTAGTTAACTAACCTAGTACTTGTCTTGTTTAAAAGTGAAAGGTCTAAGTTATTTTTTGAATAATTAGATCCTGATGAGAAAAATAGAGTTAATTCTGATCTTTATTTTGGTCTTATCGAACAAGCGATTGTATTTGTGCAATCGGTTTAGCAGAGGAACTGAGGTGCTTAGTCGATTTTTTATTTGCTAAACTATGAGGGAAAATTGCTTCATGCAATTGTTTCCTTGGTAACATATCAAAACAAAATTACTTTGTAGTTTCGGTTTTGATATTGGTTATCTAAAATGGTGTGTGGAACCCTCGTGCTTAACTCTTAGAGGTTGCAAGTCTTTTGAGATTTGTAAGATCCTTTCAGTTTTTCCTTTATTTACTCGTACCTTTGTCATTTTGTGACAAAAAGGGGGAGAAATATATGGAGTAAACAAGTGATATTAGTATTGATTTGTATCGATTTGGTATCACTAAGGAAAGGACAATGGTGCTTTAACGTTTTTATCTAACGAAAAGAGTAAAGGATAGACTAAGGGGGGGTATCATATCATATTGATAAGGAAATAACAAAGACGTGCGGATTGAAAATCTACCTATCTTACCTTTAGGGGGGAGTATTAAATTTGTTATTATAATGTCAACATCGGCATTTATGGATTGAATGTATACAAATTATTGTGTTTTTGAATTTGAATTTGGGAATCAAGCGTATGTGTAATGAATTCTTATAATTTGTTTATCCATATGATGTAAGAGTTTTGTCACTAAAATTGATAAATGGGGAGATTGTTAGAGGATAGCTCGGTTGAACCCACCAAGTGTTGGTATGTCAAGTTTGTTTGTCATATTTTAGTGAACCAAAACTCATTTAAAGAGTCACTTGATTATATGCTAGAGTCAACTTCGTATAGGTTAGCTTGACAGTATTAGCATATGAGACATTACAAGTATTACGTGAAGACTTGAAGAATGTGAAGAAGTAAGGAGCTACAACGATGACGTCATCATCCTTCCTCTTGAGGTTAGTAATATTTGACTTGAACTATTTCATTCCCTAACGTATCTTTCAAGTCGTGCATATTTGTTAGAGCATTGCTTTGTCGAACTCGCATGCGTTGCTATCTCAAGCATGTTTGTCAATGTTAGTGATCAAAATTTAAGTCTTGATTTAGTCTACTATAGCTAAGTCTCGGACTAGGATAGAAAGTGTAGTTGAGCTCAAGAACTCCATGGAAATCATCATACAAGACGAAGGACTACTCAAGGAACTGTTGGATCTTCATCGACTAAAAGGTATGTGGAGACTTGAACTTATCTATCACTCAAAAGTCTATCTAATCTATCTCTTATTTTGAGACAAAAGTCGTTTTGCTATATAGACTTTGATTATACACATTTGCTATTTCGAGCCGAGTTTTAACTTGCCTATCTATTTCTCGAAATATGTGTTGGTAAGCTTTTGCTTTGGCCAAGTTCATCATTACCTAGTGACGAAAGTCATGACACGTTACAATCACTTTGAAAATTACTTACTTTGACGAAATGTCCTCTAAGAATGTTTCAATGATTGAAACGAGAGTTTAGATCATATAACCAATGATGGATATAAACATTATGTGTCAACACATACATGTATAAGTCCTTTTTCCTTGAACCGAAGTTTGCGAACTTTGTTGATCAAGAGAACAGAACAAGAGCCGTGAACTCAGTCCGCGAACTGGCGAAAGTTCTCGACCCGAGAAAATCTACTGGAGTTTGAGAACTCCTTCCGGGAACTTAATTCCGCGAACTAAGTCTGCGAACTTAAGTTGGTTATATCTAAAGACGATTATTTGTGAACTTATTTATATTATATGATTTGTGTAAGACAGTCATTTGGTATAGACTCAGAATATTTCGTATTGAACATTCGATCACTTCAAAATTTCTTTGATGCTAATAATTTGTGTGAGACATTTATTCTCGTCTTCTAAGAATTTTTCAATGATTGAAATGGGAGTTTAGGACAATTAACCATTAATTAATTGGATATAGCAAAGTATGCGTACTTGTATGCTAATTGTTGCAAGTTATTCCAATTCCTGGAACCATAGTATGCAAACCCATATGCGTACTAGTTGGTTAGTTGAAGTCTAGGAACTTAGTATGCATACCCGTATGCATACCGGCTTATGTTCAAGTTCGGGAATTCAACCGAGTTTGGTGGTGTAAGATAGTATGCGTACTTGTTCGCATATCTTGGCAAACCCATCAAGTAGAGCTACTTAGGTATGCGTACACGTTTGCATACTCTAGTAGGTTATGTTCTAAAATTGGTTTGTTCATGAACTAATACCTTTATAAATTGAGAAATGCAATCTTTTTCAAACCGTGGATATAATGTTCATGAATTGATTCGAGAGAATCAAAATCGATTTTGCTTCAATTGTGTCTTGTATACTTCTATATGAAAATATGAACAATTGAACAACTCTATAACTAGTTTCATTTGAGTCATTTCAACTACTTCTGTTAATATGAACAAAGTTGATATGAAAGTGTTCATATGGTTAACTTTGGTTAACTATTATTTAGCCAACAAGGTGTACACGTTTAGGTACGATTACCCATATCTAAATGAATTCATTTTTCATTTGTGTGTAACAAGCTAAGTTCGATCTAATGGTTGAAAGATATTAGCTTGAGTCTAACCAGGTTTTCATCTAATGGTGAATATTGAATGCTTTGTTACCAAGGTACGTAGCATTGATTGCAAACCCTGATTTGAAGATTTATATATAAAGGAAAACTCTAGCAACTGGTAAATCCAATGCCCACACCTCCTGTGTGATACTAGTTACGACTAGAGTTGATTCTCCTTTAACCTAGGTTTTTCCTAAAACTATTATAGGTTAACGACTTAAAGACTTCATTGGGATTGTGAAGCCAGACCCAACTATTTTCTCTGTAGTTGAGTGTTCTGATCTTGCTTTATTCTATCATATTGAGTACTATCTTTTCTAAGATTTGCTTGAGATTTAATCTCCAATATGCAAGATAAAAAGTAGTCACAAACATATTCGTCTCATCGTTTGTGATTCCAAAATATCTTGTTTTGCTACCATACGATTAACATTATAGTGAGGTGATTGATATCACTAGGTTGTTCTTCGGGAATATAAGTCTGGTGTATCAATTGGTTCCTGTTCACCTTGATTTATCAAAAGACGGAATAAAACTCATAGGTATTTATGTGGGAGACATATTTATCTATTCAATAGAATTTTTTGTGTGAGACTGATTTGTTTATCAAGTCTTCGACTTTGGGTCGTAACAACTTTTAGTTGTGGGTGAGATCAGCTAAGGAAATCAAGTGCATAGAGTCCTGCTAGGATTCAGAGGCGTAAGTAACGCGACTGTACCTTGATCAGTGTGAGATTGGTTAGGGATCAACTAAATTCCAGTCCGAAGTTAACTTTCAGTAGTCTAGTGTTTGTAGCGGCTTAATATAGTGTGGTGTTCAAATATGAACTAGGTGCCGGGGTTTTTCTACATTTACGGTTTCCTGGTTAACAAAACTTCTTGTGTCTGTGTTATTCCTTTTCCGTATTTTATTTGTTTATATAATTGAAATATCACTGGTTGTGCGTAGTTCAATCCAACCTTTGGTTGTTGATATAAATTGATTGATACTTGAACATTTGTTATTGGTACCGTTCAAGTTGTTTTTCATAATAATTAGGCTCATGGATTCTATCTGTTTGATTTGTTGATTACATTAAGAAACTGAGATACAACTCTTGGGTATATTTACATTGATTGAGTCTGAGTGTCTAATTGATTCTCTTGGAATTATATTGGAGTTTGTCCATACAGATTGCCTAAACGAAATATTGGGTGTGGTTGTTAGACCCCAGCTTTTTCACTAACACCAAGTGATATGATCATTTGCATGAGCAATTTTCAATCAATCCACAAATTAATTCATAGAACTAATATTGTTAAGGACCTTTGAAACTAATCGCCAAATCATATTTCGAGATTTTTCACAAGAAAAGCTTGACTCGAAACATCTTCTTTGTAAATCTATTATAAGTCATACGACATAGTCTCAATAGATAGAATGACGGTATAGTGAGTAGCTAGAATGGTTCAGTATTCACATACATGATACAAAATTTCTTCAAGTATCTTCTTCGATCTTCAGTCTTCAAGGATGATCTCTGATACTCAAATACAATTCTAACCTATCTGAAACTTGCACTACACCAAATTCTCGGGATTAGAAACAACCGGAGCCGTATTAAAACGGGTTGTAACGTCTCTTGCCTGTTGCAAAAGTGGGTGTTATAATTTTCTTTCTAACGGCAATGGAGCCATTACTAATTTTGGTTGTAACGGCCTTAATAACAGCTGTAAGCCGTTACGAATTTGCCACGTGGTAACATCTCAGGGCCGTTACGAATTGTTTTGTAACAATGAGGTCGTAACATGCCAGAGCCGTTGCTACGTGGAAAATTAGTAACATTCCGTGGCTTACTACGTGGCAAATTAGTAACATGCCAGAGCCATTACTACGTGGAAAATTAGTAACATGCCGTAGCCGTTACTACGTGGCAAGTTAAACTTGACTAAGATTCAATTCGAACTTTTCGTAACAACAAAAAAATTTACTGTCAGTCAACATTGACCTGGTCAATATGATCGGCAGTTCATTTTCTGCCGGAAATATGTCGAAATTCCAAAATAATTACCTGTACAAGTCTGTCATTCAATCCATACAAATTCTATTATACATTTAACAGAGAATTCCTAAGTTTTTAGTGAATACAACATCTGTTTTGAACTTAAAAGATTGCCAAAGTCATGTGCGGATTAAAGATCATACAACATTTGTTTACAACTTAATATCATATAAGATAAAACTAACAAAAATAGAACTCATATAACAGTCTCTGCCTTCTCCTGTGTAATATTTTTATGGCAAATCTGTAGCAGTTCGCCTTGTCCGGCGATACGTCTCAGCACCTAGAAGAAGTGAGTTGGTACCTAAGCCAATTCAAAATAGAGAAAACATTTACGTCCAATTGGTGCCAGGGATTGCAAATTAAATCAGTTAAAAAGCTCAATGAAAAACAGTCCACAAACACTTTGTTAGCCAAACCAACAAGTTAACAACAGCAACAACAAAAAAACCAAGTATAAACATATGATATATATTTCTTGCAAAGTTCAACAGCCTGTGGTTGTGCATGGTAGAAGCTGTCATTGCCTACACAAGCTCAAAGCCTAATAAAGAGTAACTCAATTAGGATTAACAGGACAATGACAGCAATTACCTGGGCACGAACGAAACCACTAAGGGAAAAAGTGGAGAAATGTTCAGTATAGGTACCAGAGTCATCAATATGACCAATGTTAAGCTGACTAAGAGTCTTTTGCCTGCATTGACCCAAGCAAGAAAATCCAGTTAAACAACAAGATATGGACAAAATTGAAAAAATCTAGAACTTTAACCCCGATTAATTATTTATGGAGTTAGCAGGACACCAAGAGGTTTTTAGCCTTGGTGTATATGATCAATGTTAAGCTGACTAAGAGTCTTCTTGGACATAAGAAAAAGTGATAGACCAAAATTCCAGAGAATTATGATGACGAATCCTTAAACTAGTAACAAATCCTAGACAGGATATAATGAACGACAACAGAAAAGATGCCTGCACTATCCCTCCTTCCCTTGAAAAGGGTGGCACTCTTATTAAGTACAAATTATATCTAAATTACTCCTGTGACAATGTACTGAGCTGCCCTGCTCAGAAGTTCTTCCCAAGTCCAAACTCATTTAATAAGGATTGCACCTTTACAAACAACATGTGACTCCTAAGTTTTCCATAAAACAAAAACTTGTTATATAGATCATTGTTGATTGATCAACAACAGAATTGAGAATATCATATGCTACTAAGAACTACCAATAAAAATGCCCCATAACAAGATCAAGAAAAAAAAATACAATATAAATCATAACACATTGGCTTGCCTGAGAACCCAAAACTAATCAAGTTAACAAGATTACCTTGTATATACTGTAATTTACACACCGTTCCAGTACTTTTCGACGCCACCCTAATTGATCAGCCAAATCTATCCGACACCACCTAGAATTCACAGAGCTCCATATACCTACAATCATATGTAAACAATAAGGAAATGTGTATCACTGGCCAGATAAAATCTAAACATTTTCTAATTAGTCAAGAGATATAATAGAATTTCATCAAAAACGAAACCATTAGAGGATAAGAAAAGTAGAAAATTTTCAAAAAATCATTTTCAACAAGTGAAAAATGTTAATGAATCTGGAAACAGGATAACAAGAACGGGTCATGGCTCTATTTTTCTATTTTTCATATCTAATAAGTTGCGGACAATGAAGGTATAAAACTCATACTATAGATAGTTGGAATTGGAACGGGTCATGGTTCTCTTTTTCCATTTTTCAAGGGCGGCTAAATTCTCTTAAACTCCTCCTGTTAATATCCAAAACTATTAGAACACTAGAATTTGACTAGTGGAATATCTAAATAAAGAAACATCACATTGTGCTATTTTAGTTGATAACTTTACCTGAGGCTTGTTCATGTTATAAACAGTCGGATTTCTATTTGTGGTTCCGACAACCATCGGAGGATATTTGACAGAGAGTGAGTAAAAGAGTTCTAGGAGCTGCTGTGTATGGATTGGCGTTTTCTGCCTAAGGTTCCAGTACCTGAATCAATCAATTAGCCAAAATAATAATTAAGACACACATTATTCATATCAAGAAGAGAGAGCTAGTCGACAAGATTCTAGGAAACAGTACCACAAGTACATGGAATGGAGTGCACATAATTCTTATCCCAGCTTCCTGTAGCCAAAAGATCCATCTCTGGTATCCAAGCAACTTCTTTAAAATTCAGCATCATACATAGCAATAGTCACATGCTGACCACCAGACATCAAAGGAAACATCTTTACTTGTTTATCACACCCTAGCGAGAAAACAATCATTCCATCATCTTTCCAAGCCGAACGCAAAACCTAAACCAGAAAAATATACCAACACTCAACACATTAAAGAAACATTTCAACCAATAAAATAAGCAACCAACATTTTGAAATCAATCACAAAAGAGTCAAAATGTCACTACCGGTTGAAATTCTCATTCTCCTGTTCCTCCTCATAGGCACCATCATACCCTTGGCAGGAAGTATTACTTTCTTATTATCTTCCCTCTTCATCTGCAACAACAACAAGAACAACAGTTGATAAATATCCAATGATAAAACACACATCATAACAGTAAATAAAATACTAATTTCTTACAAAAAAGAATCTGATTACTCAAAAAAGAATCTGATTACTCAA
The DNA here is from genome assembly GCA_023531295.1 of Papaver armeniacum. Lineage (NCBI taxonomy): Eukaryota > Viridiplantae > Streptophyta > Magnoliopsida > Ranunculales > Papaveraceae > Papaver > Papaver armeniacum. The sequence goes on from JAJJWW010004124.1 coordinate 102,746, forward strand.
CTAAGAGTAAACCCTAATTCCCTGTGAAATCCAAAAATGAACCTTAAACATCCATCCATACTTCAATCAAGGACAAACCCCTCACATATTATTCAATTTATACATGAATTACACACAACTCAGAGTTAATTTGAGAAACCCTAAATCAACTTACCATTTTTGCTGAGTTGAATCAACACTTGATTTAACAGCACCACCATGAATCATCGGGGTGATCACCTCAAGAACAAATCCTAACCCTAACTCTCTCCCTGATTCATCACCTCACACAGAGAACCTAAAACTCCTACTGGTTCTCCTTCGTACATCAATAATTACACCATCACCCTCATCATCTATACAGATTCATTTATCAACAATCAACAATCAACGATTTCTGTGAGGAAACTAGGGTTTCATCGCCTGAGAGGATAGGAAAGAAAAGAGCAGGAGCAGAAGAGAAAAGAAAAAACCGAATGAATCCTGATCTGTCGAACTGCTGAGATATCCTCAAAATCATGCATGTGAATGGCACACGCATGGGAGGAAATATCCTCTGGTGTAACTCATCATGGGTGGAAACAGAATGCCACGCGTATGAATGACGCACACACATTCTAAAGGTGTTACGACACAAGTGTGACCAAGCATGTGACTGGCACGTCTTAAAAAAAATCGTAACGACTTAGCACTTTTACGAATTTTTAAAAAATTAGTAACGGCTTCGATGCATTACGAATTATTTGTAACGGCCATTTGTAACGGGAAATTCGTAACGGCCCATAAGACATTACGAATCCGGGAATTTGGTGTAGTGTTGACTAGTAGACTATAAATGAACATATAGTTTTGATCACCTAACATTGACAGCCATCTTGAGATAACAAAATTTATGGGTTCAACCGATCTCTAGTAGTTAGTTTTATTAATGCTCGTATATATAGGAGCTACGCCTAAGAGAAGCCAATTAGACATCCTTATTCATTAATTAACAAACTCTACCAACAACCAAATGGAGTCGGTCCAAATCTATTCTCACTACTTGGTAACTAGAGATTTTAATGGCAAATCAGACGTCCCGACTAGTTAAAAATATTCTACCAGCAACCACATTCACTTGGCCTAAAATGACTCCACATCTTAATAACAATCAATATAAGTTGTTAGCAATCTTCCAATATGGTCGTTGAAAACACAGCCAACTGCCTGGCATCTACCAGATAGAGTAGCTAGTTGACTCTTTATCCAACCGACCGATAACGGGTTTCCAACTTTCAAATAGAGTCGGTCATAACCTAAGCAACCACATGACCACTTCTTATTTTCGAATTAGCATGCGAGTTTATCTCACATACAATTTTTCTCACAAACTTGTAATGGGCCAAATTTTGGGCGATTGCAGTGTGGGACAAGGACTATCGCATGATATCCTTTCCCGACACTAGCTCTGACTGCCAGATTCACTTCGCAAGGCCCAACCTTAGATAAAATAGACTTTAGTCGACGATTTTGGCCAGTCATATATTAAGGTTTTCTTTTAGTGGTAAATATTTCTAACATGTAAACAATGATCTGCATTAATTATATTCTTCTATCAATATAATACCCTCGCCATTTCTTTTAGTCTAACATTGTGTGATTTTAATTTATGAAATTCAAAAGTACTCTTTTGACAGTATATCCCCTCCCCCACCCCCTCCAAAACACCAAGCTATGCTCTAACACATATAACTTTAACCTGGAAGGAAGGGTTTCCGGTTTCCCAAGACTCATGCCGTGTCAAGTAAATAAGGATGATGGTATGAAATCTCCATTAATTGAGATTTCTGAGTAATCAATTGAAATTTAGTCTCGAATTCAAAATAAATCAAAAATTTGTCTAACCTGCAACCTGCATAAATTATGATCGTCTTTATTGTTCGTTTAAATAATTCTTGATACTTTCAAGGGAATGTCAATTAACCCATGTTGAATAGAGATTTACACGAAAATTTTAACAGTAAATAAACCTAGTATATATAGATTCACGAGTTCCTATAATAATATTGATTAAGAAACTAAAATTATAAATAAAGGCAAGACTTTATAAATAATAACGTTGGACCAACTGTATAAAACTCATCAACCTTGATGTTGAAATTTTCAAGAAATAAAAGATACACTTTTGGATCATGTCACTGACATTTATCATTATAACCTGGCCCTCCATAGTAAAAACCGTAACCATTTGTATCATAATGATCGTCATCAATCCTCAAACCATAGCAGTCTGGGTTCGTAACTTGTATCACAACATTTTTAGGGTCCTCGGCCATATAATTTTCATTAACTACTTGAACCCATTTAAAATAACTTGATGTCTTCAAACCACCTTCCGAAGGGAAATGACCGCTACCCATTTGAGTAGATGTATGTCTTCCATTACTATTCCAATTAGTGATTTCTCCACCCCAAACTGCTCGTGATTCCCCTTTTGATAATTCTTTAAAGAGAGAACTTGGATAATAACCAACCTAAATACCCTGTAGTTGTACCCACCAGTTTCCACTACTTTGGTCCTGCCAAATAATCAATGTTTACTTTAGAAGTTGATAGTTGACGATATGTGCACAAAACCATCACACACAAGGTCGTAACAACCCGAGCTCTTGTATCCATCATTCTGAAACAAATTAAAATTAACGCCTGGATCTTCTTAAGAAAACAATGCTAAAAAATAATCAATGGCCTTCCAAGACATCTTCATCAACACCAGGCGATTCCATATAACAAAAGAGGTGATATTAACTTACCGTCCAGAATATGAAAAACCTGGTATTGTCGTCACCATGTAGTTTCCGAGACACCTAATTAAAGTGAAGGTGTAAGTTTAATAGTGCCCTACATGAGGATGTAAATTTGTTTATATATTATGTTGGATGGATACTTACTTGCCATCCAGCTTCAATAGTGTTGATATTGTCTTCGGGACCGGCTGCAACCCAAACTTGGGATATACTCATTTCACCGAATATTTCAGTAACAGGTTTCCAAAGATTGATTTTCGCTTGTGCTCCTAGAAAATTTCCCTCCACCTTAATGGTTGCATACTATATATAAAAAAAATATATGTGGTTACTATTTCTTTATATGCACACACAGTAAATAAATAATAATAATAGTGATATGTGACTATATATACCTCATGAGCATGGCCGCTATCAACGTCGTCTGGTGATGCAATATTAGTCTTATATGGTGATAATTTTAGAGGGCTATGTTTACGTAAAAGTGTGGTATCGTAGTTTTTTCCTTTCCTTCGTATAGGGATAGTTCCTTCTGGACATAATCCATACTTATGCCAAGTTTGTGTAAGTTGAAATGTGCCGGAATTATCCGATTTCATTCCATTCGGATACGAACTTGGTGCCATCTGTTTCATAACAATAAAAATAAGGTAAATTCTTAGGAAGTTCCTTTTTTTTTTGTGAAGAATTTCTTATAACCTTGAAAAATATATTATGAGGAAAAATATGTAAAATAAATGTAAGTATCAAACCTGTATTGTGTGATTACAAAGCAAAGGATGATTTAAACTGTGTTGTCTATATATATCATAACAATCGATGATCTCATCAGTTTCAACCTGTCAGATAAAAATCAAGGAGATAAGTATGTTTGCATAAGTTAAAGTATATATGTACGTACTCCTCGGTGTAACTAAAAACAATACATTTCACCTTAATGGTTTTGATTATTGGTTTATTCACTACATTCTGAATCGTTTTTCCTTCAATTAATTTTTCATGAATGGGACTCATTAATATGAGAAGCCAAAGTACTAAGTCGATAAATGTCAACATTACCAGTAAAATTCGCAAATGCAATATGGATAATGGAGGAGATTGATCATAAGATTATATATAGTAAGATGTGTATGATTTTTATAAAATATTAGTAATTTATGTAGTATCTGATTTTATATAGATTACATCTTTATTTAATTTGAATAAATTAAGATATTATAAAAGATATCTGACATAAATTCCACAAGATTCGTGAATCAAAAGTTAAACAATAACTAGTATACAACTTATGATTCGCATTGAGTATATATGATCATAATTGTTAATTTGGTGTTCAAGGCCATGCACCCGTCATTCAAAATCATTGGAACATCTTTATATTGAGACAAAGTTAACTTACTCCAGAAAGAAAAATATTATATTGTCCAAAACATGAATAAGAATCTATAGTATTAAATAGATAGAAGTAAAGAGTTTTGCTGTCATGCGCACATCTGCGTGACTGTTATTATGAAATCATGCCATGTTCTTCACGGAAATATCCTACGGGAATTTTAGTCACCACCACGGTCAGACCTAAAGTTTTTAATGGTAGTATTCAATTGGTTTTCAAATTCACATTTATATATCTTAAAGGCTTCTAAGGCATCTTCCTTCCCTCTAAGTAAATAAACATGGCAGTACCTCGTACAATCATCTATAAAAGTAACAAACCATTTCTTACCACCTCTTGTTTGAAATGAATTCATACCAACTAGGTCTGAATGGATTAATTCTAAGGGTTTAGAGTTTCTCTGGACATTCATATTGAATGATTTCTTAACATGATTATAGTCTACCCATATCTCACACTTATGATTTTTATTTAAAGTGAATTTGGGAATGCAACCTACGCTAGCCAATTTATGCATTGATTTATAGTTTACATGACCAAGTATACCATGCCAAACATTCAATTACTCACACATGTAAGCAGAAGAATCAATCAATTTCACTTTAGGACAAAGTTACATTAAGTTTATATAGACCCCCAGTCTTATAACCCTTAGCCACATAATAATTTCCCTTAGTTACTACTACTTTTCCAGACTCAATTGTCACTTTAAAACCCTTATCATCTAAAACAAAACAAAAAACAAGATTTTTGCAAAGGTCTGGGACATGAAGAACATCATTCCATGTGAGAGTCTTGCCAGATATGAGCTTCAGACCGACCTTTACCTTTCATGTAACCTCTGATGCAGATGAGTTACCCAGGTAGAGTTTCTCGCCTTCCCATACCTTTTGATAAGAGGTGAAAAGGTCTTTGTTCCCACAGACACGCTTGGTAGCTCTGGAGTCTACCTACAAGTCTATCACATTGGTCACCAAATTAAGTTCAGAAACCACAACAGAAAACTCGTCTTTGTTCTTATCAACCAAGTAAGCATTCTTATTCTTATCCTTACGTTGTCTACAGCGGATTGCCATATGACCAGTATTTCCACACACCCAACAAGGACCCTTAATTTTAATAATGCTAGATTCTGGTTTACGAATTTTTTTTAAGCGTGCCAGCCACACGCTTGGTCACACTCCGGGTGTAACACTGGGTATGTGCGCGTGCGATTCACATGCGTACTATCGTGTTTCATCTACACCGTTTATACCTAAACTAATATCTATACCCTTCATTTTACTCTCGAGATGCACCTTAATTTCTATCTAACCCTAAGTCATCTCTCGAGAATGAATTTCATTTATTTTTTCTTCCTTAGAAAAAATCGAGCCAGAGAGGCGAAAAACAGAAACCTCTAACCTTCTCAGGTTCTTCCATAGATCTCTATATCAAACGTCATTCTCTTCCATTCTTTTGTGTTTTATCTCCGCCTTTTCTTTTATTAATATCTGCTTGTCTTGTACAAAGCGATATAGAAAAAGCAGAAATTAGGGTTTCAATCTTTATTATGTGATAAATCTGAATCGATGGAGATTGATGGATTTCGGAAAAATTAGGGTTTGAGTAGATAGATGGATTCGGTGAAAAGGGTATTGGTTCCTCATTACTTCAAGGTATTGATAAATCTAAATATCTTTTATCTTTCTTCCAAGGCTAAAAATTCGATCTATAAGTTCTTTTTTCCTGTTTTGAATCTTAATCTTCTTTTTCTTCTTTGTTTTCCGATGATTGATGAATCGGATGTAAGAGAGGGGTGTTGTGATCGATAGATTATGATGCTTTGAAGAACATAGGGTTAGAATTCAGATTTCTGCTGCTGATTCATGGCGAGAAAGAGATGAATAACCGAAGATTAAATAGGGATTTAATTTGTGTTTTCCTATGATTGATGAATCGGATGTAAGAGAGGGATGTTGTGATCGATAGATTATGATGCTTTGAAGAACATAGGGTTAGAATTCAGATTTCTGCTGCTGATTCATGGAGAGAAAGAGATGAAGAACTGAAGATTAAATAGGGATTTAATTTGTTGGTGATTGAGTTACAAAGATGGGTTCAATTGATTTTAGGGGTTTCAACTATTTGATTTCAACAATTGATGATGATTTAGGTTTGTAGAAGATGGATTTGTGGTGACTTATGAGAAGAATAATTGGTAGTTTTAGGTTTGCAATTTGGTCATTTTCATATCAGGATGGAGAAGAGTAATGAAGTCATGGGTTAAGTTGATTTGTAGGTGAAATTGTGAGATAATTTGGTGTTGGCTTTACAGAGAATGGTATGAATTTTGGAGACGGATTTGTGGAGGTTCGATTCAGTTCAATTTTGTGCATACCTATCTTATCAGTTATCGTAAGTTTAGATTCATTTGAATACTTAAGTTGCCTACTTCTATTAATTGCTAAGACGGTCCTTGATTTCTCGAATTGTTTGCATACAAGATGCGAAGAACAAAAACATTGAAATTATGGGGAACACTCTTTACAAGGCATACCTCAAGGATTTCTTTAAGTTATTCCAGGTAAAATTCTCTTCGACAATTTTGTGTAATCCTCTCCTCCTTCCATGTTTTTTACAATTATATTACCCTGGTTAGAGAGCTTATAGAATTTTGTTTGTTGCAGGACCAATTGCATTGATTGCCTGGTAGAATCTACATGAAAGACAAGAGCATAACTTCAGGTTGAAATGGGCTTCTTTAGTCTCGGGAGATAACCGTCGGGATGATGGTGCTGACTTCAACTGGATTCTCTAGCGGTTTCGGTAATGTAACTTTTGCAGAGATTGAGGATACGAAGGTAAAACATTTTGTTACTTACCACTTCTTTATGGTTTCTCAACTTGTATTGTTTGCTGTTATGGCTCATTATGTTGCTCTGCTTAATCATGCATGTACGTCTAATCCTATGATGATCATGTTTGCTTGCCTAACTTGTTTCTATGCACTTTTTTGGCAACAAAATACACTAGAAAGTGAGTACTTTGTTATTAACAGAATTATGGAAGTAAAAGTTGCCACACCAAAGGTTGTAGTGCTAAAGCTGCTTTAAGCTACACTCTCTCGATGTTGCTTACCAGCACTACTCTCTCGAAGTTTTTTGAAGAGTTAGTAGCATACTTGTTACTGTGAAAATACTAATTCACTTATATGGTTGTCTTTACAGGAAGAAATGAGAGCACATTCTAAGAAAGTAACAAGGATTTTTGTGGCCAGAATCTCACAAAGTGTAACAGAAGAAAATATTATGTAGGTGAGTTCTTCTCTAAAAATTATGTAATAATCAGAGCTCTTTTCTTAATGTAGGAAGTTGCTTGTGCTGTAACATCTATATGATAAGATGCTTGAATTTATAAGATATCCCTGGTTTTGTTTATGTGTTTGAGTTTATATAAGTAGTTAAGTCTGACCAAGATCAAAGTTGAAGTGCATGGGAAGTATGGAATTGTGGAGCTGCTGTTGTGAGATGGGTGGAGGATAAGAAAATTGTGGTTCTGCTGAGAATGGTCTAGAAGGAGGCATTGCCTCGCCTACAGGTTGCTTTCTAAATTGGTACAGCCTTTTTCTTGCCACTTTTTGTTTGAAGCTGCAACCATTAAATGCATGTTTCTTGTTTTAAGCTTCATCCATGGAATTACAGGGTTGCAGCTCATTGGAAACCGAACACTGGTATGCAGTTATGAGATAATGAACTCCCCTGAAAGGTATGCAGCTAACACTTTTTTTTTTTGGAGAAATTAATCTTCGATAGTATTAGTTCTGAATTTTATGTCTAAAATTTCCTTGTGAACGAGCTTGTGGATTCTTTTTTGTATCCAGGGCCTGCTACCTTGCAAAGAGTGCTTTTAAAGATGCTATAACAAAGCTGGATACTTGAGTAAAGAATATTAAAAAGGCAGTACTTGGATTATGCAACTATTGAGGGATAAAGATGAAATTTCCAAGTGTAAGTGGCCTTCAGTTTTTGTACTAGGCATTCATTGCAGTCTTGCATCTCCTTATATTCTCTAATTTTGTACACATGAAATGGAAAACTGGTAAACTTACTAGATGGCACATTGGATGTGTTCGACTCTCTAGTGTAGTAAGTGATATTTTGGCAGTTATACTTGAGGTTGTTTCGATAGGTATACATGGAGAAATTACAACCCTTGTTTAGCTCATGGAACTGATAATGAAATGTATGAAAATATAATTATTGAAATCAAAGCAAGATTACCCTTTTTATTTTATTGTAATGTGTAAGTTGTTGCTCCATATGATGTGGATGACCTTAGCAAGCCTGCTTTCGTCAGGCCTCAAAATGGGCAAGTTAGTATGCTCTTTTTATGTAATCTACATATTATATTGATGATATGGAAGAAGCAGGCAATACTGTAGGTAACGTATGGGATTTGTATATTAATATCACTGGGACAAGTACATGCCATCTTATTTGAACACCACTGTCCTTTCTGTAAAGCATATTAGACCTCATAAGTTTGTAAGCCAAAAATTGTGATTTTAAATTTGATGGTTTGGTACCGATTTCTCTGAGTTACTGATGTTAACATGCATTCTAGCTAGATGATGCCAATGGATTTTGAGTTTGATATTTTATTTCATATATATTCTTAGCTTTTCAGTTAGTTCGTCAGAAGCGATGTAATTCTCGTCTATGTTGATATCCAGCCTAAACTACTATACACCTCGCTTCTTGAATAAGCAGAAAAGTTTTTGCTTACTCCCAACATCTAAGTATAAATTTTTTTTGTTCGCATGTTTTTTGAATGATGCTCTTATTGATTGGAAAGGCTGGAGAAGAAAGCAGTTATAAGGTCCCTTAGCAGCTTAAAGTTTTGTAAGTTATGTAGACAGGTAGTAAGTTTCTATCTTATAAGTTCTATATAGACAGTAAGTTTCTATGTATTCCCTTAGAAATTTGATATTTAACAAAAAAACAAAATTGGTACTTGGGAAAATTTCAGTTCTTTTTTTTTATGAACCTGATATGAATAGATTGAATGTGAAATGAATTAATTGAAGAAATTATTGTTGAATGTGGATTATGAATGGATTGGAAGGTATATGCAGGGTATTTGTAATTCCGGCTTATTTCCGGCAAAAAATGAACTGCCGGTCAGCCTTGACCTGGTCAATATTGACAAATTTTGACCCGGTCAAGGTTGACTGGCAGTATTTTTTTTTCTGTTACAAAAAAGTTCGTAACGGCTAGAGGACGTTACAATAGCGTTGTTACAAAAAATTTCATAACGGCCCTGACCTGTTACCACGTGGCAAAATAGTAACGGCTCACACCTGTTACGAGGGCCGTTACAACCAAAATTCGTAACGGCCCCATTGCCGTTACAAAAAAAATGTAACACCCACTTTTGCAACAGGCAAGAGCCATTAAAACCCGTTTTAGTAACGACTCAGTTATGTTACGGATCCATGAATTTGGTGTAGTGAGCATGTTTCGAGTTGCGATTGTTATTTTCACCTTTTCCAGCTTTTGAAGACTTGTGTTTAGACGTATGAGCCTTGTTAGTCATGTCCCTTGTAGATGACACGTTCTTGTCTTTTGGTGCACAATAATTCTTCTTCTTGAATCTTATTTCCCAATTCAACCATGTTGATATCGCATGTTTCATGTATCAGATTTCTCTTGTAATTTGACCAAGAAGATGGTAACTTCTCAATTACCGTAGATACTTGAAACGTCTCGTCAATGACCATACCTTCCGCAAGAATCTCGTTAATGATTTATTGAAGTTCGACGAATTGATCAAAAACAGGCTTATCATTCGTCATCTTGAAGTCCATAAACTTCGCCACCAGAAATTTCTTGCTCTCTGCAGTCTCAGCTTGGTACTTTGCTTCTACGCAATCCACAAATCATAAGCGGTGAAGTTTTCTTTAGCATTGTAAAATCATACATCGCGTCTTCCAAACCGTTCACGATATGATTTTTATCCATATAATTACCCCTCGTGTAAAACGCTTTATTATCATCGAAATTATCTTCAGCATTCATCAATTCATCTAAAGGACCCTGCAGCACTGCGTCCAAATCATGATTGCTCAACAAAAACAACATCTTGGATTGCCATCTCTTGAAATCCTTTCCATTAAACTTCTATGGTCTTTCAACGTCGATCTTTATTGACATCGTTGCAAGGAATAACTAATGTGTTAAGATTGTTGGAATCTTGCAATAATTAACATCACGTTAGATGTATCAAAATAATATGTAAAGAACTGGATCAAAACAATTCTACCGAAACAACTTGACGAGGGCAGAATCACAGGTTCAACAAGTTGTCCTTAACATATTAGTTTGCGGGTATACTCGAGATGAGTAATGTTAAACCCCTCATAGCGAAGATGTGTCAAGGATAAGACTGCCCGATATAACTTGAGTTAGCACAAGGCAAGTCGCCCACTCTGAACTTAGCAACAGGGATTGGAAGTGAACACGCCTTGGAAGATATAACAAGAATATGATGAAAAGAATAGTCGCTTCTGGTATGTCTTCTAAACAGGTTTTCGAGTAGTATTTATAGGAGAAGATTACTTGTAAATCAAGTTAGATTTAGGTTTCCGTATAAAACAAGTTTCTTGTAAAACAAAATCAAAAACGAAAAAGGAATTCTCCTATAAATAAAACACTTAAGAAATTATTTTTGAACAAAAAATAGTATCGAGTAGACACACTACTTGGAGTATGGTGTAGTGAACATTTCATGGGTTGGTCCATGTATCTTTCTCCCCACCCGATACACCCTCGTTTTTCAATATATCCATAGGAATACTGTTATACAATGGAGTTACTTCTCTAGTATACATACACAATTGGGACTAAAGACATTCATTTACTCAAAGAAATGAGTGAGCATCCATAGAACCCTTAGGTCATAAGATCAAACCACACCAAGACCAAAATATTTAAACTAAAAACTCATTTTTCTGCAACAAATGTTGCTGCAACCATCATTAGTATAATCTCGGTTAGTAAAGGTTACAGAAGATTTTTTTTATAGCTGGAGGAGTTCAAATATATGTTGGTCAAGTAATGGTTAACTCAAAAATACTAGTTTATGGAATCATTACCTTCCTCAATTTTCTGTGTCTAAGCATCACTACACTAGTGATTTGAAATTTTCGATCTCGATCATGTTGGGGACTGCGCTAAGGATCAAATTAGGAGGCTGCGATGTGTATGACAACTTAATTATAGCCAGCAGCTGTATTTGTGTTGCAGGATTTGCATGGTCATGGGGTCCATTAGGTAGGATATTTCTCTCCAGTGATTATGATATGTCACTATTATACCCATAGGAGGTTCGGACATGCAGCCAGAATTTGGCTTCAATAGTACATTGGGTTCTTTCAGCTTTCGTCACTTTTGCATTCCCCGCCATGGTGTGCCTATTCAAGTTTTATCGCCTATACTTGTTGGCTTTCTTTGGGGTGATTACGACTTTTCATGCCCCTATTGATCGGTTGTCAATCCGTCAAAAATAATTTCACTTTCTTACTCACTAAATTTAAATGAAGTACAAGGTAAGGAAGAGTTCGTATCCACAGAGAGGCAATTGTTGTTATGCAATTTTCAGTTTCTAATGTAACCAAAGGGGGGATGTTTGTTGTATCTAAGAAATAAAAGTAATTGAAAGCAAAGTAAGTAATTCGAATAATCAATAAGGAGAAGATATTGGTCACGGGATAGTATCATTCACAAACATGTATTTTCATCAATGATTAGAATTGGTATTTTAATCTCTCATCTACTAATAGTCCTAGGATACCTTGACCGCAAGTATATCCCGCTAATTCCCTGTTTTCATCACAACCACATTAAAAGATGCATATGTGAATTCTTCTAGAAAGCAACCTAAAGTGTAAAAGCACAATTAGATTTAACTCCCTAAAAGCAATAAGTTCTATGGAATAAGACTAATCAATGCAAACGAATGTGTAAAAGCACTAATCGTTTTAACAAAAGTTATGATTCACTTGTGACTAGTAGGATATATCACTACAAGCACTACCCACAATTATGCTACTTAGAATCAGGGATAAACAACTTTTTCGTATTGAAAACCCTAATATAGCTCTAGAGATGAATGTAAATCGGATTGATTCCGGACTCAACCAAACAAACTATCAAATCATATAACACTATTAATTGTGAATCACAAACAATAAAATATTGAGACAAAACTAATTCATTGAATCATATAACATATTGAGAAATCAACTTTATCCCATAACCAATAATATGTGTTTAGCTACTCATAGCTATGGAGTTCATCATAAAAATATTAATTGAAAATAAGAAGATGAACAAAAGCAAACCCTAGAAGCGTAAAAAAAACCGGCTCTCCAAAGTTCCAAGAAAAATATGTTTTTCCTCAAAGTTATAGAAAACTTTCCCTTTTATAGCTTTTCTCCAACTTCTAAAATTAGGTCTTCATAGCCCAAAGCCCATGTTGTCCACCAAGCCCATGTGTGTGCAAATACCCATTTGAAAATTACCCCAAAAGTGGTCGCCGGAAAACTGGTATTGTGGCCGGAAATCGTCTGGAAAACGGTTCAGGTGACCGACAAAGTCCGCCCGGTCACCGGTCAACTGAGTCAACTCGGTCAAGGTCAGACCGAGTCAATGGAGAGTCAACTGAGTCAATGGGAGTCAAGATCGGATGAGTAAGAAAGTCAGCTGAGTCAGTAATCAAGTCTGACTCAGAGGCTAACTCAGCTGACTTGGGCTGTGTCGGATCAGGCCAAAACTTGCGGACGGAACTGCTGCGGTCTGATCATTGCACCGACCATGATGGTTTGTGCCTTCCCTGCAATTTCAATTCATAACCTGTAATGCCTCCTTGCTCCTTTCCCAGCTACTATACTTGCAATTTCCAATCCATCGCAATCGATCGGCAACTGAAACATCTATAAATTTTCTCAACAACAATTTTGCATCAACACAAGACACAACACCGATGGCGGCACCACCACAAACTTTCTCATTGCACTCAGCCACAAACTGAGGCCAACCAGCACTTGCTTATCCACTTGTAACTCATCTTCCATGCTCAAAACAGCACCATCACATGTAGCTTATTACTCAGACCATGTCCATGTCCTGCAATCCATCGCCTGCAAATACACAAGCCTAACACTACCCATTCTGTCTCAATGCCTTCACTGTCTCTCTCAGCATCTTATCTTGCATCCTGCATCTTTAGTACAAGAACCCTTACTACTGCATCAATAAGCTTACCTGTATACCTAGCATTCATCTAAATTGTTGATACTGTTCAACAGCAAACCACCAGGCTCTAGTCATTCCATAATCATCAGTGCCAAATACAAGAGCTAAAACTCCCATGACAATCAACATCCTTCCTTCTGTACCTTCACAAGTGCAATTTCTCAGCTCAGACACCATCTAAATAAAAGAATGAATGAGTCTCAAATTGCAGCTTCAACAACCATCACTTCAAACCTGCACAATTCATATTCATCCAAGTTCAGTTCCTCCACGAGACCCATCTTGCCATTCTTCTCAGGCCATTACTGCAATAACAACACCTGTATTCTCAGACCTGCAATACCAGCCAAAAACATCTGGCACTGCAGCCGCAATTCCAAAGAACCAACACTTCAACCTGCAACTTATCTTCTCGGCTATCACCATAACTTGAGCTGCAATGTCATCTCCATCTCCATTTCTTCCTTTACTCTGACACCTTCACCCTTGACAAACCACAAGACCCATTCAAGCCACATCAATCTCGTAACCTCTCGGCTCCATTGTGTCAAAGCATCACAATTAAGCGCAATTCATCACTACAAACCCAGCTCTCATCAGAGACCCATTTATCAATGCCTCCATGTTTCTTCTTCTCCATCAGCAGCCATATGTTATCTTCTGATGCTTGGAAATCAACCCCATCACTCACCAGATCCCCTTCAATACAGCCTCTGCAGCTCTGCTTCATGCATTCTCACACCAACAACTCCATTAGTTCAATACGATTAACACCAGACCATCATTAACTCCTCTTCCTTCAACTCAGAGCAACAAATCCATGGCCTCATATCTAGACATTCATCCACCCAGATTCAGTTCTTCTCATAGACAAACCCTAATTTTTGTTTCACCCAAATTCGACACTTAAATCACCAGCTGCAATCGAACCCGTCTACAATTTCATCTTCTCTTCTCTATTTCAGATCGATTTCCATCATCAATTTCATCTGAATTTCTCGATTTCACCAGAGAATCAATCTATCTCACATTCCATCTCTACCAGCAGCCATTAGAGCAGCAGCTCTACCAAATCTGTTCAAATCTCATCTTCAAACTCACAGCAACAACATTTTCTTCTTGATCTGATTCAAACCATTCGTCTCAATTCAGAAACCCTAAATTTCTTGTTCTTGAGTCTTGACAGAAACCATTAAAACCCATCAGAACATCACCATTTCTTCCTCGAATTTTATCTCAACTGAACTCTCGAATTTCTCCATTCTGATTCTCTGAATTTTCTCGGCAAATCAACAGCCGTAACTCTCATATGAATTTGAGATCGAATGCAATGAAACTCGATTTAGAGTTGTAGGAAATGAATGATACAACCATCCAGGTGCTGCAGATAAGGGGTTACCCAGAAATGACTATATGCACCCAGAAATAGAAAAAGGGCCTCCAAGTTCTTGCATGGCTTGTCGGTTTCGCGGAACCAACTGCCTATTCACTTCTTTGCTCAACCGTAGCTAGCTTAGCTCGCCTGTGAATTGGTCTTTTCGCTCTTTTTCGCTTTAAATGGGTGATTTCTTCTCCTTTTGTTCTCGGTGACTCCATTACACCTATAAAACTCAAAACCAAACATAAGATACATAATTCACACGAAAAATAGCAAAGAAAGCATAAACTTTAGATAGTAAATTAGGTGTTTTAGACACCTATCACCTATCTCATGCCCAACACAAATGGAATGCTGATCGAAGAAGATGTCTCTCAAGTATGGAAACAACCTCGGTTACGGGAAAAGGTGCTTCGTTGACCTAATCGATGGCGGAAGAAGATGATGTCTGAAGTACGGAAGCAACATTGAACGGAAAAGGTATTGGAATTATGATTAGTTCTATCAAGATAGACAATTGAGGCCCATTAGTGAGTTTTTTATGTATGCTTGAAAATAGATGACATTTTTTTTAGGACTGATCTTAGATGAGATATACTTGAATTTGTCATCTCATCCTCCCTACCTAAGATACTCGTATTTTGATGTGTGGAAGTTTTCTGTCAACATTTATGGAAATCGATTTTAGTATGTACACCATCAAAAAATTCAAGAAGTTTGCGTCGGGCCGTCTTTAATATTTTCTTGATTTTTACTGTGGGAAATGGGATCACGTTGAGGCAATGCTGACATTGACACCTCACAAACAACTCCCAACAAACCACATAAAATAGACTAATTTCAGTTCACCTAGTATTGATCCACTAGACAAGAATAGATTCACAGAAAGCACACAACCATCATCACCACACTTCTGCACTCATCTCCTAAGATTATCGCTTTCAAATTACTAATCAAGGGGCGGTAAACTTCATTGATTGCCCTGTAAGTTTTAATTTTATAGATACTTAATTTAGGATCGTTGAACTTCATGATTATCACACAATAATATACGAATAGAGTTTATGGAAAATACCTTGTAGCGCTAATCCATCATCCATAGTTGATTAACCAGTGGTAGCCGTAATACCTTATGGAGGTCTTGGTTTCTCTCTCTTGACCTTAGCCGTAATGAGTAATTCCTTAGATACAATAGTAATGGTTATTGTTTCCCTTTCATAGGTAGAGAGTGGACCAAGTTCCTAGGGTTTTAGTATTATACATTATATCTCGACCGTCCATCAAGGAAGAGTTAATAGGAATTAATCCCCTAGAATGGTAACCAAAATATTTAGCAATATTCTTAATTAACCAAAGTTATTACATGGGCCCACAGGATATTTCTATATGTATAGAAATATTCTTACATTCTCCCACTGATCCATGTGATAACTTATTTAACGGTTAATTATAGAAAAACATAAGCGCGCATAATTACTAAACAAATTTAATGGTTAAACGTAATACCTTAACCAAGCAAATCACGTATGCGAGTCATGGCGGTGGCACATTGTCCCGTTATCAACATGTTCCCTTCCATGTACCACAACACAAGCAACTTACTTAATCAGGCCTTAAATGGGGATATCATAATGGTCCAGGTTATGTCTTCAAAAGAAAGACAATTTACGTTAACATTCATCCATTCACATAAGTGTATACTAAATATGGATACAGAAATAAATTCAGAAGTACATTATTAAGATCTCAATTAGTTTTCAAAAATAAGCACATAAATTAGCTGAATTCAATAATCAATTACTCCCACATACCTAAGATTTTAATATTTTCTTAAGAGGTCTTAAAAGGTAATTGCTCATTAAGTGCATCTCCGAATGCAATTGTGCTTAAGCGGTAAATGAACAACTATTGTTTCTGAATTTCCTAATTCACCCATATATACTCAAGGTTCATGTGTTTTGTTCCTTTTGTATCATATCGTGCTTTAATACTGCGAAGCTAAGACAGTAAATTTCAGCAATGTAGAGACAAACCTTAAGTCTCTAAGTATCGCAGTCATAAATATTCAAACTCAATTGTGGGACTAGTATTAATGGATTCTTCCTTTATAGAATCCATACATCCACAAAAATTGAAGTCTGAAAACCCAAACAACTCTTGTTGGGTTTGCTAACTAATTATAAGACATAAGTTAAAATAGTACCTCAAAATTCTTGATAGCTTTCCTGTAGTTTGTTCTTCGATTCTTTAGGCAATTAGTTAACATATTAACAACTTGTTATAAGTTTCATATCAGAATTAATACGTAATGAAGATTAAATTTATATCTTCTATCCAACATGAAATAAAATTTGTTAAATATGTTATTACCTCAAAATTCCTTGAATATTCGATATATGCCTTATATGAGAGCTTTAGTAATCCATATGATATTACTATCACATGGTAAGCTTAATTGACATCCTTTATTTCAAAAAATATAAAGATATGCATAAAGTCAAGATCACTACTCGTAGGTAGTATGTCTTAACATACAAGACCAAGAGTATGAATTTCTCCCACTGATCTTGAGGTATATGCATAAACCTGTAATAATTTCATCCAAAACTTGAAACATTTATAGTTTTGTTGAATTTCATATACCATTATGGGGAGAGCTGCTTAAATTTCATACTTTGATTTTTAAAATTCGTAGACTAAAATTTATCATTAATAAAGGCTATTTTCACATTTAATTAATGCAACTCTTAGGTCATACTGAGCTACTAATAATACTATGATAATTCTGAATAATTCTTTATTTGACATGAGAGAAAAACTTATTTATAATCAATGCGTCATTTCAGAGTAAAATCTTTGGAAATAAGTCTTGCTTTATACCGTTTAAAATTGCTATTACAGTCGTATTAGGTCAGAAAGACCCACTTTCATACAACTGATTTGTGTCTTTTGAGCAATTAAACAATATCCGAGACTTGACTTTCAACCAATGATTTTTGCTCACATAGCATCAATCCATTAATCAAAATAATTACACATAATATTTGTGAACCTAAAACCGAGTCTTTGCCATTCCATATCAAAATGTAATAAATTCTTGTAAGAAAATCAATGAAACAACATGAATAACTTTCTTACAATCTCTGTTGAGACCTTCTTAATGTTGGCTCATGTTGTTATCCAAAAATTTCTTTATTGGCAATAGTTATATTATGGAGTATTGGATCAGTAATTTGTGGTCTTTCATTATCTAACATTCTGATAATGAGAAGATTCACAATATCTGTAGAAATCAGAAATAAAGGAATCATTATCATGATTTCTTGAACAAATATATCCACGTACTCCCACTGATTATGCCATCATTAATGAATTTATATTTTCAGTTTCAATAAGTCCCATACTACGGTTAGAACATTAATGAATACCATTTGGATTATTTAGGAAAACCAATGAACCCGTAATAGTTTTCAAATCCAATTTTCATTCTTGGGAATGCAACCCTTCACCTCCAACTGAACAACCATAACTTAAATGTGATTTAAACTAGGTTTCCAGCCTTTCTAGTCCAAAGTGTGTCTTTGAAAATGCTTTACTGGAAATCTATTTAAATTACATAGTTGCAGAAAGAACAAACATCCACAAATGTATAGCCATTATGCATGGCTCATCATGCTTCTAACCATTTTCATAAAAGTATGATTTAGCCTTTTGATATACACTATTATGCCAAGGATAAGTTGGCCTTGTGTATTGAGCAACAATTCCAAACTTTTAAAGATATTATGCAAAAGATTTAGGATATTATCCTGTTTTGTCATACCTTTCACAATATTCACCACCTTTTGTCAAACTTTATGATTTTCACTTTAGCTATAATTGCCTCTCAATTTCAATAATGAATGTTCGATAAAACATCCATGGATTGAGATTCATAATGTAATCGATAGATTTACACAGTAATCATCAGGTGATAAACAATTTTATCTTCCAAAAACTGGACCATTAAAAATCTACAAAATAATCATAATATACAATTAATAAGAACAAAAGCTGAAATTTATAATAACGATAAATGACAATTAAGCTTACAATAGTTACATACCTTCAATAAGATTCTCCTGTGGGTAAAACCTTATCAAGGAACAATGTGAGACATGAAAAATATCTGTGGATATTTTACATTCTCATAATTCAACATTATGTCTGTCAAATACTACAACTAGAATCACCTGTGGGCAACTCACGTCCTAAAATGTATTAACAAACTCCAATAATTCTAAATATGTTCAACCTAATATAATGTGAATTGTAGTCACCTGCGGGTGGCTATTATTTCACATGTATATGAAACATTTAGATAACCTTAATGCTTGTTTAACGTGTGAAGAAAAACTACTTGTGAGCAGCATTGTTCTAATCGTTAAATCAAACTAAGAGGACTCAAAATATACAACACTTACCAGATAAGAGCATAGCATCACTGTGGTGATAACTAAAATATCCAACAAACATGTACAATTGCAAATATCACATTAACTTTTCTTGTGATATTGCACAGTCCCACTCAATGATATGGACATACTTGATCTGATCATAAATTTAGTCACTTATAAACAATAATGAGTAACCCTAAAACATCAATCACAAACATTTATTCAAAAGCATGCCATACATAAATTGTGAAAAAAATATCAACACCCTGTAATCGAAAAATATCCAAACATAATGAACTTTTTCTTAAACCAAAATCGAGCATGAAGCAAGTCTATAAATATAATTCAATAATGAAATTTCGTTGAAGAAAAATTCTTTGATGCATCGCTCATTTAAATATGATACAAACTTAAAGATCATGATAAATAACAGATATATGATGAATTAATATGAAAGGTGTTAAATAGTCAATGAATATCATTTTCAGAAATATGGAGAAATTTATCAAAAATAAAACCTCAATTTCATAGAGGATGCAATAAGTTTTGGACAACATAATAAAAATATTCATGAAAATATGAAAAATTTGTAATAGGTTACTCAACTCGATAATGAGTTAATTTATGTAAATTTTCTTTTATGCACTTTTAAGAAATAAAGTAAAATCATCTGCCAATTATTTAATTACCATAATGTATGATCAGATATTGTACACTTCAATGTTATCTTAAACATGTGAACTCAAATTACCTGTGGGTAATTGTTGTTCTAATACATTTAAGAAAAACAATATTATAAGCACTTGACATGATAACGATTATGAATGGAAAAATTATTTGACATCACTGTGGTGATAGCCAAACAACTCAAATAATGCCATAATAACTACTAAACCTTGCCTTTACGGCTTAGCGTATTCGTGCTTACAATAAAATTATTATTATTGCTAAGATAAAACACTCTAGTATCATTGTGGTGATAACTAAAGAATTATGACCTAAGAATCTTAAGCACAATAATTTTATACGTACAATTGAAATTATCATCAACATTGGG
Organism: Papaver armeniacum; assembly: GCA_023531295.1. Lineage (NCBI taxonomy): Eukaryota > Viridiplantae > Streptophyta > Magnoliopsida > Ranunculales > Papaveraceae > Papaver > Papaver armeniacum. Next base: position 123,071 of record JAJJWW010004124.1, read on the forward strand.
AGAAAAGTGAAACATAATGACATAAGACACCCCCAAGATTCAAATCAGTTCATATCTATAATGTATGATCAACAATCATATCAGTCAGTGTTTTCTTAAATATGTGAACTCCAATTTCCTGTGGGTAAATTTTGTTCTGATATATGTAAGAAAAAACAAGATTACAAGCATTTGACAAAATTGTGATCATCACTGTGGTGATAGCCAATCAACTAAAATAATGTCATTATCACATGATCGATAACTGCAAAACCTACACTTTGTGGTTTGCAAATTCATGCTTATAAGGACATTATGATTATACTGAGATATAACACTCTAGTATCACTGTGATAACTAAAGAGTCCAATAATAATTTTAAGTATAATCCCATAAAATTTAAAGAAAAACAATAATGTGAGAGAAACTATACCATAACGCACAAGCACACAAACCATATCATAATGAACACACAAATTTAACGGTGTCAAAAAATGGTTTTGATCATAAAATTTATAATGAAACTCGATAAAAAATCGTTTTATTGTTTCGATAAAGCGGAAGCGTAAGTTAATTTAAAATAAAATTGGTTCCATTAGTTTCAAACTTAATACTGTCTCATTATCTTAACATTAACTAACACGTATACATGCCCAAAAGAAAATATTAATGTTTCCATTTTTTAATGTCTTGATAACCATTCACATGACTACGCAAATATTTTGTTTATCTTCATTTGCTTTGGAGCACTTATTGATTCACTCCATAAAAATATAATGCCTAATAAATATTTCTTCATTTATATCGTATCTCCAATTTATCTCCCTTTCACATACAAGGTAAGTAAAATATGGACTTTAGTGGAACAATTATGCATGTTTATGACTACATGATGTCGACATTATTCCATTTCATTTATCATCATTATTACGTTCATTATTACCTCATATGCTCATTATATGCCATTATATAAAAATAATATTCTTACAATGATTTTATTCTATTATTTACATGCCAAAAATAAAATCATCGGGCCAAAAATAAACTCATTAAGTAAAAAAATGTTAATTTATTTACATAAAATAAAGGGTAGGACATTAGCATTAAATTAAAATATATTTTCCTCCAAAATTAAGTAGGTCATTAATGTTGAAACATATTTTCTTCCAAAATTAAGAAGGTCATTAATGTTGAAATATATTTTCTTCCAAAATTAAGAAGGTCATTAATGTTGAAATATATTTTCTTCCAAAATTAAGAGAGAGTAATATAAAAGTATAAAAGAAAATCATAAGTGATAATGGCCATAGGATCTTAAATTGTACATTATACCATAATTTTCAACTGATTTGATTTTGATGAGATAATAAAAAAAAAATCACACATGAACATGAAGTGTGAGCATGATATGGGTCAAGATAGTTAGATGCTAAAAGTAATGCAATTCCATAAGAACGATTATGTTCATAGAAGGGGAAAAAAATATATATCAAACCCAATTTTATTTTATTATTGCATATGATTAACGGACGATCATGAGTTCTAAACACAAGCTCTAGATGCCAACTATAAGTTTTAGTTTTATAGATACTTAATTTAGGATCGTTGAACTTCATGATTATCACACAATAATATACGAATAGAGTTTATGGAAAATACCTTGTAGCGCTAATCCATCATCCGTAGTTGATTAACCAGTGGTAGCCGTAATACCTTATGGAGGTATTGGTTTCTCTCTCTTTTTCTTAGCCGTAATGAGTAATTCCTTGGATACAATAGTAATGGTTATTGTTTCCCTTTCATAGGTAGAGAGAGGACCAAGTTCCTAGGTTTTAGTATTAGACATTATATCTCGATCGTCCATCAAGGAAGAGTTAATAGGAATCAATCCCCTAGAATGGTAACTGAAATATTTAGCAATATTCTTAATTAACCAAAGTTATTACATGGACCCACAGGATATTTCTATATGTATAGAAATATTCTTACATGCCCTTGTATGCTGACATTCAAAGTATTGAATTTCTACACTTCTGCTGTATACGGTTTGAATCAATTTTTTGATTAAGAAAAAGATTATGAATTACAGGATATACTCTATATAGTAACCTGAAATCTATGAAATCTTCTCCCAACTCTCAACATGAGCATAGCACACGACTCTCACATGACTAGCACACGGACAATACACACACACACACACAACATTATGCTATTACCGTCCCTAAATCTCTAGTGGGCTGTAAGAAGACCACTGGAGATTGGACACTAACATGACTAGCATACAGTAGACACACTCACAGAAATGTACTCACTGTGGGCTGTAAGAAGACCAGTTGTCATACCAGATTAGGATGTTGCAGCAGGAGTTGTTTGCTATAAGAGAGAAACACGGTACAGTAGTTTGTGCAACAACATGCTAATTGAAGTAGTAGTAGTAGTAGTAGTAGAACCAAAATGCAGACAGAGGAAATGGAGACAGCAGCAATAGTAGTTGTTGTTGTGGCAATAGCTGAAAAATAGTTCATACCTGAGAGGTCGCAAGTAAAATAGCTGGAGTTGTGGTAGTTTGAGAAGTAGGTAATGCTGTAGGATACACATATCACTACAACAAAAAGTGTTATAGATCACACACTAAACATCACAATTTATGGTCTTTTTAGGGCTAAAACTTAAAGACCATTACTTTTATAGTTTGTGTGATTTTAGATATAAAGACCTGCTCATACATCTCTTGCATTTTAAAAGTGTGATTTATAACTGGAGCATTTGACAACTTTCGGTGTTATTTTGTGATCAAAAAGCTGTCTTCTGATGAATTTGAAAATACAAATGCGGTGGGCGTGGATTGAACGCGTGACCTTTAGGTTCCATCAAGGGAAAAAAGAAAGCCCGCTTAATTTTGGGGGTCCAATAGCCTCATATTCTTAGTCTTAAATCTATTTTCATCATTTTCACTCGAAAACTCACTCTGTCTCTCTCCCTTCATCTCTCTAGTTTTCTTTTATCAATTCATAGAGAAATTCAAGCGACGATCTCGAGTTTTCGTCGATATCGTTAATTTCATTTTGATTCAGGTAGGATTCAACTGGTTTCCTCTCTAGTATCTTCGTCGAAATCACAATTTCAGTATATCTTCTTCCTTCACGCCACATAAAAAGAACACGAACCCTAAATTTCTTTCGTAATCAGAATCGAAAGTAGTTTCAGAAGAGGATTACCATTCCGATCAGAACAAGGTTGCAGTAGTTAAGGTAATATTAAATCTACTCTTTCTATTACTAGATGACTGCTGCAGCAGTGGAGGCCGACAAAAATCGATCTAATTATTAATAAAATTCATGTGACTCGTCTGGATTTGATTTGCCTGGATCCGACAGAAATGGATTTGACTTAATATGTTTGTTTCTTCAGTCATATCTGACTCAAAAATATGATTCAGTGGTTTGTTCCGATGAGTCCCTATATTTTATTACCTGATTCAAACCGGTCTGAGTGTTACATTCTAGTGTTTGTAAATTATATCAAAAGTTCACGAATAAATCAGATATATTTCCTAACACAATTAGTTCGCAAAAAAATAATAATCCCACTATTCACTCCGTGTTTGAACATTCGTTCACCTTCCACGTGTCGTGTAATCCAACGCATGTGGTTGTGGTTGACTTTAGAAATATTGTGAAAGGCAATATGGTCATATAATTTTGTTATATGAAACCCTAAAATAATAGTCTTGTATATGTTTTTCTCCTTTACCTTCTTTTACCGTCTTTAGAGCATCTCCAAGAGAGGGTGGATCTATTTATTTTCAGTGACATATAGGATTTTAGACCCCTGTTTGGCATAAATCCATCTCCAACAGTAGTGTCCTACAAATTTGGAGGGACCAATTACTAATTATGAAGGTGTTCAAGAAAGTGTTATCTACACCTCCGGTTGCACCTCCACTTCATCTTTTTAACCAATTTTCTTTGAATTCCAAGGGTTAAACTTCTCACTGTTGGATATGATTTTTTAGATATGAGGTCCTATATTTACTCTATGTATAGACCCCATAAATAAAAGGACTAAATACAAAATCCACGTAGGATTTTTTACACCTTCTGTTGGAGATGCTCTTAGGTACTTAATTCAAACGACAACGCTTCTCTTGGTTCTCTCTTTCTTTAGACACACATAAAAAGAGAAACCTACTAATCAATTTTCAAAGGTGGTGATGCTTTTATTTCGATGCTGAATGTATGGGTTTCGTTTTTATACTTTTCATCATATTTTGTTGCTGAATTGGTCGGCCAGACTTCATCTTCTTCGCCTTATCTTCTGTTACCGATTTTTTTTTTTTGATTTCATTCTCTGCTACTGCAATTGAACGAATTAGATATCTCATTCTACAAATTAAAACATTTGTTTGCTGTAATTGTATGAAACTGAAGTGAAAATGGTTCTGATTTGCTCAATTTGATGAAATTGGAAAAATATTGGTTTTGAAATTATCTGATTTGATCAAATTGACATTTTATTCGATTAATTTCTGTAAAATTTTGTGAAATTGGAGTGACGTTGTTGGTAATTTAGAAGAAACAAAAAAGAATTGGAAGAAATCTGGATTGAAAAAAGAAAAGAAAAAAGAGGACCATGAAAGTGTGACAGACAAAATCCAAATAGTCACCATATAGAAGGCCTCCTAAAATCGGCCAATTACATACATATATATATATATATAAATAAATTCTATTGATTTTTGTCTAGGGTTTTGATTTTGTTTTATAAATAGACTAGATGACTGAATGCGGTGGGGAGGCCGACCGAAAAATTTTACCTTCTGTTCCAACAAAGTTCCAGCCATGTTAAAAAAGAAAAAACGCGAAACTGAAATAATACCGTGGTCACGGAGAAATTGAAATTTTTGGATTTGAATTTATTGAAGTTTGTTTTGGGAGTTTATTAAAAAAAAAAAGAAAAAAAAAAGATTTTTTTGGGAAACTGTTAGCAAAAAATGGGATTGGCACGAAACAATAAAATCATCGGTCAGCCCAATAAGTACGTGTAGCGTTATTAGGTAGATCGGTAGTGGCCACGACATTTAAATAACCACCCCAAAACTACTCCTAAACAAAGTGAAATTAACGAAACTGGATTAAATACTAAAGCCAGGATTCTTTACATAGCAGGCACCTAGATGGTTGCATGCAATTTTGGTGACACGTGTTTAATTATAAGGAACCTAGGGAAATTTCGTCACTTTCTTGTTATACAAACCCTAAGCAAAAATGAGACAAAAGTCGTTTTAGCATCTGTTTTCTTTTTCGACTTTTTCTACTCCCTTCGGTTTTCTCTATGTTCAAAGGTGACCTCATTTTCATCTTTCTCTATCCACAAAAAACAATAGATACGATAAATCGATCAAATCTCAAATCGGATTTATTGTTTGATAAGAAGCTAGTCTTGAGTGAAGAGAAGAACAAGTAGATTATTGAACAAAAGTTCCATTTAATTTTTTTTTTAATGGTGGTCGTGTGGTTACAGTGTTGAATCCATGAGTTCATATGGTTTGTATAAGCTAAGTTTCATTTTGTTCCTTCACATTTAATAGGAAATAATATATGATAGTCTATATTTAGGATAGAATGTCTGATGTTTCTGCCGGATTTTAACGGTGGTAATCGGTGTTGGTTGATATGGAGCGAGTTTGCTGCCAAGATGAGAAAAATATTTTTCTGATGAACAATTGACGACAGAAGTTGGGTTTTGACCAAAACTCGAGTTTATGATGAATTCAGGTGAGTTTCGAACAGAGAAAGCAGCCAAGGAAGTGGTTGTCACTGATGTTGTTTGTGGGTCAGTTACGATTAAAGAATATTTATGGAAGTTGAGATGACTAGGAAAGACATCTATGTCTTGGATTAGAATGCTGAAGCAAAGGTATTTCAAGTGATTTGAAGACGGGCCGAAAGCCTCATAAGAAATAAACATACAAGGTGTTTGCTTGAATGCCTGACAAAAAGATTGTGAGAGAGTCTTGAAAAACAAAAAAAAAACAAAAAAAAAAAAAATGTGACAGTTTTCGCAACAAAAGCGTGACTGGAGCAGAGATGAAAAAGTAGAAGAAACAACAAAGGTTGTAAAGAAAGAGAAGCAATCACCAAGAGGTGATGAGAGAAAGAACAACAATAGTAGGTTAAAATCCTATGAGTTGTAGAGAACAACAAAAGTGGGTTAAAATCCCATGAGTTGTCTAAAGGGTACAAAAGCATCCTACTGAAGAAATCGAAGGGGACCGAAATGTCCTAAAACTATGAAGAGGACCGAAATGTCCCTAAACTACGAGAGGACCGTAATGTCCCTAAACTTCTACCGAAATGTCCTAAAACTATGAAGAGGACCGAAATGTCCCTAAACTATGATGAGGACCGTAAAGTCCCTAAACTACGAAGAGGACTGTAATGTCCTTAAACTTCCGAAGAGGACCGAAATGTCCCTAAACTACGAAGGGGACCGTAATGTCCTTAAACTTACGAAGAGGACCGAAATGTCCCAAAACTTCGAAGAGGACCGAAATGTCCCTAAACTACGAAGAGGACCGTAATGTCCTTAAACTTAGAAGAGGACCGAAATGTCCCTAAACTACAAGAGGACCGTAATGTCCCTAAACTTCTATTGGGACCGTAATGTCCTTAAACTACGAAGATGGGACCGAAATGTCCTGAAACTACGAAGGACTGAAAAGTGTTAGGTAAAGCTTAGTTTAAATTTCTTTTGTCCAAGATGGGCATTCGTGATCTACATGCTCCATCTTGAGGGAGGGTAATAGGAAATAATATATGATAGTCTATATTTAGAAGATTTGTGAGAGTTATATTAGGAATGTCTTGAGAACCAAGTTTGTGGTTGTATAAATATCTTGAAGGATTAATGAGAAAAATACACCGAATTATTATCAATGTAGTCTATTGCTTCCGCGCATTTATGCTCTCCTCTCTCTTGCTCGATCCTTAACAACATTAATTGATTTTGTAACTTTTTTGTTGTACTTTTTTTTTTTTCATCTTTTGCACCCGATTGTCTGATAATGTAAATCTATAATTTTATTGTTGAAAATCAATTCTCTTAAATGGGAGAATTTTGATCATTGTGTTGAGGAGAGAAGTCACGTTAATTAAAAAATTTGATCGAATTTGCTCTGTTCTTCGTCTATTGCTTATCTTTTTTATTTAAATGGGTATGTATTTACCCGACCCGGAACTGTGCTTGTCTTCTTAACCCGGTGGGTCACGAACTGTATTTTTCCAGAGTTATCCGAATCATCCGATCGATTTAGTGAGTTTTTTAAAAGAGTTTCATCAGAAAAGATATTTGTTTAATTGTATACGAATGCAATTTATGATCAATTAGTTTGATTATGTCCATTTGAATCTCCAGTCCATGAAATTGAAAACTGATTTTATTTTTTCTGCACAAACTTTGTGACTGACAAAGTGCAGATTTATCATCACATAGAAGGCCTCCCTTTGGGTCGGCCAATCATGAAATTGAGCATCTATGTATTGTAGGAACTGTACAGATTGAATTAATCGAATTGAATTATCTTTCGTGAATTGAGATTTTTGTTTAGAGGAATTTGTTTTTGTTTTTAGGGTAATATAATCAAACTGAATTGATCAAGTCGGAGTAGTGGTTAACTTATTCGTCTCTAATTTACGTTGATTGAGGTGAATTTATCTTTATCTTTTCAGTGGTTTTTTCATTAGTTTGTGTGTGTGGATTGTTGGATTTGTGATTGAGTAGTAGTTGTTTTTGTTGTAGGTGGATTGATGCTGGATGGCTACAAATGCGTACCTGATTGAGATTTCCTTTCCCTTTTTTTTATTTTTATCAAAGGCTACTGACAATATCATAAAAGTTGTCCAAGGATGCACATTTATGCAGCAATGGAATGTTCTAGGCGACTTCAGGTAACACTTTTGTTCGCTTAAACGGGGGATGTAGTTTTAGCTTCTCTTCTTTTGCATTTAGTCAGCTCGTTCCATGAATACTTGAACTGTATGGTCGAATTTGTTGTTTGTTCTGAGAAGCTTAAATGTTAGGACTAATTTTGGAATAATGATAAAAATTCTTGCAGGCCTTTCCAGAAGAAGACCGAAAGAAAATTCTGTTGCAAGTAGCTGATGCCTTATAAGAAAATGAAAGCTTGAACCAAGAATAAAATGATGCTGATATTGCTTCTGCAAAGACGGCTAGGTATGACAAGGCAATGATATCTCGCTTGTCTCTAAAGCCCCGGAAGGCAAGGCTCCATAATTGTTAACATTTTAATTTTAATTCTACATAAATAAAATCCTTTAAGTTTTCATCTTGAGAGTTTGACTCTCATGACATGATAGAAATTCTCTTTGCTATCAAGGACCAGATTCCAAAATTTAAATCTAGGGCATTGTGTTTCACAGGTTTCAAGTCTGGCTAAATCCGTTCGTGTTCTAGTAGACATGGAAGAACCAATTGGTCTGGTTTTGGAAAGAACTGAGGTAACTAGAGTGATATATGAGCATATGTTTCTCTCTTTGAAATTTGCTTTCCCCTACATGCTATGCATTGATCACTGATTTCATTAAATGGATAACAATCCAGGTTGGAAATGGTCTTATCTTGGAGAAGATATCTTTCCCATTGGGTGTTCTTCTGATTATGTTCGATTCTCGACCGGATGCCCTAGTTCAGGTATATTCCAATAAATTTTATTTTAAGTTCGGTGTTTTCTAGTCATTTTTTACTCCTCCTGTTTGAGGGAGTGCACCAATAGATTAGCAATTGTAAAGAAATTTCCTGGTTCACCATCAACTGGTATTCCGTTCAATGGAAATTTGGTTACAGAGGGGAAACCATTTTCTGGTGGTGTTCCTTTAAAAGTTGATTATGAACTTTGGGTACAAGCACATCCACTGTCATGGCAAATACAGATGAAGTTCAACTTTATGCTGAGTAAGTTTTTCGTTATTAATAAACATTGTGTTATTTCATTTTACTCAGAATCCAGTGTTGCAGACCACTTGAAATGATTTTTTGTTGATGATTTATACAGACGACACATCTTGTTGCTAAAGAATAAGTATCCTCGCCAGTCGAGAAGTCTGAAATGGCTACATGATAAACACAGTGATACTTTCGTTAATTGGCTAAAGGAATTTTGGTAGGGTAGAGATGGTGCTCAACAAGGTTAATAACTTAATACTCTTGTGAAGGTGAGTCTGTACAGGGCTTCCTCTAGTTAAAGTTATTTCTGCTTTTATATAGTTCCTGGAGTGATTTTGTAAGGCCATCTCATTAGTATAATTTTTATTGCTAGTGGTAGGTTATGGTGAGTTATCTTGGTTGAGCCATGGTCTAAATTCAACTCTTAGTCCGACTCCTAATACTCTGTTTTTAGCATGTAAGCCACAAGTCTGTTGAGACTAATGCCAGGTTATCATTAGTGGTTTTATTGAGTGTCTTTACAAATCACTTGTCATCGACTCCTAATCCCAACCGGTATATGAGTTCATAGAAATTGGGATTGAAAATTTATTAAAATCGAATGGTATTTGGTGCTTAAAAGTTATACACACTGTAGGTGAGGGTTTCAGTTAGTGCAATTCCTTTTTGGCAAAGAACCGATTATGTCTATGGATATATAGAGAGTACTAGTGTTACAGATGTTTGGTTTAGGAAGTCTCTGTGTTATGGCAATGTTCCAGTTCCACCACCTTCAATAGCAGACTTGGTTGTTTTTCTCTCTTATATCGCCAAGTTATTAGTATTAATGAACGCAGGAGCCACGGATCTTATATATATATGATCAAGGATTAATCTAATCTCAACTCTAGCTGTATTCATTTATTTTAAGTCAACCATTCAAGTACATAGCTACGCTCGTAATTAAAATAGTGACAAGGAAGGGATAAGTCTTATCGATCCAAATTCCGAAAACCAAAATACTAACAAAAGAATGGAAAAGAAATTCCTTGTTTGAAGCCAAATGTGTGTTTTTGCTATATTGATGTCTCTGTTGCTGTTACTTTGATTAAGTGCAGTACTGATAAGAGTATTGCTTGCTTGGTTGTCTTTGGATCAAAAGAAATTTAAGATGTAAAATTTGGGGTTTCTTGAGTTTGTTGAGAAACATTAGGCTTTCATGAATGAATGATCTGTAGGAGTGCAAAGTGTAGTACTGTTGGTAAGTGAAAAGTGTTTGCCTGTCTATATTTGAATTGAGATGGTATGTGATATAGATTATCTATGTCTACGCGACTGTCTTGCTTGGCCTCGGATATGGGTTTATCAAAGAGTTGTGTGTATTTTACACTAAAATCTGTTCTTGGTGTACATGTATGACCTGGAGGACGAAAGCGTTTCACTTTCTTTACCATGTCCTGATATGCCAACACCATGGTTGTCTCCCACGTGGCTGATGATTCCTATGGCTACATATTCAAGGTAACAACTGAAATGCGATCGATTCTTCTTAGTTTTTTGTTTTTCTTCAATTGCAACGTCCCCTTTTCATATTCTCAGAAAGCTTGATAATGTTCTGTTTCGTTGTATACGTATGGTCGATGATAGTAGAACAACAACAAACCTTGTGCTAGGAAAGGATGAAGACATAGAAAAAGTTATCAAGGCAACAGAAAACAAAACTAGTACTGTAGATAAGGAGGACGATGCAGAGGATATTAAACAAGCAGGACTGCTGGTGAAGTTTAATGAGGTATAGTATGAGCTATGTGTACACTCCTAACGAGTCTTTGATAGGGAGAACGGTATGCGTCTGGTTTTGTACTGCAATTTTTTCGGATGTTGCAATTTAGTGGTCAGGGAGTGAAACTTGTCATTCCTCAGCTCCGTAAGGTAAAATTCCGAAAATTCAAGACTTTTTTTCTATTTAGCTGTTGTCATGGATGATAATTTATCCTATGTACCTTCTGTTAGCTTTGTTAGATAATTTTAAAGCTTAAGACGTCGTTAAATAGGTTAGGAAGTAGGGAAGTGTGTTATGGCTTTTGCAGTTTTGCAGTGTTACTATAGCTATCAAAGCTAAGATTCGGGTATCTTAATTCCTACACAAAATGACACACTAATGCAGCATGTTGACAGAACCTGTAGAGACATTAGAGGAAAGAAAGAGGAGTAAAAGAAAAGGAAAGGATAAGAAAATTTGAAATGAGTGTAGACCGTAGAAGTAAATAGAAACAGAGGACAAACCAGAGTAAATTCAGGGTAGAAAAAAGAACATGAGAGGGTAAGAAAATATGGTGAGATATACAGGTGATAAATTTTTTGTGCAACATAAGCAAGAAGAAACAGTGACCCAAAATTGTTGTAGGTTCAACTTATGACCCTTGAAAATATTAATTTCTTCCTCAGCAGTTGCTCTTACTAACTTTTAAAAGGATCTTAATTTTTCTTGTTAAAATCAAATAATAGACTCAAGATTTTTGTTATTATCAAGCAGCGTTAACATACTCAAAAGAATTCTCTTGCATACTTTGATAAATGTGTATTATGTAACCTTCTATTGATGTGTCCTGTAACTGCAGGACCTTGGGACTGACATCAACCTATACACTGGTGTTTGGCGAATCTGTTCTGAACGATGTTTGGCGAATCTGTTCTGAACTTGGGACTGATATCAACCTATATACTCTGGTGTTTTGCAATTTAGTGGTCAGGGACTGATATCAACCTATACACTCGGTTGATGACTGAGATTTCCCCTTTTGGAACGGAATTTGCAACTTGAAATTGCATTTACAGTTTTTAGTAGAACTATTATTCATGTAATGGTTTTACATCAGTATGTTTGGTCTACAAATTGGTAGACTCAGCAAATTCAGTACATGTTGTTCAGTATATACTTTGATCTGATGTAGTAAGACTGCAGGAATGTGTATTTGATTCAGACATGGAATGAATTTAATTCAGACATTGCTTCCTGTTTATATCACTTGTTGAATTTGAGTTACAGGTGCAAAAATGGTGTGGGTTACAGGTGCGGAAATGGAATGGAATAATACTGTTTGTATAGGCTAGATTTGGGTTGAAAACTTAGGAAAGATCACTACTATTAAAACTTTGTCTTTAGATCTCAACTTTCAAAACTTTATGTTCTCTGAATAGGGGAAGATCTTAATGATCCATGTATGTTTTTGTTGTAGTGTACACTTGATGCAGAATTGAACCTGAAGCACAATACATTGAAGACAAACTGACACACAACATCATTAAGATGCACTTGCAGAGCATAAACAAGTAGCTGTTGAAGCCTCAACAATTTTGGTGCAGATAGGCTTGATAAAGTGGAGAAAAACAGAAAGAAGAATCTTCCTTTCACACTGAGAAAGCTTCAACTATAGCAACCATGTATTTCTGAAACTCTTTACACTGAAAATATGTATTTCTGCACTTGATGTAGTGTACTGTAACAACCATGCTTATAATCCAATATTAAGCCAAAAGAATAAGATTCACAGTAGCTGCTGTAGTATGAGCAGGGATGCAGCAAAGTAATTGGTAGGCTGACTACTAATTGTTGCAGAAGAAAGAATGGTTGCATTGACAATACACAAGCAGCACTTTGGTCAGCTCCATGCACATAAATTGCAGCAGTACTCTGATGATAAACCAGCACAGTAGGTGGAATAAGTATACACCAAATACATTTCAATTGCTTAAGAGTATGAGCTTGTACATTGCAGTCTCACACAAATAGATTGCCAACACCACTAACTTGCATACACCAATGACATTAGGAGCAGTTGAGAGCAGCAGATGAAGGACATCAACATATGAGCAAGATTGATAATTGCCTTGCTTTATTCAGCACACTAGTACTTATTAAAGTACCAGAAATTATTCACTCACACAAAGTATAACTTTAGTAATGAAGTAAAGAAATAAAGAAATGAAAATAAGTAGCAAAACTGAAAATAAGTTTGAATCGATGTTTTGAATAAGAGAAAGGTTATGAATTACAGCACATACTCGACTCTATACAATCACCAGAATTCTCTCAACTCTTCTCGCAACTCTCAACACGAGCATACCACACGACTCTCACATGACTAGCACACGGACAATACGTATACGCACTCACACAGCACCATGCTATTATTGTACTCCTAAGATTTGCAGAAACTTCATTGATTTCCCTAGCATTCATTCATCACTCCTAGCAACCACCCATCTTGTAAAACACGCATCAGTTACTACTACAACTTATCAACTTGACATGTCTCCTCTACTGCATGCTTGTACTGGCAGCACCTCCAGTCGGAACCTGTGACGAAAGCATTCAATTGATAAAACTGAAAGGGGGGAATACCTTAAAATCAATTGCTTATACATGAAAATCTCATAAAATAGTAAATTAACTAGATTCAGTTGAAGAATTGTTTACTTACCATCTGAACAGCATGGTGGTGGGCAACATGAACGGTAGTTTCTGATGTAATCCCAGGAGACTCCTGATTATCCACATTTGCGTTGATCTCATTTGGATGAATTTTGCTGTCATGCCCAAAAAAAAAAAAAAAAATTCTATCACGATCTAAGTTAAAACGTGAAACAATAGAAAAGATAGTAAGAGAAAAACGGTCACCTGTGATATAAGTTCTTATTGATAACCACAATAAGTTACATCTAGCAATCAATCCCAAATTTGGTGCCTGAGATGATACAGGCCTGAATCTTCGGTATACCTTATGTATGAATGAACAAGCAAGTATGCCCCAACCTAAGCACTTGAAAAAGTCTTCCCAAAATGAGGACTTCGAATTGGTTGTTGGTATTCTGGGATCGTTTTGCTGGCTTTGAGCATTTTGTGAAAAAAGTAGGATGCCAAGAAGAATCACAGCGATAATTTGTAGCTTCATTCTAGTTCTTTACTGAATGTTGGGAGTTTTTTTTTTTTGGGTTCTGGTGCAAGTACTTAGATGTCGAGGTTGAGTTGAAGCGAGTGAACTTGTGAATCTAAGTGAGTGAATGTTGGGAGCTAACTATTGGATAGATATATAGCGTTGTGACAATAAAGACAATAAAGCATAATCTATAAAAGAATGAATAAAAAGTAATTTAATCTCAAGAAGATATACCACAGAGATCTTCATTGTTATCAGGTATGACTCACCTCGGACGTAATTTTGAAACCGAAAGATTGAATGGGTGATGAGAAACCATTGACAAACAAAGAAGGACTATAAATGAATGAATGAAAATAAGTTTTATTTCAGAACGACATACTAAACCTGTGAAAGAGGTTTCAGAAAGTGAAATAGTGATGAATATGAGAGAGCTTAAAGAGTTTAGTGAATGAGTCGGCTCGGCTCATTTGTTTTGTTTTATTAGGTCAAGTCAAGTGGGATATGGAATATGATTTGGTGTTGCTGAAAAATGCCAACTCAAGACTCCTCTAATTGCTGAAAATTTTGCAGGAGCAGATAGAGCGACAACTACAACAAGGAACGTGTAACACTTTTATCTGGGTGTGCAATTCTGGCTCCACTTCTGCTCTAGTCCTCACTGATTTTGCAGGTGAATATGTAAGCTCGGGTTGCAAATATGCTAAGCATTTTTTTTTTATCATATAGGGAGTATCTTGGCTTACAAAATTAATCAAATTAACAGTATAAATAGATGGACAATGGGAAATTATATAAAGGTTAAATTTGGAAGATAAAAAGTCAAAAGAAAAAACATCAAACTAAGATACCCATACCCTTTTGTTTGATCTTAATACTTAGAAGTATGGGCAAACACAATTTTAAGAATATGAGCGTGGAAAAACACTAACTAGAAGATTGCGGTGCTGGTTAATTTCCAATTTTTAGTATTACGTATGGGAATTGTACTCTTGGTTGGTCGGCTGTATGGGTTGGTGAGTTGTGTGCTTGGGCATCTGACTCTGATTCTCAAAAAGTAGGGAGAGAGACGTAAAGTTAATGAAATTGACAAGCTAGTGTTTTTCTTGGTCGGTCAGCTGTGGGTAGATGAGTTTTGTGAGTGCCTGGGTAAGTCACTGATTTTGAGCATTTGGTTCAGGTTTGATGACAGAAGAAGTATGTGTTTGTGTGCATGGTAAATCGCACTCGCAAGTGATATGGGCATTATATTAGATAATATTAAAAACGGATAATAGGAGATTGTGAGAGATTTTAGCTACATAATTAAATTTGATTTGCTTGAATTTACCCGTTATTTTCTCTTAGTAAATTTTGAAATTAACTGTAGATTACCGATTTAATTCATTAATGAATTCTTATATTTTCTCAACATTTTCAATATGTTTATTGAAGAAAATTAAGGTAATATTTATCTCAAGTATTTTTAAATTTTAGTTTCTATATAAACAAAAATACCTAAATCTATTTACATGCATTCTATAAAAAACACAGATCTATTATGTTTTTCCATCAAATTTTGTCAAGTTTCCTAAAAACTTTTCAATTTTATTATCTTCTTCCCTTGAATTTTTTCTAAGAAGAATTCAATGGACCAGTAATTAATTTTACCATTCAAAGAATACAGTAATTAATTTCACCACTTCCCGGTGTTACAAAAGATTTCTCCATACAAAGAATCCAGTAATTAATTTTACCACTTCCCAATTCCCACTCAGTCACCAGAATTCTAAAGGTCCAGTTCCAGTACATTAGGCCCTTAGAAAACCACAACTGTTCCCGTACGCAATTGTAAATCTATCTGTAGTTTTTCTTCATTGGTAGTATACAAGAGGGTTTATTGGAGGGTTAATCAATGGGGAGTAATATAGTTGAACTTCCTCCAACATTCAGATTTACTTGGAAGATTGACAACTTTTCTCAGTTGTACTTGAACGACAAAGTGTACCAGTACTCTGATGTTTTCATGTTAAAGTTTAATTAAAAATTATTTTATTTCTTTGGAAATTGTGTTTTTTCGTCTTATTCTATTAGAAAATGGTTTTTCTTACACTAAAAACAACAAATCTTGTTCCCAATGCAAAGAATTACTATTTTCAATACAATAAAACAAACAAATCATGTTTCCAATGCAAAAAATTATCGTTTTAGTAAACCTTAACATGTATACAGGTATACAAGTTAACAAGACCCATGGTAATTTCTTTCTACTACTTACAGTATATGTTTAGTGTAGGTGTAAATAATCCACAGGGACAGGTGGAATAATCCTAAGCCATGGCGTACCGGAGAAAGTATGCATTTAGAGTATCGGATCACTTCCCCGAATATGGGCGCGAGAAAAGAGGAGCGGAGACAGCTCGAGAAGTCGACGAAAAAGGGGAAAAGTTATGATGTGATGGTCATCGGGTGCTGGAGCAATAAATGCGACAAAGAGTTGGTAAAGAGATAAGAAGAGCTTGGTAGGCCCGAAAAGATGTATAAAATGAAGCCTACGGAATTACCGCAAGTGCACGGTGTCGCGATGTAGCATCGGGCACGTACGGGTCGAACCACGTAGACTTGTGGTGCCCTTATGTGATCTAAGGCTTGCTACTTAACCGAATTTCAAGTGACAAAGTAACACGAGATGTTGAGGTTGCCGATACGGCTGATTATGAAATGTGACTCTAACTAAGGAAAACAAGTGAGAACAAATATGTGTCTGGGGTTGTCAAATTCACCACTAAATCCTATTGTGTGCTTAACTAATTTGAGTTCTTGTTCTTATATTCGACAAGTGAAGCTTGTCACTTCTATCACTTCTCTAAGAGTTTCTCCATGTGAAGCTTCAAATACACGGCTAAGGGTACTAATCCTAAGTACTAGTTGTCTAATTAAGAACAACTAGTCGGGGTATTAGTATTAAGGTCTAATGTCCGAGCCGCAAGATACTAACACAAGTATAGCCAAACTACATCGCATCCATGGTGTTGGTATGCGGTGTGAGAGAAGAGTATTACATGCGCGAATTGAAGCTATCTAATAACATTACATACCCAAGAACATCAAACACAGTCAAGAACAACATGGAGTTAGGGTTTCAATGAAACCCTAGCAATCAAATTAAGACATGATAGAATATAAATACACAAAATTAAATCTAAGAGACTGCTCTGGCTAATCCAGCGTGTCTAAAATCATCTCCCTCACTCTCTATTTATACATGCAGCTCCTCAAAATACCCAAACCCTAAATTCGATTAAAAACAGAAATTAATTGGAAACTTCTCTCACCCATGTCGCTCCAACTGCTCCCTCTTCTGTCAAATCGTCTCTTGCTTCGACTGTTGTGAACCCTAGCTCTAGTTATCAATGATTTAGTTTCTAGGGTTGGTAGAAACTAAGAAATTGATATCTAGGGTTAGAGATGAGGCTTAGGTGGGGAGTTGTTGGCTGTGGTGATGGGAAAAGAGATGGTGGTGATGACAGAGAGTTGTTGATGGAGGTGAGAACGGCTCGCTGGGGAGAGGGAAGGTCGGGTGAAGGAGATGGAGGAGTGGGTTTTGCGAGCAGAGCTCGTCGGGTAGAGATGAGAGAAGAAGAAAGAGAAAAGAAGAGAAGAATGGGTCTGTCGATGGGGGGTATAGGTATAGGGTGCCTGTGGTGTGAGGAGGTGCGGCTACGGATGATGAGACAAGCCCGGCGACCGTTGGATGAGGCGGCTTCAATCTGAACGGCCGAGGGAGGTGAGCGGTTTTGGCGTGATCTAGTGTTGCGCGGAGTATCGAACATCGATGCTAGTGGGGGCAGCGACCGTGGGATGTAGAAGATCGAAATCTCGACGGCTTGGAGTGGACGGACTCGGATCCGGGTCGTGGGTAGCTCAAGCCCATGTCTTGTAGATGAGTTGCTACTTGTTGGGTTGCAACTGTTGCGCGCGGGCTTCGGCTTTCTGCTCCTTAGATGCTCGACTCCAATTCTTCGCTCTTTTGGCTCCTCAGTTTCTCCGGACTTTATTTAGTACCTAAAAATACAAAATTAATTAAAACAAATATTTATTCTTGAAAACAAAGAAAACACATAACGGGATAATATCCGATTTATAAGCGCAAAAGATGAGTAAAATGCCAATAAAAAGGTGTGTAAATATGCACTATTTGGCACTCATCAAATACCCCCAAACCCGAATTTTACTTGTCCTCAAGTGAAACAGAAAATAAGAAATCCTAACTATACCCCTCGTCGCAGGTCTCTCGAATGCATTTAGCGTATGCACTAAGCCTTTAAACCCCTAGGTGTCCCTAGTGGACGAGTTGTAGTCTCGTGAGGGTTTACAAGAGGTGTACCCACAAAACCTTCTCCAACTTCGAGTGTAAAAGAGTCTCAAGCCTCCAAGAAGCTATGAGGACATAGAGTTTCTGCATGCTAGTAAATGAGAAGTTAGAACTATCGAAGAACGCATTCTCATCCTTAAGTGTCGAGCGAGAAGTAACCATACCATATGAAAGAATTCGGATTCGATTGTGATCATAAGTCTCAACTTCGCCTCACCATTAGGGTTTTATGATAATTGCACTCAAAAAGATCGCTTTTTTAGTCTCTCATGTGTGCGGCAGGAATAAAGAGAGAAATCTTGCACACGTTGTAGGTAAGAAGGATAACCTTCCGAAATAAAATGGAGACTCCACGAAGTGTGGATAAAAAGAATCTTTTCTCGATGATCTCTAAGAAAGGAAAATCAACCATTAGCAAGGGTGGGAGTACTCACTCACTTCTCACCCGATCGGCAACTAACATCACTCTCTCATAAGAAACCATAGAAACGTCTTCAATCTTCGGTCTTCGGTCTTCAGTCTTCAACTATTGATGACGAACTTCTGAACTTCATAAAAACTTAATAATTTTTTTTTTTTTTTTTTTTTTTTTTTTTTTTTTTTTTTTTTTTTTGGTTACAATAAAACGATAAACTCAATTTTTCACAAACTTCATTAATTCTCATCTTCTTTTCCTTGTTGCACATAAACCTTGGACTATATCAATTTTTCTTTCAATATTCTGATTCTCGTCAGGTTCTTGTGATGATGTGTTTCTATGGGTCTTGCTGATTGAGAGAGAGAGAGATGCTAACCGCAAATCGATATTTAGAAGGAGTTTTCATCTTTAGACGTCACCCTCATGATTGACGGAATTAGCACTCAAGAGATCAAAAGTAGTGCCGAAAGTGGTGCGAAAGTTGGGTAGCTCACCATTCCTACCCGGAATTGACGTACGGTGACACACACTCTAAAAGTTTTTCTAGAAAGTCACAAAGAGTGAAGGTCGGTACCTCGCTTGATGTAAAATGGGTAGTCTCCACTATGGGTGATCACAATTCTACTACCGAATATCTAAACAAAGACCTAATTCGCCTCTCAGATGGTTAAATCCAACTTTAACGCTCTAATCAACTAAGAAACCCGATTGTGTTCTCAGGTACTTCCAAGTTCGTTATTTGGTACGATTCTCTATGTAAACATAGCTAAAAGCATGCTAGTGACTCTAAAATCTCTAAGAGTTGGAGGTTTTTATTTGCAAAGTTTGAATTTTTTTTTTTTTTTTTTTTTTTTTTTTTTTTTTTTTTAAGATAAAAGGTGAAATAAAAGACTAAAAACTCTAAATGCAAATGCACCCCCAAACCTAAATCAAACATTGTCCTCAATGTGTCTACATATAGAAAAAAAATTTAAACAGTCACATACCAAGAGAACTATGCTGATAAGAGAAAAGGGAAGAGATTACCGGTATGTCGGCGGGAGCAAGGTTGAGCTTCGTTAATCAAGGCAAAATCCAACATTCTCAGTGGTGATCATATCGGATTAGCATAATACATGTGCACGAAGACTCAACCGAATTAAGAAAAGAAAATTTAACAAGTCCTACTGGATTATATACAAAAATTCACCGTAAACTAACAATCTAAAGAGTTGAGGATCAACCCAATAGACGATATGTACACACATTAACAGCCTTACACAAATATAATATGAGAGTGCACGTAAGACTGCAAATGGGAATGAGTTTCCCCCAAACCTAAATTTGTGAACGGGTGTGTTTGAAAGCACAAAGTCTTGCAATTTTAAAGGTACATCATGCAAAAGGTCTAACTCGAAATGAGTTTTGCTAATTACGGGCAGACATACACATTCCAACTGTGGCTCCTTAAGAGTGTTATACTTTGATGCAAAATAGTCCAAGAGGACTTGGGAAGCACAAAGCTCTAGGCCTAAGTTAGGCATTTTCAGAAAAGTTGGTTTTGCAATTTTGTGACAAACTACACCTAGGTTGGGTGAAGGAGTTTCAATTTGTGACTCAGGAGAGAGGTTAGGTACATCTAAGTTATTTTCATGTATAAAATCATTTGCACCGTCACACTCTTTCCTAAGGTCAGGAGTGGGTAAATCATGGTCTTTTCACAGGACAATGGCACAGGTTCCACATCAATATCACATGCATGAATATCAGAAGAAGCATCATTCATAGGGTTCACAGGAGAGACACTTAATGTCGCTGAACCTAAAAATTCTATTACATTTTCAAAATACACATGCTCTTCATATTCATCATCATCATCATCATCATAGCAAAAATCCATCTCTCCATTCAAAATTGTAGTATTTTTAGTGTACTCATCTACCTCTAGATTAGGTTCATATTCAATGTTAGTTGCATGAGTAAGACTAGAAACACTATTTTCAATCCTATCATTTTGTAACTCAATCAAAGTTCCTTTGAAGAATCATCTTGAGTTGTTCCATTGAAGGAGAGTCTTCACTAGTGGGTATGCATTCCTCATATGGATATTCATTGTATGGTTGTGCATGAGGTTCACTAGAGAAAGGAAATTCAGACATGTTGCTATATGGATGGTCATGCATTGCATTCATTTCAAGCCTAGCATTTAGCTCCATGAGTGTATCCATTGTTGATTGCAAACTAGGAGTTGGGGGAGTATAAAATTGTTCATCTCCCCACTGTGGTGAATGATGCATGTGTGCAGGTTGATTATGGTCCCAATAGTCACTTCTAGACACTTCGTTTATTGGATTATCATGGTTTTCCCTAGACTGTCTAAAATCATGCAAGATATAACAGTATTCAGCAAGGTGGTCTAAGCCACCACATAAAGTGCAAGCATGCGTTTCATATTGCCTAGAAAAACTAGATTCGGCAGATTGCCTTTCTAAAGCAGATTGCCTATCTAAAGCAGATAGTCGAGCCTCTAATTGATCTAAAAGTGATGACTGGGTATGAGGAGAGTGTTCATTCTCAACCTGTGATGGATGATACATGTGCTCATAGTGATTAGGGTATGTGAGGTCAGGGCCCTGAGAAGGCGCATAAAATTCCCTAAAGTCACTATGGTATGTGGGGGGTTCATCCTGTGAAGCGTGCCCGTAAGCACGCTCTCTAAGGGATTTGTTTCCATCCCTAGATGCAGACCAAAATCCTGACATGGTCTAGCTCTCAAATTGAACTCACAATCTAATTTGGTTTATGTGGGTTTGTTTGGTTTTAAATGGGTTTCATTTGGTTTGTTGGGAAAGTTTGGTTTATGTGGGCTTGTTGTTTGGTTTTTGTATGGGAAATCTAGTAGTTGTTGGCTCAATTTGGTTTTGATGGGCTTAGTTTGGTTGCAGCCCAAAGTGTTTGCAAAACTTAGGTTGAGTTAGCCAAGTGAAAGTGTTCAGCCCAGCAGTTTAAATGGCCCAGATTGGTTGTATGTTAACAGCCCAGGTTTGGTTTTTGTTAATTGGGCTAAAGTTTGTTTGCAACCCAGGTTGGGTTCAATGAGCCCACTGGTGTGGTCAGTCAGCCCAGCTATGAGGCTTCAGTTTTGGTTTGTTTCAGCCCAGCTGAAGTGGTCAATAGCCAGATTGATAGTGGGCTCAGTTATGCGAGTTAGTTGCTCGGCACCATTGTGGGCAACTCAGGTTGGCATAGCCCAGTTTGGGTGTGGGCTCTAGGTATAAGTTCAAGTGTACAGCCCAATATCTGGGCTTCAACCTATGCAGCCCAGGTTGTGCAGTTGCACAGCCTAGTAGTGAGACAGCAGGCTTGTGCAGATTAGCAACCAAGTATAAGCTCAGATGCTCTGAGTTCAAAGGTGCACAAAATTTTGCAGAGTTTGGGCACAACAGGGTTTCAACTTTCAACTAGGCACAGAGTCAGACGAGCCTAGGATTGGCAACTCAAGCGCAACCTGGCTATCTTGCACACACAGCTTAGACTTAGCACTGATTAGGCGGTCACAGCACAGCTGTGAGCTCAGCTCAGCACAGATAAATACAAGACAGCCAATATGCAGTTCTCAACACAGCACTGGACAGGTTACTCAAAAACTCATGCAAAAATTAACACACCAATTCACAAATAAACAAAGTTCGGCCTCTACAACACACCACTGAGTGTCAACAAGGCCAATTCTTCATTACTCTTCACAGGTGGTGCGGATAGGTTGAGCAATCAGACTACCATGCAGTATGCAACTCAGGGCTTTAACAGATTTATCAAAAGTTTGGCTAACATATAAACTCAGGCACTAGCTCTCAGCAAGCCTTAGTGCAGTTATCGCAGCAATACAGCTAAGCTCAAACCGCAACTACTTGCGCCTAAGCTCGGGGGCTTGGCAAGGTTACACGGTGCACGTGCTAGTTGTAGCAAGCCAGGTTATGCACGGGGTTGCAAATATTAAACAAGGCACGGCACAATTTAAAAGACAAAGACACAAAAATGTACAGGCCGGTGAATGTACAAAAGCGTAGTTATGCAAGGTCGGTTGATCTTGGTGCTCAAGGTGTTATGCTCAGGGGTTAATCACCTAGCAAGGGAACAAGGTTATCAAGCAAGTGGGTAGGCCTACCTCATTCACAGCTCATGCGCAAATGTGCCAGGGCAACAGCACAGCAAGCAAAGCAAGTGCCTCGAGTCTTGAGTTTCTCCTTGGTCTAGGCTCAGCCTTGCCACTTGCACCTGAATTGCGGTTTGCTCAGGGCTTGTGAAGTCAGAGACAAATGAGCACAAATGGGCAGCAGAGTTGCAGTGCACTGTTTACTCGGGAAGAAGATCGGGTTTTCTCAAAATTTCACAACAAGCAACGAGCTAGTGTGTTGCGATGTGAGCTAAGCTCCGAGCAAAGCACCGAATGAGGTAAAGTTATGAGCAAGTTTTAAAAACAAGGGTCTTTGTCGACCAAGATGGTCAGAGCTCGGTATGCGGCCAAGATGGCCGTCTTCCGCACATTGTTAGCGAGATGGCAGGCTAAGTTGGACTGACACAGGAGAAAAATAAATTGGACTGTCACAGGGGACTAAAGTTACAAGTTACACTAAGCACAGGTTGTACAAGAGTCTACTTGCAAGCTAATAACAAAGCTCCAGTTGAGCTACAAGTTACAGGGCTAGTGAACTAAGTTATGAGGCAAAGTAAGCTAACTAGATGCAAAGCTGGATGAAGAATTAAGCTAACAAAATAACAACTAAATCATGAGGCAATGATGCAGATAGATGCAAGAATGCAATAACAACTAAAAATTAGAAAAGATGCGAAATAGGCAAGTTACAAACTAAGTGCAATAATAATCTAAGTTACACAAATTACGGTGGCTAACATGCTAATAGTAAAAACAAAGTGAATATATACAATGAAAAACAATGAAGTCAAGTCAATAAATCAGCAGGCACGCGCCAAGTCCCCGCAAATGCGCGCCAAAAACTTGGTAGGCCCGAAAAGATGTATAAAATGAAGCCTACGGAATTACCGCAAGTGCACGGTGTCGCGATGTAGCATCGGGCACGTACGGGTCGAACCACGAGAGACTTGTGGTGCCCTTATGTGATCTAAGGCTTGCTACTTAACTGAATTTCAAGTGACAAAGTAACACACAGATGTTGAGGTTGCCGATACGGCTGATTATGAAATGTGACTCTAACTAAGGAAAACAAAGGAGAACAAATATGTCTTTGGGGTTGTCAAATTCACCACTAAATCCTATTGTGTGCTTAACTAATTTGAGTTCTTGTTCTTATACCCGACAAGTGAAGCTTGTCACTTCTATCACTTCTCTAAGAGTTTCTCCATGTGAAGCTTCAAATACATTACTAAGGGTACTAATCCTAAGTACTAGTTGTCTAATTAAGAACAACTAGTCGGGGTATTAGTATTAAGGTCTAATGTCTCGAGTCATAAAGATACTAACACAAGTATAGCCAAACTACACCGCATCCATGGTGTTGGTATGCAAAGTGTGAGAGAAGAGTATTACATTGAATCAAGCTATCTAATAACATTACATACCCAAGAACATCAAACACAGTCAAGAACAACATGGAGTTAGGGTTTCAATGAAACCCTAGCAATCAAATTAAGACATGATAGAATATAAATACACAAAATTAAATCTAAGAGACTCGCTCTGGCTAATCCAAAGGCGTGTCTAAAATCATCTCCCTCACTCTCTATTTATACATGCAGCTCCTCAAAATACCCAAACCCTAAATTCGATTAAAAACGTAAATTAATTGAAACTTCTCTCACCCATGTCGCTCCAACTCGCTCCCTCTTCGTCAAATCGTCTCTTGCTTGGGATTGTTGTGAACCCTAGCTCTAGTTATCAATGATTTAGTTCCTAGGGTTGGTAGAAACTAAGAAATTGATATCTAGGGTTAGAGATGAGGCTTAGGTGTAGGAGTTGTTGGTGTGGTGATGGGAAAAGAGATGGTGGTGATGACAGAGTTGTTGATGGAGGTGAGAACTTCTGTCGGGGAGAGGGAAGGTCGGGTGAAGGAGATGGAGGAGTGGGTTTGCAGAGAGCGAGCTCGTCGGGTAGCAGAGATGAGAGAAGAAGAAAGAGAAAAGAAGAGAAGAATGGGTCTGTCGATGGGGGTATAGGTATAGGGTTTCGTGGTGTGAGGCGGTGCGGCTACGGATGATGAGACAAGCCCAGCGACCGTTGGATGAGGCGGCTTCAATCCGAACGGCCGAGGGAGGTGCTGTTTTGGCGTGATCTAGTGTTGCGCTGGAGTATCGAACATCGATGCTAGTGGGGGCAGCGACCGTGGGATGTAGAAGATCGAAATCTCGACGGCTTGGAGTGGACGGACTCGGATCCGGTCGTGGGTAGCTCAAGCCCATGTCTTGTAGATGAGTTGCTACTTGTTGGGTTGCAACTCTGCGCGCGGGGCCGGCTCGCCTCCTTAGATGCTCGACTCTCAATTCTTCGCTCTTTTGGCTCCTCGATTTTCTCCGGACTTTATTTAGTACCTAAAAATACAAAATTAATTAAAACAAATATTTATTCTTGAAAACAAAGAAAACACAGAACTGGGATAATATCTCGATTTATAAGCGCAAAAGATGAGTAAAATGCCAATAAAAAGGTGTGTAAATATGCACTATTTGGCACTCATCGAGCTCGGGTCAAGGAAGACTCGCCAAGGATCCAAAGGGCGACATCGATCATCCCCACCAAGTGAGCGACATCGAGTGACGGATAGCAGAAGGAGACATCACTCGGCTAGGCATCTCGACCCGAACAAATAAGAACATCGGCTGAGATATCAACCGATCACCCGAGAAGAACATCAAGGAAGCTACGCTGTGCCTAACACCGTAGCACTCGGATGTATCATCACCGTAACTATAAATATAGACCGTGTAGAGAGGTAAAATTCAAGTAACAGGAGAGAGAGGAAAGAATACCTAGAGCGTTGAGAGAAACACTCGTCTTGTAACCTTGAGTCAAGTAATAAGATCATCTTTTAACCCTCGTGGACGTAGGTAATCATGCCGAACCACGTATATCTTGTGTTCTTTCATGTTTACGCAGACACTTTCTTAGTATAGTTCTTTGGATGTAGTAGTAGGATTTTCTACATCTACATTCTGGCGCCGACTAAGGGGAGCCGTGTAACATCTCCGGATACCTTGAAATCGGACACCAAAAGAGGAAAATCCGAGCTCCCAAGCCACCTAGTGTCTTTGGTTGATGCTAGAGGAGAAACTCTTTTGGTCCGTTATCTTTGTTTTCTTAGCAACATCTTGTCGAGTTGACATGAGTTAGCTCCGTGTTTTTACTTGATTATCTTCGAAAGTTTTTATTATCTTCGAAAGTCTTTGTTTTTCACTTTGTGTTTCTAGTCGATATAAGTCCGTCTTGTGTTCTAACTAATAGTCTTGGCTTTCCAAGCAAAACATGTTTTCCGCTTAAGCAAAGTCGTCGAGACCGCTCCGTCAAGATTGGCTGTTTGCTTAAGACACCTCAGTGAGTTATCGGAAGATCCATGAGCTCCCGAAATAACATCTCTCGATGTTGGTAGAAGCTAGAAGGGGATCCCATCTCGCTGACCGTGATCTGTGGCTTCAAACCCTGTTGAAAGAGAGATTCAGCAGCTCCTATCGACATCTAGTGAGGATAGTTGATGCTAAATGAAAACTCTAACAAGCGCAAAGCGAGGTTGCCGCATCTATCCTCTAAGGAGAGATACTGTTGCATCTATCTTCATTTCGCACCTGTCTTCATCTTAACAAAATGTACGAAGCACGATGATGGTAGAAACAAGGCTAGCTTAGAATCATTGAGCATAGTCTCCGAAACCATGGCCTGCAGGATTATAGTGAGCGGCTCAAAGTCTCACCTTGATCTTACGCTAAGAGCCTCACAAAGATCGTGGAAACCGTAAAAAATCCTAGGGTCACCACCACGACGGTCGTTAGGGGTCGTCATTACTATCTATCGTCGTCATGAAAGAAATCTTCCGATCTAGCGTACGGACGATTAATGACTTCTGGCGTTAGGAATGTTAGGATAAATAATGATTAATGCCTAGGGAAGGTACTGAAAGCGATGTGTCGGGGCAGCCTTTTAAAAATTGTCTTTTAGGGCCAAAACAACCTGACTGCTGAGACCAACCCGCTAGCGTAAACGGAAGTGTACTATAAAACCTGTCCCACCTTGCGCTCGCTGCACCTCATCCTTAACCTTTTCGAAAAACGGTTAAGTAAGTGTCGTGTCCTTTGCCGACGTAGGTACGAACGGATAGGCGAGCCGAGGAACGAAGACGATAACAAAGGCAATGGCAAGTACCTCAGTGGACGAGCAGGGATCCCGAGGAACCGGGTCACGGCGGGATCTAGCGGGCAAGAGGGACTCACGGATTCTCAAGACGGAGATCGTCGGCCTAACAACCGGGGGCGAGACTCAGGCGTTGATCAAAGGTATGACTACGGCCGACGAGGAGGTCGATTTGGGCCGAGATGACGATTTCCCACCCGGATGTTGAGGATTAACCCGAGCCGATGGGGCCGAGGAATGAGGGCAGCATGGAAGACGGGAGAACTGCATCAGATACCGAGGAGGAGGAAGTTCAAACGGTACGCGAGGAACGAAGGAGAGAAAGACAACCGACAGAGCACCAACGAGACCTAGAGCGAGAAGCTGAGAGGCTTAGGCAAGTACACTTGGCAAGGGGGACCCTAATCGGGACATCCCCCCAGTAACGGCCAGCCACCACCCCGCAGCCTTCGATTGTTCCCCCAGTGGTGATCGATCACCCAACACCTCCGATCGTCCCCCCTGTCGCCCTCGCTACGAGGCCCCCAACCGCACCCCCTAACACAACGGGACACCAAGTGAATGGTCACTCCAGTCACGAGAGCACCGACCCGATGTTACTCGCTATACCGGCAAGCCAAAGAAGACAAGAGGACCTAATGAGAGAACCGCAAAGGAGAAACCCGCGCTAGAATACGAAATTACCGGGCCCGCAACAGAGGGCTGGGTCGAGAGGATCACCGAGCCGAGGCGCCTCCAAAGAACCACACTCCACCGAGGGACGCCCCACCCCCTCACCAAGCCGAGAACGCATACCCGACCCTAATCGGCCAAGAGAAGGGGGGCCAGCCGAGGACTCTTCGGCCGATGAGGAAGCAACCAATGAGAGTACGGACGCGTCCACCAAACAAAAATCGAGCGGATCGAGCGGATGGTTAAGAAACCGACCGGAGACAGCGAGGATGATAAGTTAAACGAAGTAATCAATGAAGCCCTAAGACGCCGTTACTAGGGAATTGGACCGCATACACCGTTTCCACCAAAATGTACGCCGCCGATCTTCCCATCTAGGTTCGATGGCACGGGCGACGCAGAGAACACATCAAGATGTACTAAGATGTCCTTGCTACGGTGGAAGAATCACGATGTGGTCATGTGCAAATTCTTCCCCGCCGATTTGGAGGAGAGGCGAAGAGTTGGTTCTACACCCCGCCCGATAAACTGTCTGAGCTATGCGGTTTTGGTGGAAACCTTCTCGAGACCTATATGCATAACAAAGATAGCTCGGCCCGTAGTCGACAAGTTATTCACTCCGGCACGAAGACTCGGGGAGTCGTTGCGTTCTTTAACGGATGAGATGGAGGAAGTTATGCACGGATATAGGGAAAGCACCGGTCGACCAACAGATATTCGGCTTC
Organism: Papaver armeniacum; assembly: GCA_023531295.1. Taxonomy (NCBI): domain Eukaryota; kingdom Viridiplantae; phylum Streptophyta; class Magnoliopsida; order Ranunculales; family Papaveraceae; genus Papaver; species Papaver armeniacum. The sequence continues at coordinate 151,461 of JAJJWW010004124.1, forward strand.
GAGAACTCGCTAAGAAAATCGGATCCCATCCGGGTGGCGATGTGCACAAGAAAAACCTAAAACACCGAGGGAGATCCGGAAGATGCAAGAGCATTACATCGCCTTGGAAGAAATTCGGGGAAGGAGCGCAGGATAAAGTAGTACAGAGGCAAGCACCACCGTAGAGGCGATCCCACATGAGGCCTCTAAACGACCAAAAGAGATCAAGCACTCACCACCACTGGGAGAACAGAAGGTTTGGACCGAGAAGGGGAAGAAACCCCGTCACGAGCCTGTAACATACACTCCGCTAAACGCTCCCTTGGAGGAGATATTTAAAGAGGTCGAAAAAAAAGAAATGACATTCGGACCCTAAGACTCGGGAGTCCAGTTTGTGGAACAAGAAACCACCCCGAGTTCTCGCAGCCTACCATCGCCGAGGCCACTCTACTAATGATTGTCGGGAAGTAAAGGATATCGTCCAAGCATTTGATCCGAGACGGGTACTTGCGACATTTCGTCAAAACACCGTCGACACCATTCAGCCCGAGGTCCCAAGACACCAAATAAGAATCAATCGGGCGCCGGTTCACTTGCAATACCATATCGCACTCGGCAACACAAGGATACGATTTAGGGACCTAGTATCACCTCGAGGATACATAAGAGGGATAGATCGGCAGAGAAATCTTTAGTGTGGCGAAGACCCTACCTATGGAGCCATGGATGATGCAGCCATTACTTTTTCTGTGAAAGATGTTCCATTGAACGGCAAGCACATGGGGATCCCTTGGTAATAACCCTGCTGATCGAGGAATGGGGCGTCCGTAGGATACTAATGGACAGTGGTAGTTCAGTTGAAGTCCTGTTCTATGACACCTTCAAGAGGATGGAACTGTCTGACGACATCCTGATCCCATCAACCTACCGAATCTATGGCTTCCATGGTACGGTGACAGTGCCAAAGGGAGAAGTCACTTTCAGAGTCTCGGACGGGGAAGGGTTCCTCGACACACTGACCACCTTTTGCGTAGTCGATGTCGCATCACCATACGAAGCGATCCTGGGACGACCTTGGATCGCAGAATCAAGGAGTTGCCTCGGCCTACCACCAAAGATTGCGCTTCCCTTCCTATCGCGGAGTGGTAGAGGTGCTAGGCGACCCCAAGCGGCAAGGCGGTGCGTACGAGATAGACATCCAACGGAATGAGGAGAGACGGTCGAGGAAACGCCAAGAAAAGAAGAAGTCTAAGGAAATTGAGGCGGGGGAGAGGAATTGGAAAAGGTAATGTCACAAGCCATCGCCACCTACGAAGCGGGCGAGACAGAAATATTGTAGCAATCAGGAGCCGGCTGCGAGTCGGCGAGCCAAAGCAAAACTTTCGGCCCTAGAACCAACCCGACAAGTCAACGGGCACCGAGGAGGAGCCGAGGTTAGTGAGAATAGGGTCACGCTTAACGAACGAACGGTCCCAAGAAATCGACAACTCTCCTAAAGGAGCACATGGATGTATTCGCTTGGCAAATGCACGACATGGAAGGAATCGACCTTAAGTCTGCTCACACCATCTCATGATAGACCCCAAGTTCAAACCTATCGAAAAAAAGATGAGAAGGATCGCACCCGAGCTACAACCGGCGGTGGAGGCCGAGTCGAAGAAACCGTACGCGGCAGAATTATCCGAAAGGCCCAATACCCGCAATGGATATCTATATGGTGATAGTCCCCAAAAGGAATGGGGGCGTCCGAGTTTGTGTCGACTATAGCGACTTGAACAAGGCATGCCCAAAGGACAGCCTTCCCTCTCCCAAAGATCGACCGCCTAGTGGAATCCATTGTCGGGTATAAGGCAATAACACTCATGGACGGATACTCTGGATATAACCAAATCCCCCGGCCCCGAAGATCGGGAGCATACATCTTTTTTCACGCCAAGAGGACCGTGTTGCTACACCAAAATGCCATTCGGCCGAGAAATGCGGGTGCTACATATCAAAGGCTGGTGGAAGACATGTTCGAGGATAAAATACACGACACCATCGAGGTATATGTGGACGACATGCTTGGTCAAGAGCAAAGTGGCCGTACTCACATCGACGACCTTAGAGGCATCTTCCAAACCATGAGGAAGTACAAGATGAGGGCAAATCCGTCCAAGTGCACCTTCTGGGTCACCTCGAGCAAGTTTCTAGGATACTTAATCACCGACAAAGGGATCGAGGCAGATCCGTCAGATAAAATCAAAGCCGTAGTAGAAATGCCATCACCTGTAAGTTAAGGACGTGCAACGGCCGAACGGGAACTTGGCGGCTTTTAGACGATTCATCTCTCGATCGTCTGACAAGTGCAAGGATTTCTTCGGGACATTAAGAAAAGGAGAGAAGTTTAAATGGACCGAGGAGTGTGAGGAAGCATTCCAAAAAATCAAGCAACATATGGCGAGCCTACCGGTGTTACAAAGACCCGAGCCCGAGGACATACTAACACTGTATCTCGGGGCCACCAGTCATGCCATCAGCGCCGTGTTGGTCAAGAACGAGGAGCAGAGGAAAAGCCGGTATATTTCATAAGCAAGACCATGAGCATGGCGAAAAGAACTACACTTTAATCGAGCAGCAGCTCATACTAGCGTTAGTGTTTGCAACACAGAAGCTCCGGACGTATTTCCAAACTCACAAGATTCGGGTGCTTACCAAGTCCTCCATAGAGTCAGTACTTGACAACGCAGCTAGATCGGGGCGGATCTCTAAGTGGAGCGCGCAAATAAAGCAGTTCGATGTCTTCTACGAAATGAGGACAAGAAGGAAAGCACAGCAAAGGCCGATTTTTTGCAGACTTCCCCTCGCTGACGAAGACGAAGTAGAAGACATCCCCGAATGGAAGAAGATCGAGATGACCCACCCGACTTACTCGAGACCTCGCACCCGACACGATGGGAGGTCTTCGTCGACGGGTCATCCAATAAAGACGGCTCGGGTTTGGGGACTCGGGTCTTCACGACACCGAAGGGCAAGAAAATGGTCACTCCTTTATGCTTGAGTTTAAAGCAACCAACAATGTCACAGAAAGTACGAAGCAGTAATACATGCCCTACGCTTGATAGTGAAGATGGTCATCCGGAAGTACGACTTACGAGCGACTCTCGCCTAGTTGTCCGACAAATCAACGGCAATACGCCATACATGATCCCTTGTTACAGAAATACTGGGAACTCACCCAATTCTACATCGGACAAATACCAAGCATCAAATTCGACACATCTGCAGAAAAGACAATCGGCATTCGGATGCCCTGGCATACATTGCTTCCATGTTGACGGACTCAAGCATCAAGGGCATCAGAGTTATGAGGGTCTTAATGCCATCAGTACCCGAGACCGAGGACGTCGGCGCACATGTTGCAGCTATCACTACCGACCAATATCGGGCCGACGATTGGAGGAAGCCGATTCACGAGTATCTCGAAACAGGAACATTGCCCAAAGGGCGACCTGAGATCAACAAAATCAAAAGCAAAGCAACAAGATACGAAATTCGAGACGACATTCTCTGCGTAAAATCGTACCAGGACCATTGTTGAGGTGCTTAAGTAAAGAAGAGGGGCATACAATCCTTAACGAGTTGCACTATGGGGCGGCGGGAAACCATAGCTCGGGCCGTAGACTGGGCGGCACGAGCAAAACCATGGGGTATTTTTGGCCGTACATGAATGAGGACGCGAGGCACATGGCCCTCGCCTGCGATGAATGCCAAAAATTTGGAAAAAAGATACATGCGCCACGGTAACTTTAAACTCGAGTTATCGGTCCACGGCCTTTCGCCAAATGGGAAATCGACATCGTAGGACCATTGCACGTTGGATCGGGCGAGAGGAAATACCTAATTGTGGCCACCGACTACTTTACCAAGTGGGTTGAGGCCGCTCCATTGAAACACATCCGGGATAAAGATGTTTTCCGATTCATCTGGGAACATATCATATGTCGCTTTGGAGTACCGGAAGCAATCGTCTCCGACAATGGGAAGCAATTATAAGGCAAAAACATCGACCTGCTATTCAACACTTACAACATCCGAAAGAGCAAGTCCACGCCCCTATACCCCCAAAGCAATGGACAGGCCGAGATCACAAACAAGACCATCGCCGATAACGGGGAATATGGGGAATGGTGTGAAGAGCTCTACAACGTCTTGTGGGCATATAGGACAACTCGCAGGGAGGCAACTGGATTGTCACCCTTCATGTTAACATACGGGACCGAAGCCATCCTGCCTACGGAGGCGATGATACCCACCACAAGGACCGAAGCGTGGAGGCGAAACATCTCGGCGGACCTTATCTTGGCTAAACTTGACGATCTAGAAGAAACAAGAGAGATGGCCTGCAAAAAGATGGAAAATTACCAACGAAGGATCCAAAGAAGAGTACAACAAACGGGTTCGACCAAGAGAATTCCAACAGGGGCAGCTGGTACTAAAGCACCTACCTAGCTATGAGCGTGACAAGAAGGGCGGTAAACTTGCACCACGGTGGGGAGGACCCTACACAATAATTGAGAAGGTTGGAGAAGGGGCATACAAGATACTAAAACCGGACGGAACACCCGAGCCACGACCATGGAATGCGGCACGACTAAAGCTCTACCATCCATGAAACCGGGTAAGATATCTTGTCATCTATTTCCGTGAAAGGCCGCGTGGGGTTGGAAATATGTCAAGTGCGTCCGAATGGTCGTTTCGAACCCGGGCGATGGCATTGTGCAAGTGCGGGCGACTTACACTAACATGGACTATTCGAACTCGGGCGATGGCGGTGTGCAAGTGCCGAGGTAGTTCAGGCCCCTGGCGGTTGGAAACCAGTGGCCGATTGTCGAGGCATGAGTACTCGACAATCGAGCGATCAACATTGCTCCCCTCGCAAGTGGCCGAAATCACTTGCCCAAGAAGATTAATCGATAACTTCTTGGGATGTCGATCCCATAGAAACTAGGCAAGACCCACTTCCCTTCCACTAGATCTCGAAAGACGTGATGAGATGCCTCGGTCAGGACATGGCATCGGCCCCGATGACCCTCCTTGTTGAGTGTGTTCGACATAAACGGCATTTATAACTAACCTATCTATTCGTATAGAGCATACATAACAAGGCTACGACAGCAAACCACACACAAAGCTACTCAACATAAATAAGGATAATAACATCGTAGTATAATAGCGTCGGTGGCAAGAAGAGCGAAAAACCGGCGACGCAAAGACCCCAATCAAAGTTTACGAAAGTAAAGGTGTTCAAACGAATTACAACCCGAAAAAAGGGGCAAGATAGCACGCAGCGCTTTGCAAAAACATGATCACTCTTTGGAGGAAGTAGAACCGGAATCGCCTTCTTGGCGGCAAAGACGGCTCGCTTCTTATCAAGCACCGCCTTCACACGGCTTTGACCTTCGAGACGAGCTCATCACCGAACTTCGCCTTCTCAAAGCAAGATCCCGCGCTAGCCGCACCGATGCCGCTTCAGCGAGGGCCGCTCGATCGAGCAAATGAGCCTCCCTCCCCTTTAAACGGACGATCTCTTCTTCCAACGAGGCTGCCTTCTTCGCTTTCTACGCCAAGACAACAAGAACGGTCGGTCACAACAACAAGAAGTGAAACAACAACAAGGAAAGCATTACACAAGGCACACCACCTTCCAACAAAGGGGCAATTACTCTAATGGACTCCTCGGACTCAGACAAGCTACACTCGAGAGAAGATATCTTCGAAGAAAGTTCTAGATATCGCTGTTCGTTAAACTCATTAGTGGGGCAATACTTCTTGTGATCACTCCACTCGTCCCTCTGTCGAGAATGGGCTGCCTGTAAACCTGACAATTGAGCACGAACCCAATCCAACTCCTCGTAAACCTTTACGGACTCCTTAATCTTCTCAAGGGACTCTCGGCCACACTTCTCGGCAGCGTCCCTCTCCCCCAAGATCCGGAGGCGATCTCGCATGCAAATCTCGAACTCGAAGTCTTAGCCGACCGCATTGACCCTCTAAGTTGTCGGCCAATAATGTTTTATCGGCCGCTATACCTTGGAAATGAGCTAGGTTCGCCCTCGATTATCAATTTCCTCGGGAACATACTCAAAAGTCTCGTACCGATAAAGTTTGGACCGAAGATCTTCGATATCGGTTTAGACGATCAATCTTAGCATCCTTATTAACTATTCTCTCGTTGTAAGTTCGAAACGTGATCTCGTTCTATGTTCGCTTCCCTCTTCAACAAACGACACCTTGTGGCGGCGTCGGCCTCCGCAATAGAATATTCTAGCTAGCAGGAGTACTAAACTTAGGATATTGGCACTACAAGATCAATCATAATTAGTTGCGAGTAAAACGAATACCTTGGGTTTTGGCCAACTCCTTCTCCAACCCTCGAGACCGTTCGCGCTCCCGCCGCAACAAGAGACGAAGACCCTCCTCTCGACGGCCTCCCGGCGTTGGATGGCGCATTCAATTCAATGAGCGGTTGACATCCTAAGAACAACACCAACATAGTCAGCACTCAACAAAAACAAGAACGCAACACCCGAACAGCTCAACTCACCGGAGTTCAAAGGTACTTTTCAGACCAGCTTCATACAACGAGACGGCATTGATCTTCTCCTCATCGGACAAAGAGGCAAAATCGGGAGAAATAAGTGCCCCAAGCGAGTTGCACATAGGGCCCGAGACGGTGAAGGAAGTACTGCTGCCGGAATTAGGAACCACGGCAGGGAAAGTCTTCAGCGGTTGGCCCCCGACAGCAACATTCTCCACATCACAGTCGATCAAACGGTTCCCACCACCACCCGGCTTCTCCGTCCCCGCCTCGACTCCCCTCATTACCAAGGGCATCATCCTCATCATCAAAAAGACCTTCTTCATCATCACCTTCAGACACAACATACACAACGCCATCGGCGAGAACAATCCCTTCATCAGCCACTTCCCGGGGCACATTCCTCTCCGGGGCAGACGCATCCTCCTTAGGTTCTTTACCCCTTCCCTTGGGCTTCCCACCTACAAAGGCAGACGAATCGTCAGACGACTTCTGAGGCGACCTCCCCAGGAAATGTGACAAAGGTAGTCGATCATCGGGATCCTCACCGTCCTTCGCCGAAGCACCGGTAGCCTTGTCAACCCTCACCCGTGCATGAGCCGACGTCGAACCATGCAAGGCAACAAATAGGGCACGTACATGTACGTTAAATAGAAAATAATAAGTATATTTGTTACCTTCCCCGTATCCTCCTCGACTCCTGCAATTCTATCTCTCTTCCGATGAACGAAAGCCTCAGAAGGAATACCCTGGGACTTAGTCTGAAAAACACCAAAACAAAACATCACCCCGCAAGTCGCCCGAGCCGATCAATCAAACTAGAGAGACAGAGAAATGCACTGACCCGATCAACATTGACTACCCAGAAAGGATAAAATTCGGCCGGAGGAGGGAGTTTGCCACTCAAAAGAGGACCAGGAAATAGCCAAGGGAACCCGGTCCCCAAGCCGTGTCATTAGTATGACGGGCGTGTTTGTTGGAACTCTTTCCCTCGGGATCTTCATCCAAAAGAAGTCTCCTAACTCCTTCGGGAAGAGTTTTATGACGATGAGGATGGCAAGCAAACCCGGCGAGATCGCCATTAGTAGTGGTCCCGCTCCGATAATTGCAATGAACCGGCGGGAGTATAGTCACTCGCCTGGGAAGGATCGTAGGTAGACCAAGTAGTAGGAGCACACTCGCCTCGACTACGCTTCTCCCACTCGGACAGGATACGGAAAGTGTTACCATTCCATTGAGCCAAGGCACGGCACGGACGAATCTTAGAAAGGGCCTCGTACAGGAACGGACGAATAGGATCATATAGAGGGAAACGCAGGCCCGAGCTCTAGCTGGCCCCGGTGACAATGGTCGCCTTTACCGAATGAGGAAATCTCAAAACATCCTCCTTCTTCAGAACACCCCTCTGGCCTGACAAGAGCCTGACATCGTATCCATGAAGACCGAATTCATCTTTCAGCTGTTGAACGTATTGCTCGTCCGTTAAGTCCTTAGCAGTCCTCTTGTCAGCCCTACAAGAAAACGAAGATGGGTTATCATACTTGGAAGGACTCTCTACGACAAACGGGGAATCAAGCGATGCAGCGTCTTCATCGGAAAACACATAACTCACACACCTTCTTTCCGTCATTTGAGGGGTTGAAGATGCCATAAAAACTAATGAGAGAAACGACGGGGAGAAGCGAAACACAACTAGGGACCGGAGGTTGCAGCGCAAAAGAGACGGAGAAGACGACGGATAATGAGGAAGAGAGGAAAGAGATACGTCGAGGAAACAACCAACGACGACGAAAAGAAGATGGAGAAGGAATGAAGTTGCAGAGAGGATAAAGAAAGAATGAAGTTGCGAGAGAAGGAAATAAAAGGGAAACAAGGTTTAGATGTCGGACTTATAAACCCCTCCCGTGGTAACCAGCGAAGAAGGTGAACCGGGTTGCAGCAACTAAAGCGAGTGGGGAACAGCATGCGCAAAAACCGGCATGACCGAGGACGTGGGAAGACGAGGCGGTTTTTCTTCCCCACGTGTTGACCACACGAGTGGAAGAAGGGGCATAAATGTAGGTGTAAATAATCCACGAGGGACAGGTGGAATAATCCTAAGCCATGGCGTCACCGGGAGAAAGTATGCATTTAGAGTATCGGATCACTTCCCGAATCGGGCGAGAAAAGAGGAGTGGAGACAGCTCGAGAAGTCGACGAAAAAGGGGAAAAGTTATGATGTGATGGTCATCGGGTCTTTGGAGCAATAAATGCGCCGACGAGTTGGTAAAGAGATAAGAAGAGCTCGGTCAAGGAAGACTCGGCCAAGGATCCAAAGGGCGACATCGATCATCCCCACCAAGTGAGCGACATCGAGTGACGGGATAGCGAGAAGGAGACATCACTCGGCTAGGCATCTCGGCCGAACAAATAAGAACATCGGGCTGAGATATCAATTTGATCACCCGAGAAGAACATCAAGGAAGCTACGCCGAGGCCTAACACCGTAGCTTTGGATGTATCATCTGTAACTATAAATATAGACCGTGTAGAGAGGTAAAATTCAAGTAACAGAGAGAGAGGAAAGAATACCTAGAGCGTTGAGAGAAACACTTCGTCTTGTAACCTTGAGTCAAGTAATAAGATCATCTTTTAACCCCGTGGACGTAGGTAATCATGCCGAACCACGTATATCTTGTGTTCTTTCATGTTTTACGCGTATTACTTTCTTAGTATAGTTCTTTGGATGTAGTAGTAGGATTTTCTACATCTACATTTAGTTTGTCTTTTTATGTCTGGTTGTGACTAAACCTCATCATTCCTTTGGAAAAAATTTTCGATAGGAAGGTACAGATTTATCCTAAGGGAGACGGGAAAGTGTTTGATCACTTATCAGTGTATCTTTGTTGTGTGGACTCGGGCCACTCGGCTAATTGTCATGTGAATGCAAAGTACAGTATTGCGATTATTGGCCAAACCAATCCCACTCACACCGTAAAAAAAAGTGGTATTAGTCCTTTCTCTTTTTTTTCTTGAAACTATCCTCTATTTACTATCTAGCATGTTGATTAGTTTTTATTTCAGCAAATTACCTATTGATATGACGTTTGGTATGTTGTTTTTGCAGTGGATGAAGAAGTGATGTTTTTTTCGGCTGCTGCTTAAGGATGAGAAAAATTTTGATGGGAGAATTTTTTTCAAAGGGGGCATGGGGACGAATGATGTGCTGATACACATGTCATTCATATAAATGAATTTTATTTCCAAAAATATAAAAAAAGTGAATTTTTGGAGAGAAAATATGTTTTCTTAATTGGTGATGATATTTTTGGAAACGGGATTCATTAATATGTTGACACATGTCAACACATTATTTGTCCCCCATGCCCCTTCAAAAAACGCCCCATCAAAAATTTTCTCGGATGGGGCTATCCGAGATTTTTGCCTCTTAGTCAATTGCATGACTCAAACACAGGATATCTCCTAAATGATATTTGCGAGATTAGAGTTGAGATTACTTGTAAAATCGCAAAAGCAGGAGTACTTAAAAAAAGAACATACATAACTGCAAAGTCGGTTTCTTTCTTAAACTATTATAGTTGTTTCTAGTTTTACCATTACTTACATGTCAAGTTCGAAATGTTGAAGGAAACTCAGGAATGGAAGTATGAGAATATGTGAAATCAATGTTGTCTTTCCTAATTTCTATTAGTATTAGAAATGTTGTCTTTCCTAGTTTCTACAACACTGCTTCAATCGGTCAATCAGTTCAAATTCGGATATGATCAGGTCATGTTTGCTATATTTGAACTTGATTTAATTTTGAGTAACAATTTTAATAGAATATACATGGTCCATGTTATTCCGTCTTTAGAAGAGAAAGTTGGGCGTGCAATTATTTGAACCTTGGGAGTATTGGTAGTGGCGCAACTAGCTAGTAAGAATGAAAAACAAAATTGTTTAGAATGACATTTTCTTGATAATATTGATGTTATCTTCTATCGCCGCCCAACATAATAATGATAATTACAAGATATTATTTTCTTTGTGGCAAGTTTTATAAATTTTGTACATATTCCATTCCCTCGAAAATTTTAGCACACCTTGTTGTGCTATGTAGTTTTTGGTTATTTGATTTTCGGAGTTTTGACCAATTTTTTTTTTTTGGTCTAACATTCGTCCAACCTATGTGTTTGGTCTAAAGACCAACGTTGACTCATGTTGATTGACCCTTCTGTTTGCAGCTAAATCACCTTTTGTGGTGAATGGTTTCAATCCAATTTCCGTTTTCTAGGGTTATAAGCTATTGCAATGGATTATAAGATAATGTGCTGGAACACCAGGAGATTGGTATTGGGTCAACATGAGAAGATAATTGCAATAAAAAATATGGTCTCTTTTCTTTTTGCTTTCAGATAATTGGAATCTAAAAAGAATATGTTGAAGCTTTGTTTAGAGCTATATTGGGTATTTTTGGCTGGAATTTCATTCGTTCAGAGATTTGAAGCCAGGAGTTGGTAAGGACGGTATATGATGGGAGAAGTGAGTAGATGATTTGACACTATTTTGAAGATAATTGGTGTTTCTCTGAAAGCATCGAGAGCAACAGCAGTTAAAGGAGGTTTGGGAATGGGCTGCTAACAAATCAACAGCTGGCAGTTGATTACCATTTGCATTTTGTTAGTCTATTTGGAGAGAGCATTTTCACTCCCTAAATTTGTACTCCCTCCGTTCCACTTTAGATGATGTTCCATGAGTTTTCACGCAGATTAAGAAATGGAGACAGAAATTAAGATTTTCCAACTATATCCATAAGAAAAGTCTTCAAACATTAATTGTTATTAGTGCCATTTAAAAATAAACTTATAGTTCCAAGACAAAATGTTAGGGTATTATTGGCAGTTTTGTGGGAAAATATGAAAACTTTCGAGTATTATAGAACTAGAAAATAACCCTAAAACATCATCTAAAATGGAACGGAGGGAGTATTTGTTAAAATAAATTTTCTTATTTTATTTTTTGTGTATTTTTTCACACTCATCCCTTTGATGAGTGTTAATTTTAATTAAATTTGCCCTTTTGATTTCAAAAAAAAAAAAATCTGGAAAGCTAGGTGCTCTTTTACTTTTGAAAGTGCAAAGCACAAACAAGATTGCGGATTTACCACGAATGATTGGCTAGTTCAGTTAACATGATTGATAGAAATGGGATATGGAAATGCCCAGATGCACCCTTTGTAGAATTGAATTTTGACGTTGCTTTTAAATTCGGAACTAGGTATTCTGGTGAGAGACTAATCATGGGAAATTTTGCAGGAACTTGTGATGGAGTTAGATGCTGCCATAATACAACACAGATCCGCATTACTGGAAGCCGTGTTATGGGCTCAAAGGAAAAAGAGTTAGAAACTTGCACATTGAAGGGGACTGTTTTGACAAGAAAAGAAAAAAAAAAAAAAAAGTGGACTTTACAAAACTGTGAGTATGTGACTAGCACAGAAATGACGGTCAGCAAAGACGGTCAGATAAAGAATATGTGTCAACCTTAGGTCAAATAATAAAAGGAGATCGACGACTACAATAACCCTAATCCCAGCGGGCAGATTTATGTGCCTTATAAATATGAAAGTTTTGTTCATCCTCAGTCGCCTTTGCAGTTAAAAGAAAGAAAACCAGATCTAGATTTCCTAACCCTAAATATCAACAACAGATTTCTCTCTTTGATTATCATCATCTTAACCAAGTCATGGCTTCCGATTTCAACATCTTCTTCAACAACAGAAATACAATGCACTATGAATTTTCCTCTCAAAAATGCAAAATCATAGTTTCTTGATCATGTGTCATCTGTGTCTGTCTCTCAAGGGACATTGTTCAAATGTAATGCTTGAGGATTTGATACCAGTGATATGATGCTGTGAAGGCCAGTGACATTAAGCAAGTGGGAGTATTTACAATGTTGTCGATTAGTGACATATTTACTTAATGCTTATTTTTATCTTATCATGTCTTAAGTTTTTGTTCAAGCCTTATGTGCATCGTTTTTTTTTTTTTTTTAATGACAAATTTTGCATCTTTATTTTAGTAATGTGAAACTAAGTTTGTGCATTTTTCCAAAACTAAGTCATCCGTTCTTCATAAAAGGCATCCAATTGTTCCATGATCGAACTCGAAGGTGCCAAGGAGCAGCCTGTTGAGCTTTGTCATATTTGTTCACGGTACATGAAATTCTTTTTACTGGATGACTTTTGACTTTTGAGGCTTGCACATTCGAACTCCACCAATGTATTTGCAATTTTTATCAAGAACTCAAAATTCATTACTGACACTTCATTGCATCGTCAAAATCTCATTATAAAGTCATCAAACTGATATGGGGATCAGGTCCAGTGCAGATACCATTCTACTGATATGGCACGGACAAGTTATTAATTGTACTTTGTGCCTAAGAATACACTTCATTGCATTGTCAAAAATATTCTTAATTTTTGCACCTCCTAAGAATACTAATTGTACTTTTTATATTAAGTCATCTAACCTCCATTGCATCTTTATATTGAGGAGGGCGAATGTATTGCTTATGATGCTTTGTAAGTAAACTCTACTTATTGCAGCGTGCCAGTGCAGATACCATTTTGCCTATACTCTTAACTCATTGCCTGGAACGGCGGCAGGAGGACTGGAACAAATTAACCACTGATGGATCTCTTTACTTATAACTTATCGATCACTTATGCAACATGGCGGAACTACAGTCAAGCACGGGCGGGCTTAAGCCATCCCCCAAACAATTTTTTTTTTTGTAAAAATGCATGTTAATTTTAGCCGGTTTTAATTCAATCCCAGCTAAATCTATGGTGAAACCAGCCCATATATTCTTATATATGCATTTTGTTTCTTGAAGCCCCTCCTAGATTCAAATCCCAGTTCGGCTCAAATCAATGTTGAAATTAACATTGTAAGCAAATGAATTTCGGGGCTTAGAATTGGTTTCTCTTTGATTGAGTCGTTGGGGTGTTTGTAGTTGCTGGACTTGTTGAAGGTCGGGGAACTAGCTTATATGCTTGTAAGACTTCCAATCAACAAGGATGCCCCCGAAGGGATTGACAGCATGCAGCACATTTTTATTGACAGATTTGGAATTCTCTGAATTGTATGATTCATCTAGCGTATTTGAAGGAGTGTAGTATGTTTCAGGTTAACAATCTGCAGATTATAATCCTTGCTGGTTTATTAGTTACATTTAGAAAACTGTCAGCTGAAAAATACGTGTCAACCTTACGTCAAATAATAAAAGGAGATCAATGGTTACAATAAACCCTAATTCATACGGGCAGACATCTGTGTCTTATAAGTAGGAAAGTTTCGCCTCATATTGGTCATCCCTAGCGGAAACAATTTTGCACTCGCAGTGCGAGTTCAAAAGTTGAATTCGCAGCTCCATAGTCGTAGGATGTGGTAGATATGACATCAGCAAACTTAAAGTTAAGTTTTGAAATATCTTTGGAAATTTTGAAATATCTCTGGATGTTATATCTACCACATCCTACGACTATGGAGCTGCGAATTCAACTTTGAACTCGCACTGCGAGTGCAAAATATTCCTCTGCACTGAAAGAAGAAACCAGATCTAGGTTCCCTAACCTTACAATATCAACAACATCGGATTTCCCTCTTTGATTATCATCATCATCAGAACCCAACCAAGTCATGGCTGTCGATTGCAACATCTTCAACAACAAGAACAATATAACACACTATGATTTTTCCTCTCAAAAATGTAAAATATGTCGGTGAGCCTCTTCTACATCTACCCTTGTATGTATCTAGTATGACTTCGCCACCTAACAACAAGTGACATAGTTCAGATGTTCACTTGTGGTGGACTAGATAGATGCTCCAGGATGATGATGGAAGCAATGTGAGGTTACGAAGGCGAGTGACATTAAGCAAGTGTTAGCATTTTGAAATGATTGAGTTGTTACAATGTTGTGGATTGTTAACATATTTCTGTTCGAGGATGTATGTATATAGTATGGACTTGGAAGATCTTTGGTTGTTATTTTCTTTTAGTGAGGAATTTCCCAAATGTTTGTTCAAGTGTTTAAGTTCCTTAGAGCTGCAATGATTACGAATTTATGTCAAATTAGTTTCAGTTTGTAATTTCCCGGCCTTAAATCTGTTCAATTATCCCGTTGTCTTTGCTTTTGGAAGATCTTGATTCTTTATGAAGGGAGTTTTTTGTCCCCTTGATAAGGATCTATAAAAAAACAGTAGATCTCTCTCTTTGATCATCATCATAATCCAACCAAGTCATGGCTGCCGATTGCAACATCTTTAACAACAACAACAATATAACACACTATGATTTTTCCTCTCTAAAATGCGAAATATGTTTTTTTTTTTTTTTTTGGTCGTGCTTCATTTAGAATTGCTCCCCCGTAGCGCATACAGTTTCTTTGCATCTCCGTACAAGACAAATGACATAATTCAACTGATTATCCTGGAGGACTAGATGCATGGAGATGTGATGGAAGCAATCTGAGGATATGAAGGCCAGTGACATTTACCAAGTGTTTGCATTTTGAAACGAATTGTTACAATTGATTACATTTTTACTAAAGTTGGTCTAAATTTATTTCCCCCTTCAGTCCGTCTTAAATTTCTGTTCAAGGCTATATGTGTATAGTGTTAACTTGGAAGATCTTTTTTTGTTTTGGTTTTATTAATGAGAAATTTTGCATCAAATATCCCAAATGTTTGTTTTCAGTAATTCCGGATGTAAGTGCTTCAAATTAGCTTGGAAATTCCCTTTGATATGAAAATATGGAAGTCGTGCCAGTATTGCAACGTGCCCATCGATGGAGTTGTACCAGTATTACTATGCCACCAGGCTAGGATTTGAGCACTGTATAACAACCCACGTTCTTCATGTTCCAAATTGCAACCACCTATAGATTCCACCTCAATTCTTGACTGCAAAAATATTTTATGAAACTTTCAGATTTTCTTACCGAGTGTGATCCCTTCACCTGGTCCTCCATATTTTATTTTACAAGAAGAATCCATCTTGACAATTACGTTCAACGCAAATTATTAATTGGGAACATTATCTATATACCCCTACTATGAGACCCATAGCAAATATACCCTTTTGAACTTTACAAATACCCCTATGCATAAAACATTACTAAAATACCCTCTTTTATGTAATATATATACAAAACCATTACCACTAACCATTATTCAACAATAAAAAAAAAAAAAAAGAATATCTCTACTGTCCGCCATCACCACTGTCCACCACCGCCAACAACCACCAACACCAACCACCACCAACGACCACCACAACCACCACCCCGACCACCACCACCACCACCACCATTGTCCACCACCGCCAACACTGACGACTACCACCGCCGCCAACCACCACCGCCAACTACCACCACCGACAACCAGCACCACTGTAAACCACCGACAACCACCACCACTACCCACCACCGCCACCAACCACCACCACTTTCATCCACCGACACCAATCACCACCAGCAACCACCAACTCCACCACCATCATCTAGAGGCAACTTGCTGAAAGTTGTCTCCAAATCTGGAGGCAACTTGCTGAAGTTGTCTTCAATAATGTAGGCAACTAGATCAAGTTGTCTCTACATATGGAAGCAACTAGGACAAGTTGTCTCCACATTATGAAAAAGTATACACAAAATATGAACCCGGCGTGAGTCGAACACGCATCATCTGACATGGAGTCAGTCGTGCTACCGTTGCACCACAGGTTTGTTAACGCAAAATGACATACAAAATCACATCCAAATAAATATACTACAACTACTGATGTATAAAACTACACAGATGTTGATGGTCTGTAACATATACATACCTAGTAGTTTGCGCGCATCCAACACAAGTTCATATTGTCTCTTGCAATTAGCCCCACCACAACTCAAACCACCACAAGACAACACCATATCCTCCATCTCTGCTACTGCAACTCATATTGAGTTCCTGCTGAACTTCCTAAGCATTCATTTATCCTCTTGACTTCAAAGCATGAGCATCACCAGCACAACCATCATCAGAAACTCAACACAACAACTACTCTAAGATATATGTATAAGATAATTTCAGATGAATGAATGGACCCAAAAACATAACCAAGTTGCCTCCAAACTGGAATCAACTAGCTCAAGTTGCCTCCAATCTGGAATCAACTAGCTCAAGTTGCCTTTAAAAGTGAAAACAACTTTCTCAAGTTGTCTCCAAAAAAAGGAAGCAACTAGCTCAAGTTGTCTCCAATAATGGAAGCAACTTGGTCAAGTTGTCTCTAATAGTTTGAGAGCATCCAACAAAAGTCCACTGCAACATATCACCACTACTTCTAACACAACAAACCAGCTCCACTGCAACATCCACTACCACCACCATTGGTGCAAACAAATCAAATTGGAAGCTCAACAAACCTGCAATATCATCTTCTCGGCCTCTTAACATCAACATCGCCAATGCACGACCATCAACTACATCTCATAACTGCAGCTGCACTATAACCTCAACAAACCCAGTAATAACAAGCATTCCGTCATCCATTCATTAGCTCACTACTCCATTTCCACTCACCCGGCTCGGTCTCTGCAATTGAAACTCAACAACACCTCACCTCAACACCCACCAACAGTAACCGCATCAGATATTCGTCTTCATTGCCAACTGAAGATGGCCTTCTCGAGTTAACCGAGTCATCCTATCTTGCCCGATATGTCCTAGTCTAGCATGCAAAGTCATACAGTCAATAACACTACTACTACTAGCATCAGACACTAAAGTCTCAGAAGAAATAGAATTAAACAAGTCTAATTTAAATAAATTATTACATAAATAACCATGTCCAAACAAAGTACCATAAAAGAAGATGTCCAACCTACCGTCTTCTATTTTAAAAGAGTACTCTAAACTAAGAAGAGAAATAACTGAAAGTAGATTATGATGAATTCCTGGTACGTATAACACATCGTGAAGTGTTAAAATGCGTCTAGAGCGCATAGAGAGCTCATATGTGCCAATTACCATAGCATCCTCACATGTGTCATTTCCCATATAAACTCTATATGTACCACGTGAAATACGACGATAATCTACGAACCCCACTCGATCTCGAGCTACATGTTTTGTTGCTCCGTATCTACAATCCATTAGGGGAGAGAGTGAGAAACCATTACATGTGAACACGGATGTGTAAGTTAAAGTTAAATGAACAAAGTACCTTTCTCGGCTCAATGCACTCACAGCCAAAGTGTCCTTTGTTTCCACAGTTATAGCATTTCATCTTAGATTTGTCTCTTTTACCAGCATGCTTGCCACGACGTCGCTTAGCTGATTTTTCTGCCTTTTTCGCATCCTTTTGGCTATTTTTCTTGCGCTTCCCTTGTGGTTTGCGATCACCTTGAGCATACAAGGTAGCCACATGTGTCGCCTCTTGGGTCCCAACTTCAATCTCAATGTGTCGAGAGATGTCAGATAAATTCTTGATGCTTTCATTATGAGTAAGAATTTGCTTCATATGCACCCAAGAATTAGGCAATGATCTTATCACAGCTAAAACTTGTTATTCATCACTTAGAACATTCCCAGCAGATTTCAACTCACGAATCATTGACGACATCCTTCTTAGATGTTATGTCATTGAATGCTTGGGATTCTTTCGGTAGACCTCAAATTTCAGCACTAAGCTGCGAAGTCTAGTGGTGGACGTACCACCAAAGTCAAATTTTAATCTGGTCCCACATTTTCTTGGAAGTAGGAAAATCCTCATATTCTCCAATAAAATCATTGTGCATGCTACTCAACATAGTGTGGCGTTGTTGATGGTGGTTTTTAGACAAAGGGTAAAATCGTAAAACCATAAATAACCTAACGTCACCAATGACACATTTATTAGAACATTTAATGCATGTAGTCAATAATTAATAGGGGGTAATTTTTTTTTCAAATTAGGGTTACAACGAACAAAACCCTAATTCACCTCCGTGCCAATGGCAAATCATGCCAGCCACACCTAGCCCGAGCTAGCCGCATCTCTATGCCAATGGAAAATCATGCCAGCCATACCAAACGCGGCGAAGCATGCCAACCATGCTAGCCGCACCTCGTGCCAATGGCAAATCATGCAGCCCACACCTGGCCCGAGCTAGCCGCATCTCTATGCCAATAGCAAATCATGCCAGCCATACCAAACGCGCCGAAGCATGCCAACCATGCTAGCCGCACCTCCGTGCCAATGGCAAATCATGCCATCCACACCTAGACCGAGCTAGCCGCATCTCTATGCCAATGGCAAATCATGCACGACCATACCAAACGCGCCGAAGCATGCCAACCATGCTAGCCGCACCACCGTGCCAATGGCAAATCATGCCAGCCATACCTAGCCCGAGCTAGCCGCATCTCTATGCCAATGGCAAATCATGCCATCCATACCAAACGCGCCGAAGCATGCCAACCATGCTAACCGCACCTCCGTGCCAATGACAAATCATGCCAGCCACACCTAGCCCGAGCTAGCCGCATCTCTATGCCAATGGCAAATCATGCCAACCCATACCAAACACACTCTCGCCTTGGCCCTAGCTACCCTAGTCACGCCACGCCAAGCCAAACACCCTTACCTTGGCCCTAGCCGCGCCATGCCAAAATAGCGCCCGCACCTAGGCTTGCAAACCATACAACCTAGGCCAAATTGGCCACGCATGCCATTGGCACATGCCAACACGATCGCTGGTATCTTTCCCTACCAAGGCGCGACCCAGATTGGCCACGCATGACATTGGCACATGCCAACATGCTCGCTGGTAGCTTTTCCTACCAAGACGCGACCCAGATTGGCCACGCATGCCATTGGCACATGCCAACACGCTCACATGGTAGCTTTTCCTACCAAGGCGCGACCCAAATTGGCCACGCATGCCATTGGCACATGCCAACATGCTCGCTGGTAGCTTTTCCTACCAAGGCGCGACCCAAATTGGCCGAGCATGCCATAGGTACATGCCAACATTCTCGTTGGTAGCCTTTCTTGCCAAACCGCGGCCCAAATGGCCGAGCATGCCATTGGCACATGCCAACATGCGTCACTGGTAGCCTTTCTTACCAAACCACAGCCCTAATGGCCGAGCATGCCATTGGCACATGCCAACATGCTCGCTGGTAGCCTTTCTTGCCAAACCGCGGCCTTAATGGTCCAAGCATTCCATTGGCATATGCCAACATGCGTCACTGGTAGCCTTTCTTACCAAAACACGGCCCTAATGGCCGAGCATGCCATTGGCACATGCCAACATGCGTCACTGGTAGCTTTCTTACCAGGCCGTGACCCTATTGGCCACGCATGCCATTGGCACATGCCAACACGCTCGCTGGTAGCTTTTATTACCTAGTCGTGGCCCTAATACACGCTGGTAGTCACTTACACTCAACGTACAACCTACCACCAACGCATTCCTCACATTCCATTGGCACATGCCAACACGCTCGCTGGTAGCTTTTATTACCTAGCCGTGGCCCTAATACACGCTGGTAGTCACTTACACTCAACGTACAACCTACCACCAAGGCATTCCACACATGCCACACACGCCACTAGCAGCTATGGCATTTCCACTAGCGCTCGAGGTGCAACTCGCAACAAAGGCATTCCGCACGTGCCATTGGCACATGCCACATGCGCCCCTAGCAGCACCACTTGCACTCAAGATGCAACCAACACTCGAGATATCAACACAAACTGGGGGATGCTTTCCAGGGTCTTGGTTTGGCAGTCACAGCATGCAGCGTACACTACGCTCACATTAAGAAAGCGTGAATAGGAATAAAGCGGTCAAATAAAAGAGGAAATAATGGTGAAAACGTTTTCACCCATTAACACCATGCGGTTACCACCTCCTCCCATTATTTCACCCTTTACTCTCTTCCTTCATGAGGCCAGAGTACGTTTCAATCTCGACTTGTATAAATAGGTCTTACCTATTTCCACCGGACAACAAGTCTCGGTCGGGAGAAAATACTACACTCTCAGAAAATGCAACTTTGCAATCTCTCCAAAAAGCTTTCATCTCTTGCAAGCTTCCGAAGCTTTCACTTTCGATACAAGTCGAGACACTACTCTCCCAGAATTATTCTGGTCTCAACACCTTTCTTTGCTTCCCTCCCCAAATCAACCCTTCTCCTCCACTTTGTGACCGAAGCAAGTCCGGAACGGCCATTTCTTGGTTTAGGTAGGACTTGTACAGATTGATCTCTCGAATCTATAAAGTGCTCACGTGCAGCACATTTGTTTAGGGTTTGAACCAGTTTCTCACTCACCTACCCAATTTACCGAAATCGGCAGAAACGATTTTTAGCCATAAACAATTGGTGACCACAGCGGGAGGATTGATCTATCGGTTACATTACCAACTCCGACTCCTTATTTCGTTTCCCGAACGCCAAATCCCAACATGGTGGAACTTAGGTCCTAGGAGCGGCTGCCGAGAACACTAGCACCAGAATGCATCCACGATGCTAGCGTTTTCTCCCAATAACGTTGTTGCATCACCGACCGACAACACCAACATCGAATGCACTCCTTCAAGTGCAACACCGCCAATCACCAGGGCCAGAGCCGCAGCCTCCTCTAGCGTCTCTGCACAACCCTCTAATCACGGCCACGAAAATATTTCTTCGGGTGTCGCGCCACCAGTCACCAGGGCTAGAGCCGCCGCTACGACCCCAAATGCTTCATCTAGTATGGCGCCTCCGACCACGACCAAGGTCCCAACTACCCCGCCGACGGGACGAGAAACCGGAGGGACCAGAGGAGGTCGTCCTTACGTCACCATCGCTGATTTGATGGAACGACAAGAGATGCTCGCCAGAGCCCAGACAGATATGGTTTCGACGCGAAGGAGGTACTCATCTTTCTCAAGACCCCGACGAGAACGACTACCACGAGAGTCGCGCCCTCCGAGCCATTTAGGAACGTCTCTAGTAACCCCGACGCCAGCACCTCGGCGGAACACGCCTCCACGGATGAGGAAACTCACGTTAGAATCCCGTCGGAAAGAAATCAGCCGCCTAACTTCGTCACGAGAGAGGATTTGGAGCAAGTTCTCCGCAACCGAATCAAGAATGATGAATTGGACGTGCATCATCACCAACCCCCCTACCCATCCGAAATGCAGAGAATCCCTCTCCCAAGGGGGTACTCTTCTCCTCAATTTACCTGTACGATGGTACTGGGAATGAACATGAGCATGTCTCTCGTTTCCTGGAATCCCTAGGTGAACATGAATATAATCACGTTCTTCGTTTAAGGGAATTCTCAAAATCACTTACTGGAAGGGCTTACACATGGTACAACAGCATTCCACCGAACAACATCCCCAACTGGAATAGCATGGTCACTGCGTTTTACAAGAAATACTTCTTCGTGTCTGAACAAGTTACTTTCTCAGACCTCGGAAGAATGTAATAAAGTGGGATAATGAACATCCGAATGATTTCGTCAAAAGGTTGTGGTTCAAGCACTCGATTGTCACGACCCAAACGTAACCGAACAACAACTGGTGAACGCATGCATCAATGGTACGGTTCCAATTTACCGCGCCCTGCTAGAAAACATGCATTTCCAAACGTTCTCCGAACTCCATGAAGCCGCCAGACGATCTGCAACAATGGCACCAGCATTACTGGAAAGAGCTAGGCCAACTCGAACCGAAGACGCGCGTGAAACCCGCGGGAGTAGACGCCTCATCAACAAACAATTTAATGCCGGCTCATCCTCCGTAAACATAATAAATGAAAGGGGAAAAGGAAAGCCCCAACTACGAGCCACCAGCCAAAACATGAAGCGCCGGCACAACGGGAACCCCCTCCATGGAAGACCGTCACTAAAGCTCCCATGCAGCATCATGAGACCGAAGGAAATACCCTTGATTTACCGTTTCCCATCGAGGAGGTGATTGACCTCCTAGAAGCACGGGTTCAAGATGATGTCATCGGGGACCGCCACCTCCCAGGACGTCTACCAACCGAGGCCGAGATGGCGAACCCCAAATCTTGCCATTACCAAAGTTCGTTCACCACCCGACTAGCGATTGCAACAGACTAAAGCATATTTTCAAAGAAAGGATAGAAATAGGAGAACTCCAACTAGGAGACGAAAGAGTGCATCGAGACCCACTCCCAATAAGAAACTGCGGGTCCTCCAGGGGACTCAGGTGCACGAGACTGTACAATCCATGATGCAACATGTGTGCGAAATTCTCTATCTTTCCAAGGTGCGGCGCCAAGATATTTTCACAGCTCTCAATCGCGTTGTATCCAAGCAAACGACTTTTCTTCCTCGGAAACCACGCCAGGGGCCCAAGCTTCCCAAACAGGCGGAACCAAAAAGGAGAACTGGGGACTGCTGGCCACGTCTCGTTTAAGAGGTAACGAATTTGAAGACACGCTCATCGACACGGCCTCCTACCACAACATCATTACTTTCAAGACACTGAAGGCAGACGGATTTACAAAACAAGACGCTACCTATTCCCCGTCTGTGATTAAAAGCTTGAGAGGAGAAACTTTGAACGCGCATGGCTACATCAACCTAGAGGTCAAAATAGGAGACGCTATAACGCATAGCAAGTTCCACATTATCAAAGAACTAGATCATGACATGATATTGGGACGCTTATGGGTACTCGACAACAAAACGAAATTGGATGTACACCCTCTGCCGACGTCCACGCTCGAAGGAATTCCCAACAAATCATCCCACGGGTTGTCGCATCAACAAGCTATTGAAGAAACCCAGACATCCGGAGAGGACCCGTTGGCGCTAGGTCATGGTTTTCAAATGCAAGTAAGTCTGGCCAAGCAACCTTTTCTGCAATCAGCTTTTCCTTCTCCCATTTCGTCATGGGGATTCGGCGCGATTACTAGCGCAAACGCCGTCAAAAAATGTGAATGGGGAGCTGGACCGTTTGAACACTTTGCAAGAAGCTTGGAAACTTCTATCGAAACCAACGAAGCCAAGGCTCAAACGGTTACACGACGTCGAACCCGTTTTCAATCGGAGATGTGGTGGTTAAGGAAAGCTCGTTTCAAGTTGGGAGGATAACGGTAAAAATGGATTTGCCCAATGAAGATGAAGGCTAGTCAGACTCGGTTGCGGATACCCTTTTGGGAGGATATTGCAATCTCATCAATACGGACACACACCTGAAGGCGTGATAGTTCACTCGCGATGGCTCAAGGAATCCAATCCCTAAAATGGTGTACTTCCCAATCACTCCCCTTTAAAGTACTTCCTTTAACAATTCCTCTTAATAGCTGTAATTCCCCAGGATGAATACACCGTTTGTATTTTTTCCCTAGGGATTTCCCTTTGGTCAAAAATATATATATATATATAAATATATCTCTCTCCGAGCGAATCCTTCAGATACCAGAGAAATACATCAGAAAAACCCAGAAAACCATTGCAGAGCCATCATACCACAACCTCTTTCAAAAAAAAAAAAAAAATATACATGAAGCAAAATGTTGATTGATGAAGAAGAAGGAAAAGACGAGTTTACAAAAACAAAGGGACACCAGGGGAACCAAAGCAGCTAATAGAAATAACAAAGGGGAAGAACTACCCCTCGAAGGATGGAGCACAAGTCCCCTCGGGCAAAGCTACCTTCAAGCACTTTCCCCAGCAATCCTTCGGACAACAAAGGTTCCATTCAACGGTTTTAGCAGCAGCAACCTCAACATCCCATCCCGAAGCATCCACAGCAGCAACAGCAGTGTCCTCCCCGACGACCATTCCAGCATACGCCACCATGACCCCTCCGGTATCACCAACATCACCTTTGGCATCAACTTCAAAGGCTATTTCGTTTCCATCATATGCTCTTTCGAAGGTTTTCTCATTGACATTTTGAAGAAAGTTCTTCGATTCATTCGCATCAAAATCAAGAATCATGGCGCTCTCCTCCACGCTCACTGAACCCAAGAGAGCCCGAGCATGCACCTGTCCTTCGCGGGGGTAGATGGAAGGGAGGTCCTTCATGGACCAAGGAATCAATCCCAACCAATGCCTCCTCAAGAGAAGAAGATCGATCTCCGCCAATTCTGAAGTCCTTTTCCGAAAAGTTAAAGGCACGGCCATCCCTGGAAGGTCCCATCGTACACTGCAAATAATGGGAAAATGATCAAGTTCCATCCTATCTATACACATATAAAAAGAGGATAACATGAACATAGAAAACATACCGGTATGATTTTCTTAGCCCGAATAACCCTAGTCGGGGCGCTTTCGCAAGAGTCAGGTCTTGCGCCTTCACTTGGAGAATCTCGCTGTTTAGAGGATGATTCGTCTCTATGCAAAGAAAAGAGAGACCAGCAAGAAGAACCCCTTTTCTCAAACAAGGGAGATGATGCAGTTGCGTTGGGTTTGAATACAGGACCTTAAAAAGGAAAGGAAGCAATGTGGGACATAACGCTTCCAGATTTTTGGGCATGGACGATACCCTGATTGAAGCCGCGCGTGAAGGAAGGCAAAATAAGGAAACTTTGCTATCGGTAGAAACACCTACTCCCTCCTTGTTCACACCGATCCCATCAAGTCACGCCTGCAAGCACGCACAGCTTCCACACCTTGCGCCGGCCCCACCAATTGCACCGACTTCCCAATGACTGCCTAAGTCACGCCAGCAAGCACGCACAGCTTCCCTACCTTGCGGCGGTCCCACCAGCTAGCACGCTCAGTTTCCCAACTCACGCCAACTTCCCAATGACCGCCCAAGTCCCGCCAGCAAGCACGCACAGCTTCCCTACCTTGCGCCGGTCCCACTAGCTAGCATGCTCAGTTTCCTAACTCGCGCCAACTTCTCAACGCCGCCCAGCTTCCTGTCTCTCACGACGCTAACTTCCCATTTGTGCCAGCCTCCCGATTTGCGCAAAGCGCGAGGCAAGGATTCCAACTCTTATTTATAAAAAGGTCAGACGAGCCTCCTCAATTCTCTTTACAGTTCTTTGATAGTTTGTCACCATCTTATGCTTACCTCGCAACAAAGCTCCTGTTCCGAGCTAAGCAAGGGACTTAATGTTGATGGTGGTTTTTAGACAAAGGGTAAAATCGTAAAACCCCAAATAACCTAACGTCACCAATGACACATTTATTAGAACATTTAATGCATGTAGTCAATAATTAATAGGGGGTATTTTTTTTTCAAATTAGGGTTACAACGAACAAAACCCTAATTCACCTCCGTGCCAATGGCAAATCATGCCATCCACACCTAGCCCGAGCTAGCCGCATCTCTATGCCAATGGCAAATCATGCCAGCCATACCAAACACACTCTGCCTTGGCCCTAGCTACCCTAGTCACGCCACGCCAAGCCAAACACCCTTACCTTGGCCCTAGCCGCGCCATGCCAAAATAGCGCCCGCACCTAGGCTTGCAAACCATACAACCTAGGCCAAATTGGCCACGCATGCCATTGGCACATGCCAACACGCTCGCTGGTAGCTTTCCCTACCAAGGCGCGACCCAGATTGGCCACGCATGCCATTGGCACATGCCAACATGCTCATTTGGTAGCTTTTCCTACCAAGACGCATGACCCAGTTGGTAGCACGCATGCCATTGCCATTGGCACATGCCAACACGCTGTTTGGTAGCTTTTCCTACCAAGGCGCGACCCAAATTGGCCACGCATGCCATTGGCACATGCCAACATGTTCGCTGGTAGCTTTTCCTACCAAGGCGCGACCCAAATTGGCCGAGCATGCCATTGGCACATGCCAACATGCTCGCTGGTTGCCTTTCTTGCCAAACCGCGTCCCTAATGGCCGAGCATGCCATTGGCACATTCCAACATGCGTCACTGGTAGCCTTTCTTACCAAACCACCGCCTAATGGCCGAGCATGCCATTGGCACATGCCAACATGCTCGCTGGTAGCCTTTCTTGCCAAACCGCGGCCCTAATGGCCGAGCATGCCATTGGCACATGCCAACATGCGTCACTGGTAGCCTTTCTTACCAAACCACGGCCCTAATGGCCGAGCATGCCAACATGCGTCACTGGTAGCTTTCTTACCAGGCCGTGACCCTATTGGCCACGCATGCCATTGGCACATGCCAACACGCTCGATGGTAGCTTTTATTACCTAGCCGTGGCCCTAATACACGCTGGTAGTCACTTACACTCAACGTACAACCTACCACCAAGGCATTCCGCACATGCCATTGGCACATGCCAACACGCTCGCTGGTAGCTTTTATTACCTAGCCGTGGCCCTAATACACGCTGGTAGTGACTTACACTCAACGTACAACCTACCACCAAGGCATTCCACACATGCCATTGGCACATGCGACACACGGCACTAGCAGCTATGGCATTGCCACTAGCGCTCGAGGTGCAACTCGCAACAAAGGCATTCCGCACGTGCCATTGGCACATGCCACATGCGCCCCTAGCAACACCACTTGCACTCAAGATGCAACCAACACTCGAGACATCAACACAAACTGGGGGATGCTTTCCAGGGTCTTGGTTTGGCGGTCACAAAGATGCGGCGTACACTACGCTCACATTAAGAAAGCGTGAATAGGAATAAAGCGGTCAAATAAAGAGGAAATAATGGTGAAAACGTTTTCACCCATTAACACCATGCGCTTACCACCTCCTCCCATTATTTCACCCTTTACTCTCTTCCTTCATGAGGCCAGGGTACGTTTCAATCTCGACTTGTATAAATAGGTCTTACCTATTTCCACTAGACAACAAGTCTCGGTCAGGAGAAAAATACTACACTCTCAGAAAAGGCAACTTTGCAAGATCTCCAAAAAGCTTTCATCTCTTGCAAGATTCCGAAGCTTTCACTTTCTGATACAAGTCGAGACACTACTCTCCCAGAATTATTCTGGTCTCAACACCTTTCTTTGTTTCCCTCCCCAAATCAACCCTTCTCCTCCACTTTGTGACCGAAGCAAGTCTGGAACGGCCATTTCTTGGTTTAGGCCGGACTTGTACAAATTGATCTCTCGAATCTATAAAGTGCTCACGTGCAGCACATTTGTTTAGGGTTTGAACCAGTTTCTCACTCACCTACCGAATTTACCGAAATCGGAAGAAACGATTTTTAGCCATAAACAGGCATGCACTACGATCTTTCTTAATCCAAGATTCGTAGGCTTCAAGATTCGGTGTTGGGCAGTATGACCCTCTTTGGGTCGAACCATTTCATTTGTTAGGAGTTCCATTTTTCCCCCTTCATCCAACAAGTATCGGATTTTTCTATCCACACATCATAGTTCTTCCCATCAAGTTTGTCACCCTTATTGAGATCAACAATCACATTGTTGCTAGCCATTTCTACACGTTTGTTGCACAAAGTTGGACATTATTATTATGTGTAAACTCACTATATTGTCTCAAAATCTAATTGATAAAATCATATCTACACACAAATCTGAGATCGAAAATTTCGCCAGGCTCATAATCATTACCCAAATATGCATTTTAATATAACCTCTATCAATTAATTTGGACTAATAAATATTGGTAAAGCACATAACTTAAGCCAATAAAAACCACTTAAAGTCAACCAACATATGATGATTAGTTATCTATCAACAGAGATAAATAAGCTAACTTTAAATAAAATACATCATGTGGAAAACGGAAATGAAATCAGGAGTTTCTTGCTACTAATTTTCAAAGTACCTCGCTCACGAATTATTTTCAACTAACAAAAATAAAGCAAAAATATGCACTGTTTCGGAAACATATATTATTGAAATTATTTTCAACTAATGAAAATAAAGCAAGTAAATTATTTTTCAACTAATAAAAAATAAAATAAAAATATGTCCCGTTTCAGAAGTATTGAAAAATCCACTTTTAGATTTTTCTAAAATTCTGAAAATACACAAAGCAATATATATTTTCGCAAACACATACACTAAGTATTTTTGTTGAGCAAGAAACTTATGATTAAACTAATGATATTAAATTAAACAACATGATTCAACAAATTAATCATATTAAAAAAAAATATTAATATCATGCATGTTGTATTTATATGGAATTAATTAAAGCAACCACAAAGGTGATTGTTCCACAAAATTAATTTTAGGTCATGGTCTTTTTAGGCAAAGGTCGTTTAGTCGATGGTCCATTGGATATTCAGTGCAAGACCAGAAATTGGAACACATTGAACCACAAAGGTGATTGCTCCACATAATTAATTTTAGGTCATAATCCTTTTAGGAAGTGGCTGTTTAGTACATGGTTCATTCAAAAAAAAATAACGAAAACGCATAAAAGGCTCTGATGCCAATGTAAGTCATATATAACTGATATATATGTAAGTTGAACAAATCAAATGCGGAAGCCGGTTATTAGTTCGTACCTTGTAATCGCTCCAAATGTAGATAACGTCGAACCAACGGATCACTTGCCTTTCACGTTCTTGAACCTTCAAACTCGGCGGTGAGTATGTGCCACAAAAACGAGCACAAACTATATTTCCACAAACTAAATACAGTACAGAACTTCAACTTCTTCTCCAAAAGACACTAAGGGGTTTTGGTGATTCTACAACTAATGTTTGAATACTAGCTAACTTTAATGCTCACATATAACTCTCTAGATTAATCTCCATACTTGGTTTATCTCTTGCTAAACTCACTACTATTGAGTTGTAGTATTTTCTACTTCTTATATTATGTCTCAACAAATGAAACTAGAAGCCTATTTATACTCAAACTTCAACTATTCTCTCTTGGCAAGTGTCAAGGAAGAACTAAACACTTGGAGAAAGTTCTAACACTTGTTAGCATGGAGATAAACATATGGAGTAAGTGATTAAACACTTGTTAGCATCATGCATGCAAACACATGGTGGCAAGAAACAAGACACATGTTTCACCATGGCTTGGTTAGTTGGAGAAGGATTTTTTTTTCTTTTGAAAAAGTCAAGCACATGACTTTATATAACACCCAAGATGGATTTTGGGCATGCACACACACATGGGTGCCCATATTTCCAACATAAGTTAAACAGATGGGCCCCAATGATTAGCCATATAATGTTTGTCGATGATTTGTTTTTCTTTGGTGAAAATTCAAGGGTTAATGTCAATAATCTAAAGAAAATCCTTGAAGAGTATGATTCACTGTCTGGTCAAAGAATAAATTACAGTAAGTCTTCTATTCACTTTAGTAGGAAAACAATCTACAATTCAAGATCTAAGGGTAAGAGAAATTATTGCAGAAGATAAATATATGGGAATTTACCCATTGAAATCAGATTACAGAGTTGCAAGTTATGATTTCTTGAAGGATATTTTTAATTATAGATATTCTGGATGGAGGCAACACTTTACCAACCATGCAGGAAGAACGGTACTTTGTAAATCTACGTGCTCTTACTGCTATCCATGTATACTTCATGGGTATCTTCCTGTTACCAACATGAGTAGCTAATCATATTGACAAGGTGGTAAGAAAGTTTTGGTAGGGACATCTGCTGATGAAAGAAAAATGCATTTCTTCAAATGGGAAAAGGCAGGCCTGTTAAAAGAGTTTGGAGGGCAAGATATTCGTAATGCTGAGATGATGATCAACAAATATTTAATATGAAAGTTATTCTGGAGGTTCCTAGAGGATGAACATGGGATGTGGTCTCAATTACTTTCTTTCTAAGTATCTAAAAGATTCAAGATTCAAGTTTGCGGTTTCAAATCAAAAAAAATCAGCTATTTGAAATAGTATGATTAAAGTTAGACCAATACTGGAAAACAAAATGTTCTAGCAAATCTTCAGTGTAAGGAAAGTCAAGGTTTGTGAAGATCCATGGCTACCTCATCATATTGATCATATTATCCCAAGACCAATTATGGATGCTTCAAATACCAAAAGAGTTTTAGATCTTTTATTTTGCGGACACAAACTCGTGGAATATGGAATTACTTCATTACTTGTTCTTGTTCACAATATCACATAGTTCTCAGTCCAGATGATGAGGATACTCTCACTTGGTCTTGTACCTCTGCTGGTAAATTCTCCGCTGAATCATGCTATCATTTACTTTCACAGGATATTCCGACTTCTTCTTATTCTTGTAACCAATTACCTTGGAAAAAATTATGGTTTTTACCCAGTATATTACCAATGATCATCATATTTATACGGAGGGTTTTAAATAATGGGATTGCCGTGATCACAAAAGGCTAATAATTATAGTGATATTACTTGCTCTTTTTGCAAACAAGAGGATGAGAAAATATTCCATCTCATATTTAATTGTCTTATGACAAAGATGGTGTTTGGTAATATGCTGACATTCAAATCCTTCTAAGATTCTATAATGCTGGATAGAGAATACTTCGATATTTTGCTTTACTTACAGAGTCTGCATCTTGTGGAATTTATGGAAGTAAAGAAATGACGTGATATTTTCTGAAACTTCTTTTTCTTCGAGCATTATTCTTCACAAGGCTTGGTTAGATTTTAACTTGTGCATAACTGATGTGTCTGAAAGACATATACAGAGGAACACTAGAAAGCCAGTCTCAACGGTGGATTCCCCGTGAAGATTCTTTTGTAAAAATTAACGTGGATGCAGCTTTCATCCCAAATAAAGGTATTTCAGGGGAAATTGCTCAAGACCACGGAAGCTGCTCTCTAGGTTGTCAAACAACTACGTTTGATGCTACCTCCGCGTTATTGGCAGAGTCTATTGCATGTATATTGGGATAACTTTAGCAAAAGTTTATCTCTCACCAAGGTTGTATTTGAAGGTGATGCTAAGATTGTTACTGCAGCGATCTTCGGAAAAACTCAAGATATTCCATGGAGTATTCGTTTTGTGATTCTGGATATCCGTAATGAAGTTTCTTATTTTGCAAAAGTGAAATTTCAACATGTTCCTAAACCTATAAATCATATGGGTCATGTTTAATGTCAATTTCCAATGCATGACAATATAAATGTGAAAACTACAGGGAGACCCATTCTCCCAGATTTTTCCACTGAGAAACCCACGCTTAGAAAACTACAGGCGCGCACCCATTTTCTGAAAAAAAATTATTCTCAAACCCACAATTTCAAAAATTATGTTTTCTTCTGTTGTAATGGTCGAATTACACTTCTTCTTCAGTTCCTTTTCCTCTTCCTGCAACTGTGAAGTAATCGTTAAAATCTCTGGTGCAGGTTCAAATTACCAGCAAATTATACAGTCGGGGTTGTCGTTGCCTTCGATCAATTTTGATGTTGTCGATTTGAGATGGAAGAAATCAAGTTAGAACTGGAAGATGGTGATGCTGTTAATGTTTGTGATTAATCTCTTCTTTGTTGCTGCATCTAGGGTTTGAAGTTGATGTTGTTACAGATCGAGAAAAAGAGAAGAGTTGGTCAGAAATTGAAGCTCGGATTCTGAATCTGCTTTTGAGATTCAGATGGAAATAGTGGTGAATTTTAGTTCAGAGCTGCGATTTGAGAAACAGATGAGTAATAGAAAGATGGTGATTGAGATGAATTTCAAGGGTTAGAAGATAATCTGCTATTGTTTTGAATTGGGGGTTTTAAGTGAAGAAATATGAAACTGGGTTTAGTGTTTGAGCACTTGAGGAAGAGAATAAACTGAGATGCTCATGTCAATGGATTCATCATTGTGTTGCTGCTGGTGATGACTTGTAAACGATAGTGCTATCTCAATATCTCCAATAGTTGGACCTGAGTAGAAGTTGTGTTCCGGTGGTTTTAGTTCAATTTGCAGGTCAATTTGGGTATCGAAATGGTGGTTGCTGTTTGGTGAAGATGTTAGTGGAATTGAGATTTGTTCATGAGCAGAAGCAATGGTTTTTTGAGAGCACTTCGATTGCAACAAGAACAAGGAGATGTGCCTGTGCGTTGGTGGTTTTGCAGCCGAGTTTGGAGCTGAACTGGGTTCGATTTGAGCTAATATTTTAGCAGTAAAATGTTGCTTCTATACAATTGAATGATTGACTGTTACAGGGATTCGAAATAGATTAGTATTGACAGCGGTGTGGCTCAAGTTTGTAAGGGTTTGGTCAAGTTTTTCTCAAAGCGAAGGAGTCTGGTGTTCTTTCTTCTGATCGGAAGTAGAATCATGTTGAATAAAGGGAAATTCAGGCAAGCAATGAATGAGGCTGGAATGACCAAGTCTGGGACTTATTTTGGTTGTATGTTGAGCTGAAGTTCAGTCTTAAGATATGTATTGTTGTTATGGTTCTTTGCAGCTGTTTTCCAAGGATGCTGATGAATCTTTACAGAGAGTCAGTGAAGGATATATATATATAACAATAGGAGGCAGATATGATGGCATTCTAAGCCGTGTACTGCTGGGATGATTTGCGGTTGTGGTTGAGGACTCAGGGCATGGTTTAGAAGCCTGAGATGAACAAGGATAATGAGGTTTATGACACAGATATCATGGGTTTGTATATAGCAGTAAATCTCTCTTACTAACTCGGCATCATTTTCTGTTGACCCATCAAACCAATTAGTTGCTGCTCTTAGTAAATATTCCTCCATTAAGATGATCTTCAACTTAACGTATACAATTCACAACATTACCAGAAGAAAAATAAGTATTGATGGTAGTATAAGTAAAAATGATGAAATAAAGGGATAGTTGTTGTTGGTTGGAAAGCTACAGATGTATTGGTGTTGGTGTTGTCCATAATGGTTGAATAATCTGTTATGCATCTCTAAAAACAGTTGCATAACCTGTTATGCATCTACAAAATTTGTTGCATAACGTGTTATGCAGTCCCAAAAATGATTGCATAACACGTTATACAACAACATTTTTGTTAGTATTGAAACCAACAAAAAATAAGGTTGCATAACTTGTCATTCACCTACAATAATATCTACATAACATGTTATGCAGTCGTGAAATGGATGCATAACCTGTTATGCATCCGAAAATATGACTGCATAATGCATTATGCATCGAGAAAATTGTCGCACAATCTTTTATATATCGAGAAAATAGATGCATAACCTGATATGCATCCGTAAATATGGATGTATATTGCATTATGCATCAATTTTTTATGTACGAACTAAAATCAACCAAAACAATGGCTACATAACTTGTTATAGATGCATAATTTGTTATGCAGTCGAGAAAATGGTTGCATAATTTGTTATGCGTCTTCATAGTGCGTTATGCATCCTTTTTGGTGGCTGCATAATGGTTATGTATCAAGTTTTCGAAAATTTTGCCTAAAACGATGATCACCTCCGAATTTTTCATGAAAAAGAAAAATTTGATATTGTTGTTTGTACTAGTTGCGTAGCTCTCTTTAAAAGATTTCCAACCATATAAAATTTGTAAATTTTCAAGACGCGGATTTTTAGATATGTTATGTCCAAGTTGCGTTGCCAATTATACCTCTGATGCATAACTCGTCATGCAGATGCATAATCCGTCATGCAGAAGTTTTTAATAATTTCACATAATTATGGGTGTCACGGAAATAATTATGGGTGTCACGGTACTCAAAATTAATTGTGGGCTTGACAATGAGAATATTATTTTTTTTGGGTCTCCCCCTAATTTTCCCAGTATAAATCTTAGTTGGAATGCTAATTCTCCACCCACATTTTCAATGAGGTAGTTCAATAAATTTATTGGCTTGTTTAAAGCCCTTTTCTCTTAAAAAAAAACAAAACAAAAAAGCAATTCTCTTCCCAAATTTTGAAGATGGGAAAACAAAACGAAAAAACAATTCTGGGAGCATGACCGTGGTACATAGGGGTGAGCATTTGGCATCCGCATCCAATCCATTGCACTACGGATTTAAGTTTATCCGCATCCAATCCATATCCGGATGGATGTTTGCATCCAATGGATGGATGGCCGGATTGGATGTGGATAATCCAATGGATTTGTTTTAGTTAAAATTTATAGTAAAGAAAATAAAGCTAACACAAATGTCTCCTTATAAAACCGTTGGACATATCCATATCCAAGTAAAAACTCCATATATTAATAAACTCTATATATTAATAAAAATCATGGTCCCAACTTGGGCCAGTTATAAATAATGATAAACTCCATATTTTAATATTAATAGATTTTTCTAGTCCCACCATAAGGAATTTACCTCTATATATTAATATAATAGACATAATTGGAAAATTATAGATCTTGATACACCAAAATTTAAGATAAAGAAAAATACGTATCTATAGTTGTTTGAAAAAATGATGTAATTTTTTAGATTGTTATCGCATCTTTTGATTTACATATGCTTAAGACCTCGTTACTATGTACACCTTCTTGTTGAAACTAAAATATTTCCAACTTGTCAAGCATGTTTAAAGCTTCTTGTCGAGCAATTTTTTTTTGGTATACCTCCCTATATTAATAATTTTGTGAAGTCCCGAGTCTATTAATATGTGGAGTTTTTATTATACAAATATAAAAATACATGACAACACCCCAAGCAAACCTCTTAAAAATTCATAATGATCCATAGTATTTTCTAAAACATATATCCTTAATTTGGATTATGGATGTCCAACGGATTTTCAAGGTTGCATCCGAGCCCGATCCGTTACCCTTTGGATTCAAAAATTCCATCCGCATCCAACCCATTAACGAACGGTCCGGACATCCATCCGCAAATGAACGGTTGGTCCCAGTTAAATCCGCGGATTACGGGCCAAATGCTCACCCCTATCTGGGAGCATGACCGTGGTACACAATGTATTTCTCTTCCCATGAGCCCATGAGCCCATGACCCAACCTATAAGTTTTTATGGCTAGACGGGAAGACTGACCTATTTAGACTCACACCACAACTCCCAACTGCTGCGCTTCACTGTACAGTCGTTTATTCCTTGGCGCGTCTTTTCGTTCTTCTCCCGCTCATTTTCGAGGGCAAAACCCTCTTTTCTTCTTCATCTTTGTTCTTCTTTCGCCATGGATCCTATTACAGTTGCAAGTCCGTACTATCTATAACCCTATTGGAGATTTGTTTCACTTGATTTCACTACCTCTTTATGGTTGGAGGAGTACTAATCCGTTTGTTTGTTTGTTTGTTCACAGCTGCTATCTTTCTCGATGCTGCTCGTGTTGGCGAACTCAATCTATTCAAACGTTAGCATGAGTTTTTCCTCGGATTTCTTTTGTGTAATTTTGATGATGTTTTGTTGAATTTTTGATGATGTTGTTTTTGAATCAGAATCGGCAGCAGCACTAGATCATTTTCTTGGAGTTGGAATACCTGCAATACTCGAGAATACTAAAGATGGAGACGGCAGACTAGCAATTCATTATGCTGCTGCCGGAGGGAGAGTGGATGTTCTCAAGTATTTGATTGAGGAAATGAGACTCAATGTAGATGTGAAGGATAATACAGGTATTAAGTAATTGGGGACTATTTTTCTTTAGATTTTATGGTTTTTTTTCCTTCTAATTTGACTAATTGAATTTTGTTTCTGTGTTAGGGTTTAGGAGAATTTTTTGAATTGGAATTTTTTGTTTTTTGGTTGATGCAATTGTCATGTTTAGGGGGTGTAATTAGATTTAATAATTACCATATTCTGTTCATAGTGCTTCTGGAGCATTAGTAATAATTGAGGTTAGCCTTCTTATTCTTGAGAATCCATAAATACAAGTGTGTGTAATTATGCACTTTGTGGTGACTTGTTTTGCAGGTGGAACTAGCCTATGCGATGCAGCCATAGAAGGGCGCTTGGCCGCTGTGGAATATCTTCTTGAAATGGGTGCCAATCCTGAAATGCCAGATGATTCAAATTGTACTCCTTTGCATCATGTCGCACGGGAAGGTATGCTGAAATTGTGTTCCAACTGATCTGATAACAACTGAAATGTGTTACGCGACATTTTGGCCTAAATGAGGTTTTGATGATATTTTGTGTTTCAGGGAATAAAGATGCCATACCCTTGTTACTTTCAAAAGGTATGAATGTGGATGTTACGAATGATATTGGTTCACCGTTACAATATGCTACCCTTGCTGGCAAACACGATACTGTCAAAGTTCTTCTGGATCATGGTGCCAATGTGAGTAGCATTTACCTTTTCTTCATGAACAGGTGTGGCTTTCTGTTTAGCAATTACTTAAATGATCTCTTAATGGTAACCGGAATTTTATCCTATTTCGATGTGAACTGCTTGATCATGACATCTGTTTATTTTTAATTAGAAATAATTTTAAGCTAAATCCTATCTGTGTTGAGTTGAATCTTTGCCTAATGCTGCTTTATTATCATACCTCCTCCCTACATACATACTTGTTACCAGAAAATGATAATAACATAGAATCGTTCCTTTATTTCCACAGTTTCTCCTTTTTTATCTTCTAAGCAAGGGGATCACTGAATCTACCTTCTGTTTTGTCTTTGCAGCCCAATTTGGTCTTCTGTGAGACAGTTACTCCACTTCATACATCCATCACTTCCCAATCTTGGCAATTAGTAGAAGCATTACTGAAGGTAGAAATATTTTTATACATGCTTGTTGGACTTTATTAACCTCTATTTGGACTAGTTTGAATGATTCAAACAATTACTTTGCACCCTTCAAAAATTACTTTCTCCCCGTTTATTCACGCAGGCTAAATTTCTTTTTCTTGAGAGATTAGGGAACTTTCCATGTTTCACTAGGTTCCATTTCTTTAGAGAGGGTCTTTAGGAGTGTGGACAAGTGGTGTTTTCATCATATGTTTATTAAATTACTTTTGGGTTTGTAAATATACCCCATACAACTTGTTCTTTGAACATTTTTTCATCTCTGTAGGCAGGTGCTGATCCCAATGGCGGACCAGATGGGATAAAAGCGCTGCCACTTGCAGCTGAAATGGGGGAATTACAAATGATCAAGTTGCTGGTTGATGCTGGTGCAGATCCAAATGTTACAAATATAGTAAGCTAGTTACACTTTTGGTCTCTGTTCATTTAGTGGAACATCATCTGTCTTATTGAATGAGCGTCTCTTTGGATTTTATAAAGCTCCATGGGCCACTTTGGGTTGAATGATCAAAGGGATTATTTTGATCATTTTGTCCTTGCGCTATAATGGTGCAACTTTCTTGATTTTTTATCGCGTTTTCTTAGTATGAAAAGAAGCGGTGGTACACTATGAGATGATTCAATGATGTAGACTTATGCAACTTTTTCTTGTCACAGAGCAGGCTAACACCACTAGAACTCGCAGCTATTGATGATAATCGTCAAGGTGTTGAGATTCTTTTTCCTGTGACTTCTCCTATTCCATCATATGCTGACTGGAGCATAAATGGAATAATAAAGCATGTAAATTCTGAGGAGTTTTACAATAAGGTAAATACGAGTATTTCTTTTGAGGTTTTGAATAGTGTCTTAACATTTCGGAACCAGAATGACCTCACTATCTTTTTGCTGGCATACTGTGAATCAACTTGAAGTTCTAGATCGACATTAGGTTTATAGTATGTATGACATACCACTTTATACTTGTTAATATTCCTATCATTTTGTTGGCATTCTGCAATTTCCAGCTTTCATGCAATGGAGCTCAGAAATGTTTTGTTTACAAAAAACATTTCAAGTGAATATATTGTATTAAATCTTCATTATTGACAGATGATTCATAGCGAGAAGGCGAATTTCCTTGAGGCAAAATCAAGGGGCACAAGTGCATTCCATAGGAAGGAGTATTGGCTGGCAGTATATTGGTACACAGAGGTACTTTTTTTTAGCCGAAAACATTATAAGTTTAAGCGTTTAAATGAATTTTAATTTTATTGATACCTTTTAAATAGGAGGTGAAATAGGAATACACCTCCCATGTATAGGGTAGTGATTTTGAGCATTCCTATCATCACATGGGATACAGTTTGGATTGGATCGTTTATGAATTGCAGGAATTATCTACATTGATACTAGAAATGTACATCTGCGAAATAATGATCTAGAAAAGAAATAGGGTACCAGCCTTCATTTTTCTTTTTGTCAGTAAATTTACTGTCAGTGAATTTACAGTCAAATTTCAGAACAGTGGTTTCTTTCAAATCTCAACTTCACAGTTTTGCACAAGAAAGAGAGCTTCTCTGATCCTCTCAAACCATTGTCTCCTAAGCTTAATCTCATATGAATCTTAACTGTACATCTCAGTTGATGTCTCATGTCTTAAAGTTGTTAGTGTAATTCATATGCGAGACACATGTTTCTCCTGTTGTTACTTAGTGTACTTTGCACATTGTCTTTACATTTTCTCTAACATGGAAACTGATTTTAAAGACATTTTGGTTGTTAGTCTATTTCTTTCAATCTTTGTTGTGTCTCCCTCCCCCAATGATGGGTTAATCGCTCTAGTGATTTGTTTTTCAGGCCCTCAGCATTAAGCCTGGTGATGCAGCTGTGCTATCCAACAGGAGTATGTGTTATGCGTATTTAAACAAAGGAGATCTTGCTTTTGAAGATGCTAAACAATGCGTGTTGGCAAAACCAGACTGGCCTAAGGCGTTTTATAGGACAGGCGTAGCACTCAAACTGCTGAATGTACAAATTCGTCAATTTCTTCTTGTTGGTTAACTCTTCTATTAATTTAAACAAGTCCTATTTGATAATTTTTGATGCATGATCCACAGAGGCTTGGTGATGCAGCAGATGCCTTTTTTGATGGTTTGAAATTGGATCCTGAAAATAAAGAGCTTGAAGATGCATTCAGGTTAGGTTAGCTTTCCATTTCATTTATTACCTGTAGCGTTCCTGCTTAACAAGTTTAGCTTTAGAACCTGAACCTCTCCTGATTGGATAGTAAAATTGAACTGCTGACCTTCCCAGATACCTTCTATCCTGTACAAAGTAGAAAAATGTCGATAAATTTTGAAGATTTTTGCTAAGTGTATTGAGTTCAGTCCGCTCGACAAGAAGTGTATACGCCCTCATCCAACTTTGATCTAGAGCGAGACAGTCGTAGTACTGGAAGGTTTCAGATCCCCTAAATCATTGGTTGAGGTCTTCTTAGACCCAAGTCACATTTGTGTGTGAACTATGATAGTCAGTTCTTGCGATTTGTTTCTCATATATTGTTTGGCCTTTTCTTATTCTATTTCACACTCTTGTTTCTTACAGGGAGGTTTCTGTAGACAGGTTGAAGGCCATCAATGTCCCAATTTAGGTCCAAAGGAAAGATCATCGACATATATGCCTGACATTCTGAAACTTTTTTCTGGTAGAAGTTTTTTGTAAAGGTTATGCATAAAGTTATCTCTTGAAAGTATATAAAAAATCAGGTCTTCTAAAGCATCAGGCTAGTGTGTATGCATAACCAACTTGCTTATATGCTAATTTTTGTATCCTAGTCTACTCAATTTTGAAAGCCTGCTGTGGGTTCTACATAAAACATGAGTATGTTTAGTTCCTAAGACGAATGCGTAAGGCTGGTAAATCAGAGGAATGCATATGTACTTAAGCATCATTCTCGCGTGTTTTGGCGCACAGGTAGAGATGTTTTAATACAGGTTTTTTCCCTTGCCGGCGTCTTAATTACTGGTTTTCTTTACTTTTCTTGTTTGAAAGTGCTTGTTGGATTCCAGAGGAATTATTATTTTAGTTGATGATATTTCAAATGTCAATCTCATAGTTTTCTGCTCATTGATATGCCAAAGGAGCTTTCTGTTACAGCTCCTATTTTTCATTAAAATGGAAGTAAACTGTCACAGTAAACCCACTTGATGATCGCATCTTTTGCGTGTCTGCACCCTCAATTTTTCTCTTGAGAATTCACGCTTAAAGGATGGTAATTCAGAATTATTCTTGGCTACTGGGGAGGAGAACATAGATTCCTTTCATGTGCGTGTTGTTTCATGTTTCTTCATAAACTGAAAACTGTTCTACAAATGAGGTACTAGACTCGGAGTTTTTTATTTAACCCATTGCGTCAATTGTCACAGCGTTGGGAGTTTGTCATAAGCAGTAGTGTTTAAATTCAAATTTAAACAAGCTTCGAGAATAATGTTCCCAATTATCAGCTTTGTACATCAGATTCTGTATTTTGGTCCCAAAATGGGTTTCATAACAGATAAGGTCCATAAGGACACCTGCAGTGCAGAATCAATGTTAAGTAACAACTAACAATATCAATAGCTATTCTTTATTTGAATCTTAGCCAAACTTGTTTATACGAACTTAACAGCGAATGCATGGTACACAGTACTCTTCTTCTTATGCTAGCTCTCGCTGAATACTAATGTCAGAACTTTACAAAATTTCGGATAAAACTCTTGTCAGTTTTGAGGGGTCGCCTGTGCAAGTATCTGAAAGGAGAATTTTTCATGTCAGGAGCAGATTGTTATTGATCAAACGTCGAACCATCAAAAACTGAATGAAAAAACAACAGATTAAAAGTATTATCACCTCAAATCCCATCTTACTGTATAGCCAGAGGGTTTGTTATCCCATGGAAATGTATGAATACCTGCTTTATACCTGACGCATCAAATTCAAGATTATTGGTTGCATTAGTTTTCCTCCCTGCAGCTAAGCATGCAATTTGGATGACAGGAAGAGAACTTAAGCAGTCAAAGGACGCAGGTATAGTCTTACTATCTTCTTCTGCAGTCTCAATTGCAAACTTCAGCATGCTGCTTCCAACAACTTGTTGACATGCAATTTCAGCAACAATTACGCTTGAGATTATGCCATATTTCTGTGATCCTCTTTTTTCTGAAGGTGCTAAACAGATTCTTAGGCTTCACAAGCTTTTGAGAAATTAAGGGATCCAAATCTTAGGTCATTCTCAACACCAAATTGCTAACTTAAATTATAAAATTATCTGTAAAATGCACCTCAGGATAATTCCCCTTTGTAACAGGCACTTGACACGAAAATCCAGAGTTCCCATGACATTTTTAAGCATGGCATTAAGCAGATTCTCGCCTTCCTTTCTTACAGAAATAATGCACATGAACAGTTCTAAAAATCGAGGTGTACAACGCCTTTTTATCACATTAAACTCCTGCATGGACAGTAAACCAGCAAGCATTACCATTCTCATGTGAGGCGTTTAATAATTTTCAGTAGCGTAAGTGTAGTTTTACCTGCTCGGCGTGTTGCTTTTTGTAGCTACCAACATATCTGTGTAACCACATAAAGTATCAACACTAAAATCTCGACAATAGTCCTAAAATAGGAAGCAGGATAAAACAATACTGCTTTCACGTCAAAATTTAAGATTTCCTGTTTGGATGAAATGAGAAACCCTTTCCACATCCTGCAATACAAACAATCATGATGCATTATATCCTCGGTTTCTTATTAACTTCAAACATAAGATGAACGCTATCCATAGCTAAAATTATGGGTGCTGATGCAATACCTCTTCATGAACTTTTGCAATTTTAATACCCATCTTGCCCCATCGTGCCATCAGTTTCATCTTCAGTTGATCAAAAGGAACGGCGTTTTGGAACCAAAACAAATTTCCTGCACCAAATAGTGAGTGCCTTTTCAAACAACTCAGTTGAAAATATAGCTAATAGAAGTTCACAAACCGTGGGCATGGCATAAAGAAATTAAGGGTATTCCTCATCTACGTGTTTGAATTTTTCATATAGTCTCTATAGTCCATGAAAACCATTAGGTCTGGATCATACGGGCAAAATGATAAATAGAATCACCTTCCAAAAGCTGAGCCCTCCCAAAAAGTATCAAGGTTATAACGACTAATGGGAAATGATAGCAACTTTAGAATATCTTACCTCCAAACCATATGCTGTCTGTACAGGAACACGAGGAACTCCTAGGTCTTACTTCAAAAGTTTCCCTGAAGCTGCTCCAGATGCGGCAGTAAAAGAGATGTCAGGAACAGCAGAAACACTCAACAACTAAGACTAAAGGGCATCCAAAATACCTGCAAGGGATCACAATCCCATTCTCACAAGCTACAAGACGATGTCCATCCTCAGCTTCATCTATTCTCTCTGCTTTAGAGTCAAGGTATGAAATGCCCGACTCTACACCTATGGGACGTCAACCGAACCTATTAAATTTGATGACGGGATAAATCAAAATGTTGACAATTGCAGGTTTCATTTTTGGCAAAGAGCTACACGAAAAATTTGTTATTCTTACATTTTGAACAACTCTTCATATATCAACTGCCTATCAACTCTTCCATATGCACGGCCATCTGAATTGGTTTATCGCTATCGAGATATACAATGGTATCCTTCCAAACATGCTCAATACACCCTTCAAGCCCAAGATCAAAGAATACAAAAGAATTAGCTTTGAACCTTAATACAGAACGATTTTTGAAGCAGAATTTACTTTGGAATTCTCTTCCCACACGCCATAATTGTTAGTAAAAGGTTGATCAGGTCCAATAAGACCAACTTGTAGGCCTAACTTAGCAGCTTCAGCAGCCAGGGAAAGACCACCCGGACCACAAACAATTATAACCAAATCTAGTACAGATTCTCCAACTGAAATGATTTCATAGACAAAAATGTTAATACACAATGCAGGCAGTACATTGATAGCATCATGAAACACTATACACGCAGTGCCTGAGAAGAGAAAATCAAATAAAATCTTCCTCAAAGACAAACTACTAAGAACATAGTACACTTCAATCTAGTTCTGCAATACTTAACAAAGACGTATTTCGCCTCTATCTAAAACAGTAAAAGCAAACCAAAGCCATCACAATTGCACCAATGTTGGGTCCACTAGCCCCACAAGCCCTAGTCACTCTCTACATGGCATCTCAATTTGCTTTGTCAATGTTACCGATAAATGTCCATGTATGTTTCTTTTACATTGTGACGGCATTGAGGAATATAATCTACTCAATCTCCAATTTCTTGTCTCTCTCTAGTATATCAACATAACAATCAGATCCAGGCCAGCTTTTTTTCCGCAGAATTGTCTATATGCAGCTACATAAACCCTTCCCCAAACTGCAATTACAACTCTGATACTCTAATACTCTCTCATTTGCACATAAAGATAACCCCCAACAAGATTGACACATATAGATGAAACCCAGATTTCGTTTTCACAAATAATCACAAATCTAACAAAAATTATTTATCAAAAATTTGAAATTTTGTCAAATCCCTTATCAGAAATCAGAATATGTTTGTCTGGGTTTCTTCTGTTGCATTTGAACAAACAAAATCTCAGAACCACCAGCTTTATTATAATCTTCTGTGTCAAAAAACACTACTACTATTCCCACTACTACCACCATTACTAGCTTTAACTCTAACCACCGAAGAAAAACTAAACATAATTTTGAGAGGAAAATTCATAATGGTAAGTTACAGACTTGCAGAGAGAAATTAGACATGTGCTTCTCATACAGAACAGGCATATTAATAAACATAATATTCACAGGAATCAATTGAACAGATAAAATTAAGATGAACAAAATGGAAATGTAAACAATATTAATGAAAATGAGACTTACTTTAAGAGGAGAAATCATAATGCGGATCACAAGCATGATTGTTGTGTGTGTGTGTGCATGTGAGGTTTTCCATACACAACCAGTAGTTCATTCATAACTCTGATTCGCAAAATCATTTCTGCACAAAATTTCAATAGAAATAAGTTACCATTGAAATATGGGGACTAGATCTAAATGTAGATAAAAATGGAGACTACTGAAAGTAATGTTTGTGTTCAAGGAGCCCTTTTATACGAACTTAAGTACTTAACCCTAATGTTCAAGCCATTAGATCTAAATCTAGACTCATGGTAGGGCAATTTCTCACATAGCCTAGTTAGATTTATAAAACTCTCATATATCAACATAACAATCAGATCAGTTTCTCACATAGCCAACTGTTACAGACAAATGCTATTGCTATTTTCTTATATCTTTCACCCATCCAACAATCCTGGCTAACTCTGCGGACGATGCATTACAAGCTACTACTAGT
Source organism: Papaver armeniacum (assembly GCA_023531295.1). NCBI lineage: Eukaryota > Viridiplantae > Streptophyta > Magnoliopsida > Ranunculales > Papaveraceae > Papaver > Papaver armeniacum. The sequence continues at coordinate 195,979 of JAJJWW010004124.1, forward strand.
AGCTCTTGCTCATTTAGGATCAGTCCACTGCAAGATATGCACAGAATTCAGCAATGTAATGGCAATTTAGTGAAGGAATCAGAGATAAACTAAGGGTGTAAGCATACCAAAAGGTTTTTAAGTACCTCGCCGTTGTAATACTTATCATGTGAGTCACAAAGAAATGCATGTAACAGAACTGGCTTAGCAATATTTGACGAGCAGTTCTATCAGAAGCAAAGAGATAATATAATACTCTAACAGCAGTGTTATAAAGAGTTATTTTTTTTATGTTATTTTTTGACACGCTGGGAAAAAAAAGAAGAACTGATGTAAATTTTTTATACGAATTGCAAGTGACTACAATCCCTGAATTGACACATGAATCATAAAATTATAAAAAGATAAACCCCTTCAAACTGCTGGGCAATGCTCAACTGCAAGAACAACATAAATTTGTTCACCTCAACTTGACTAACATATGAGGCAACTCGCAATCCCAACATATGGAAGCACTGACTGAAATCTTCAAGGAAATAGTTCATCTTTCCCTTAAACTAACCATACTCCTCAGTGCGCCAATTAAGAAAGGTACAGGGATTTGAGTCATTTGACATGCTACATTTAGCAGAAGCTCTATAGCAAGAATAATTCTCTTCAGGGTAACCAAACCAGTAGTCTGATTTTATTCAATAAGCTCCAGAAAGAACAAAAACGTTGTAATCTAATCCTTCTGACTGAATGTATGGTAAATTAAGAAGTTCATCGATTATTTCTAGCGGGAAGCAAGCGAAGGAATACAACATGCTCTGCTCTATGTTCAACATTATCAAGCGTACGTGTGGTGGCCATTGACTTCTACCTAGTTACATAGGACATACACAGACTCTGTGTAATAAGTCAGACAAGACTCAAAAGTTGAAACATATACACAAGAATCAAGTAAACAGCTAAAATTAAGACAAAATCAATGCAAATGGGAAAAACAGGACTTACTAATGGAGGAGAAGTCATTCATTTAACCATATCACTGACGAAAATTTAGCCAGCTTGAAACGAAAACGAAGGATGAGGCAAAATCAAACACTTCAGACTGTCTATATCGGTGCAGACACAATACGTTTCATTAGAAAATTCATCCATTAGGTCATCAGCATCACAAGCACTGTCCTTGAGCTTTTTCAGCTAAGATTTAATCTCCTTAAGTCACTTGCTTCTTCTCAGCATCTCAATATTAGGAAGAATCATCTGTAAGGTATTTTGATGCTATTGCATGTCCATGTTATTATACATCTCTGTACACACACACAAAAAGTCATGATGTAATATTAATATATGTCAGTTTACAAAACAATTTCAAGATGATACAAACAATTTTCGTGATGTAATTGAACAAAAAAGGTGTGCTGCGGACGGCAGTCAAAGCATACAAATTTAGTTATAAATCCAGTTGAATCCAATATACCACACAACTCGGATGCAACAATGTTTAATAGGGCCCTCCTGAATAGAGTATATTTTGGTTGCAACAATATGGACCGTTCTCTAGCTGAAGTTCTTAATCATCCATCACCAAAAAACCACATCGTGCATGTTTGCATTTGCATATACACCAAAATATCAACTTTTAAGTAACCATTTAGCAATTGAAGACTTCAGTTAGACATATTCCTTCACACTTGAAAATATTAGTTTTACAAAGTCATTACTAAAGACTCGGCTAATCTCACATAATGGACACCTACAGGACATGTTTTCATGTTTGTTTCTGAGACTTGATGTCAAAAAACATATACTTGAAACCCAAATCTCAAATAACTCGCTCATTTGGTTGTTGCAGAACATTCACATATCACTGACTAGGTGCATAACACTAACAAGACTAACGTTTTCCACAGAGAGTGAATTATTTAATACTTACAAATGGTTTTGATGACAGGAATGCTGCACTCCTATACATAGTAATTTTGGAATTCACTTGCAAGTTGATCATGGATTCATGATGAGGCTGAATCATCCGGTCACGAAACTGAGTCTCCTCACCCTGTTGTAAATGATACCGACGGCATCGGTCGTGTTAATGATGCCCCAAAGGTTGTCAGAGAAAGAAAGCCTGGCCTCCTATCAGCAGTCACCAATCATGAACGGCATCCCGACTGTAATCCTCGGAATTAAAGAACTCAATATGCATAATATGCCACCGAAAACCATATCTAACACTGCACATAATACGCATACATACACAACATTCAGTATCCTACCACACATGAAAAAACAAAAATCAAAACTTATCAACTCGTTGAACAAATGAACACTTTCTACTCATTCTTTTCAACAAACACAACAGTTGAGGAGCTAGAGGATTTCATAATGGGTGTAACTGATTTCATACAGAACCTTCTTTATCTTATAACACTAGAGGATCAGAAAAATGCATAGAATTACAAAAACAAAAAAAAAAAGAATAATCAAGGTAAGATTTTACCCATGCCCTTTGCTTCAGCTTTGATTGAGCTAGTTCCATCGTTCATTTTCTGCAGAAAAGGATACCACTATTTCTCTATCTTGTTTTCCTTCTCGACGATTTTGGATGCATTGACGACACCGATCATCTGCTGATTTTGAACCGAATTATACAAATACAGAATTTTATCTATCTTGTCTTCTCCATCAGGGAGAATGTTCCTATTGACAGAGGGGTATATCTCGATGACATCCCTCAAGCTAATCGAAAATGACGAAGACGGAGGCTCTTATAAAAACCCAATTTCCGTGGATACCGAATATCCCAATCAACTATTTTCCATCCAATCCACTCTCCATGGTTTATGAGACACAGAACCCATATTCCATTCATAACCCATTTATTAAGTTGAGATGGTGGTGGTACTGTAAATAAAAGTGGTGGGGGTGGTGGCGGTGTTGCAGCTAATGAAGAAGATGGTTAAGGGATGAAGGCACAGATCTGGTGATGGTGGTGGTACTGTAAATAAAAGTGGTGGGGGTGGTGGCGGTGGCGGTGTTGCAGCTAATGAAGAAGATGGTTAAGGGATGAATTCATAGATCTGGTTTTGGTTTATATAAATGAGGAACCATTACTGAACTCTAAGCCTTAAAGAAACAATAAGTAAATGGCACATGAAATGAGGCACGGCATCGGCCCGCTATTGGTCTTGGTGCGTATAACCCGATTGGTGATAACTCATGCCTCCGGCCCGCAGTTGCCAGTTGGTCTTGGTGTGACTTTGCACCAGCCACCAAGTAGGGTGTGAGCATATGGATCCCAACCCTCCACTCATACGTCCACATTTTGGCGGACGACACTCAACCCGCTTGTGAGCGGATTAAACAACATTATTAAAATTCGTTAAATAATGGGTTTTTTTTTTTGGTTTTTTTTTTTTTATAATGTTTCTTTTAATGGGAAAGAAGGATTATGAAATTTTTACACAGTAATAAGCTATGTTTATTAGACGGGCACCACAAGCAAAGGCTAAGGGATTGAGGCATGATATATGGTGTGACCACAAAATACCATTTGAGTCGAGGAAACATAAATGTATCATGATTGTGGAGATAATTGAGAAGATTATGTATCTTACACATGCTAGTTTGATAAGAATACCATCTCTCATAAACATTTTATTTCCATAAAGAGCATCAAGGTTTTAAGTTTAGTTTTCTTCGCCTAGTGATAATACAAGAAGTTAGTAAACAATGATAAACTTAGGATTAGAGTATGCAAGTTAGGTTTAATAAAAGGGCCTTAGTTAAATTGAGTCTTTTAGTTTTTTTGGAAGTTGGAACGGCATACGTTTAAAAGGAAAGAAAATTTGTTGTAACGCCTACCAGAGCGTGGTCCTTGAATTTGGCCAGAGATTTTGACCAAACGTCAAGGCGATTAGAGTTTTATTTTTCCTCTCGTTTCCGGTTGGTGTCTAGTTTTTCCTCCATCATGGATGATGATGGAGGTTCTGTAAGTGTACTTAAAGAGGGTTTTTCTCTACCTATTTCCTCCCAATAGGTAGAGGCATATGCATTAGGTGGTTTTCGGTTTTGAATTTCTGGGGCTGCCCGAGTTTCTTAATAAAAAGAAACAGTTAATTCCTGATTCTTCTTTGAATTTTGAAGACCCTCGATTGGCTGAGAGAAATGGGGTTGTTGATTTTTTTTTAATGATTTTGGAGCGGACCTTGAACATTGTAAAGATGTGGTTATTGGGATAATTAATTGTTGGAAGGATGGTACCTTATACGTTGGTAAAGAATACTTTGCATAGGGATTGAAGGACAAGGGTTTTGATGCATATGACCATCCATGGAGAGTCTCTGTATGTGTATGCACTTGATTATAAATATGATCGTATTGCAGCAATTGAATATGGACTGGTTTATATATTTCACAATAATTATTTTTTGTACGTCCTTGGCATCCACTAATTGAGCAAGAAATTGTTGAGATGAAGTCAGAACCTGTTTGGATTAATCTTAGGAAGGTTCCATTACATATATGGAACTCAAAATCCCTATCTAATACCACAAGTGTAAGTAAACCAATAATAATGGATAAACTTATTGTTACAAGAGCTAGAAAGAGTTTTATAATGGTTTTGGTTGAAATTGATGTTGATTGTGACTATCCTTTGTAAATAATGGTATATTATGAGGGTAAGCATGTGGTTGATATGGATGTGGAGTATCCATGGAAGGATGTTAAAGGCTCAGAATGTAATTCTTTTGATCATATTTATGTTAAATGCCATGGGTTAAACCAAAGGAGAGCCCTAGGGAACTACTTAAAAAGACTAGTGAATCTGGGAATCATCAAGCTTGTGTTGTGAAAGGTTCTAAGAATCAAACTATAAGCTTATTGTTGATACTTGAAAGGAGATTGTTTCTAGTTGAGAACATGATCGTATAGAAGATGGGGTCATTTCTCCGTAGGTTAATAAGGAAAATTTGTTTATGGAGGGAGAGACTAGTGTTGGTTTATCTACTGCAGATAAGTTTGATACTTGTTGAACATAAATAAGGAGGTTCGGACACTAATGGTGGAGAACTCTAGTAAGGTAATGCATTTAGTCAATTCTTCTGGAGTTGGTAATCAATCTAGAATATATTATGAAGGTGTTTGAGGGTGAAAATGGTTTATGCTGATTTCGGTAATTTTGGGTGTGTGGGTGAGAAACGAATTTAAACCTAAACAATGTATTACACGTGATGGAACACTCCGTGCTTCTAGCATGGCGCATGCTAAAAGATGCGCCATTTGCTTGTGATGAAGCTTCATCCAAAGCTTCCTTTGCATGGTGAGATGCATTTGGCCCTAGGCCATATCTGGTGCCAAGTAAGGCGCATCGCATATGCATATTGGCTAAGGCCAATATGGCATTGGTTGGAAGCTACATTGGCCAAGAGTCAATCTTGCATCAAATGATGCATTAGGTCAGTTGGGTGGATGACCTTGAAAATGTACGGCCAACATGGCCGGACATCGTGTTGAAAATGTACGGCCAACATGGCCGGACATCGGGTTGAAAATGTACGGCCAACATGGCCGGACATCGGGTTGGAAGTGGACAGCCAACATGGCCGGACATCGGGTTGAAGTGGACGGCCAACATGGCCGGACATCGGGTTGACATTGGACGACCAACATGGCCGGACGTCGGGTTGGTAGTGGACGGCCCACATGGCCGGACAGTGGAACTGGCATGTGAGCCATGACTGAATGTACAGCCATCTTGGCCGGTCATTCAGAAATTCATGGCAACGGCCATGAATAGTGAAGCAAGCATGTCAATATGCTCCCCTTTCCGTACTTGTAGAAATTCCATTAAGACATATATAGGGAGGGGTAGTTGGTTGAAGGTGCATATGCGGACTATGTACCAAGTAAGCTTCATAGCTTAGCCGGAAGAGCATAAATGATGCCTAAGGCTCATTTATAGTTGCGTAGCCTCGCGAAGAGGGCATTTGGTGCTTAGGCATCATTATGCAATATTGCGGACCGAACATGCATCACTTGGATGCATTTTGTTGGAACGGCCTATACGGACTAGGCCATTACCACTATTGCTTGGCCACGGCCTAGCAAACGAGTTGGAATGAGTTGCCTGTCCCTTCGAGGATGAACTACGTCCATGCTTGATCCCTTTAGAGTAGAGAAGTACGTAGGCAGCCGCAATGAGTTGCAAGGCATTGCCGGTCCAGAAGACTTTGTCGCTCATATCATCTAATTCGGAGATGATTGCGACATTTCCGCAGCCCTCATATCATCTAAGCTCGGTAGCTCGACGCCAGAGATGATTGTGGCCATACTTGATGAGGCTTAGTTGCATGCCTTCAAGTGGATGCTCATACTTCCTATCAAGCTACAAAGAGAAAGTTATAGCCTATCTAAAGGCGAAAAACCCGAGTGTCGTAATTTAGCACACGAGGAGTCCATTTGATGGGAAACGTCCCAAAGATCAAGACATGTTGATCTACATGGTCACCATAATTTAGCCAAATTCCATCGTTTAGGGCCTCAAAAGGTCGTTTTTGCCGTATTAAGAAAGTTTTTGCTTTCTTAATAAACCCTTTTGCGGAACAAGGGTAAGTTGGAACGGTGTGGAAGCTAAGTTAGCCGCATCATGCTCCACGAGCATGCTTGCAAGGGCGAATGAACGTGCATTTGCCTAGCTTTAAAGGCCCGGATCGTAGCTTCATCATGGCGCATCGGGGAGATTACTGCCTGCGGGGCAACGCGCCAAAGGAGTAATTTTCCGGTCCGTCACACTGAGTACTTTAGATCCAAGAGATCAATCTGTACAAATCCGGACTAAACCAAAAAATGGCCTTTCCAGACTTTCTTCGGTCACAAAGTGAAGGAGAATGGGTTGGTTTTGGGGAGGGAAGCGAAGGAAGTGTTGAGACCAGGTTGATTCTGGAAGAGTAGTTGTTTTTACGACTTGTATCAGAAAATGGGAAGCTAACCGATGGAAAGCTAGAAAATGTTTCTGAGTGTTGTATTGTTCCTGACTGAACTTGTTCTTCGGTGGAAATAGGTAAGACCTATTTATACAAGTCGGAGTGAACGTATCCTCGGTCTCATTAAGGAATGAAATAATGGGTGAGTAAATGGGAGGAGGTGGTAACCATTAACGCATGGAATTGATGTTCCATAAAAGAAAAGCGTTTCAAAGATTACTTCCCTATTTACTTAACTGCTTCATCCTTATTACACTTTCTTATTACGGGCGTAGTGTACGCCGCACGCTTAGTAAACCGCCAAACCAAAACCCAAAGAAGATCCCCGCCTGTGATTTGATGTCTCGAACATTTTCGTGAAAACATGTAACATGGTTGGTGCCTCGAAAGTCGATCTTGGGAGACTCGCTAGCTTAGTGACCTTCGACGGTTAAGATTTTGCATCTTAAGCGGAAAGGTAGTTGTTGATCGTTGCACGCTTCCGTTTTTGATAGCCGTGTAGGGAAGGCCAGCATGGTGGAGCGGCTAGGTTGGCATGCTGTGGGCATTGCATGCCTTGGCGCTGTTTGGCGTGGCCAAACTTAGGTTTTTGGGCCAAAGGTTACCATGTGTTGTCTGGTAATCTTGGATGGCTAGGATTTGATCCTGGGATTGAAGGGGGAACGTTGATTGTCGCACGCCTTCGTTTTAGTAGCCGCATAGGGAAGGACAACATGGTGGCGCGGCTAGGTTGGCATGCCTTGGCGCGGCCAAACTAGGGTTTCGGGCCAAAGGTTACCATGCGTTGTCTGGTAACCTTGGATGGCTAGAATTCGATCATGGGATTGAAGGACGATCGTTGATTGTCGCACGCCTTCGTTTTAGTAGCCGCATAGGGAAGGCCAGCGTGGTGGCGCGGCCAAGCAAGGGTTTTCGGGCCAAAGGTTACCATGCGTTGTCCTGGTAACCTTGAATGGCTAGGATTCGATCCGGGATTGAAGGGAGACTATTGATTATCGCACGCCTTCGTTTTAGTAGCCGCATAGGGAAGGCCGGCATGGTGGCGCGGCTAGGTTCGCATGCCACTGGCATAGCATGCCTTGACGCGGTTTGGGCGCGGTTAAACTAGGGTTTCGGGCCAAAGGTTACCATGCGTTGTCTGGTAACCTTGGATGGATAGGATTCGATCCTCGGATTGAAGGGAAACCATTAATTGTCGCACGCCTTCGTTTTAGTAGCCGCATAGGGAAGGCCAGCATGGTGGCGCGGCTAGGTTGCCATGCCATTGGCGTGGTTTGGCATGTGGGGCCAATGGCTTGGCATGCCGTTTGGAACATGGTGTGGCTAGCATGGCTAGGGCCAAGGCAAGGTGCGGCTTGGCTTGGCATGTGGGGCCAATGGCTTGGCATGTCGTTTGGCACATGGTGTGGCTAGCATGGCTAGGGCTAAGGCAAGGTGCGGCTTGGATTGGCATGTGGGGCCAATGGCTTGGCATGCCGTTTGGCACATGGTGCGGCTAGCATGGCTAGGGCCAAGGCAAGGTCTTTGGCTTGGCATGTGGAAATAATGGTTTGGCATGCCGTTTGGCACATGGTGCTTAGCATGGCTAGGGCCAAGGCAAGGTGCGGCTTGGCTTGGCATGTGGGGCCAATGGCTTGGCATGCCGTTTGGCACATGGTGCGGCTAGCATGGCTAGGCCGAGGCAAGGTGCCACTTGGCTTGGCATGTGGGGCAAATGGCTTGGCATGCCGTTTGGCACATGGTGCGGCTAGCATGGCTAGGGCCAAGGCATGGTGCGGCTTGGCTTGGCATGTGGGGCCAATGGCTTGGCATGCCGTTTGGCACATGGTGTGGCTAGCATGGCTAGGGCCAAGGCAAGGTGAGTCTTGGCTTGGCATATGGGGCCAATGGCTTGGCATGCCGTTTGGCACATGGTGCGGTGGTGCGGCTGGCATGGCTGGCATGCCTTGATGCGGAGACGTGGTTGGCACGGTTTGCCACTGGCACAGTGGTGCGGCTGGCATGGTTGGCATGCCTTGGTGCGAAGACATGGCTGACATAGTTTTCCACTGGCACAGTGGTGCGGCTGGCATGGCTGGCATGCCTTTGAGCGGAGACGTGGCTAGCACGGTTTGCCACTAGCACAGTGGTGCGGCTGGCATGCCTTGGCTTGGAGACGCCGTGGCACGGTTTGTCACCGGCGATGGTGCAGTGGTGGGCATGGCCGGGCATGCCTGGCGTGGTAGCATGAGAATTTTAGGGTTTTGTACAGTGATGACAATCAATGCTAGGGGTTCGCCATGGAACATGACGCATAGAAATAAAAAAAAAAGGTACCCGGTAATTTTACGTAAGCATGCCGATTGATTCGATAAATATGTTAATGATTATAATGATGTCATGCCGGATGTGCGGTTTTACGATTTTAACCCTAGGCTAAAAACCACCATCAACGAAGGTCATAGAGTAATTACTTCGGTGCTTCAAAAGGTAAATTCTTGTCTCAAGGGGACAGTTCTTCAATTTTATCTAGTCCTGCTGCTAAAGAAGTGGAACTTAAGAAATCTAGGTCTGATAAGAGGTTTTTTTTTTTTTTTGGGTGGGTGTGGGGGGTTAATATGTTAAAAATTGGATATTGGAACATTAGAGGGTTGAACGATCCTCTAAAACAATATAAAGTATGTATATTTATTATCTCTAATAAGTTATCCATGGTTGGCATTGTGTAGACCCATGTACAAGCTAAATAAGAATTGGTGTTTTCTAAAATCCAATAAATGACGATTGGATAAAAAATAATGTTTTTGTTAGGTTTTCAATAAATAAGAATTGGTGTTTTATAGATAATTATGACAATAATAACTCATGGAGTATATAATTGGGTTAGAATTCATTTGGAATGTATGTTAACTTGCTGCATTCTTTTCTCATGAAATCTTCTTCGAAAAAAAAATACTTGTGGTAATGTTAAATTTATAGTAACCTTTGTTTATGGGGATAGTGATAGTAATAGGAGGGGAGTTGCTTTATGAAATGACTTAATATTTTTTTTATGGTAGCTATACATGAGTATCCTTGGGTGGTGCTAGGGGATCTTTGAAAAAGCGGGGGTCTAACAACACCACCCAATATTTTGATTAGCAATCTGTATGGACTAACTCTGAAATACTTTGCTCGAGAATCAACTAGACAGTCAGACTCAATCTAGATAAAAAGTATCTCAAGGAGTTAATATCTCAGTCTCTTGATTTAATCTTACTCAAGAAAACTGCGAGTCTCGATTAAAGAGAGATAACTTGGACGGTACCAAAGACCAATGTCCAAGGATCAATCAATATCAATCAACAACCAAAGGTTGGATTTCCAATTGATGATCTTAATGGACAACCTGTATTATTTCAATTATATACAAATATAATGCGGGAAAAAATAACACATACACCAGAAGTTTTGTTAATGAGGAAACCGCAAATGCAGAAAAACCCCGGGACCTAGTCTAGATTGAATACACACTGTATTAATCCGCTACAGACACTAGCATACTACAAGCTAACTTCGGACTGGACTATAGTTGAACCCCAATCAGTCTCCCACCGATCCAAGGTACAGGTTGTACTCCTACGCCTCGATCCTTACAGACACTGCGTACTTGATTCTCTTAGCTGATCTCACCCAAAACTAAGAGTTGCTGCAAGCCAAAATCATGAGACTTGATAATAAACAAATCATCTCACACGAGAAAAGTCTATCAAAAGGATAAATCTGTCTCCCACGGATAAACCCTAGGTTTTGTTCCGTCTTTAGATATAAAATCAAGGTAACAGGAACCAATTGATATTCCGGACTTATATTCCCGAAGAATAACCTAGATTAATCAATCACCTCTCAACAATCCTTCCTGACTACACAGGCGATTTGTCTAGGAATCACAAACAGTGAGACGAAGATGTTTGTGACTTCTTTATCTTGCCTATCGGAGAACTCTCACATTCTCAAGCCAATCAAAGATTGTACTCGTAAGATAAAAGATGCAATACCAGATCACCCAACTATGATAAAAGTAGTATCGGTCTGGCTTAAGAATTCCAATGAAGTCTTTAAGTCGTTAACTGATTTTAGAGAAGAAAATCAAAGGTTAATGGAGATCGACTCTAGCGAGCGCAGTAGTATCACACAGATGTGTGGGGATTAATTTTTTGCTCAAGCTAGATGTCTCCTATATATAGCCTTCAAATCAAGGTTTTTCCTTAGTTACAAAGCAATCCATATTCACCTTTAGATGAAAACCTGATTTAGATTCAAGCTAATATTTCTCAACCGTTAGATCGTAAAACAAAGCTTGTCATACACACTTGGGTAAACGTTTACTGGGTTCGTGAAAACCATGCCCAAACGTGTACGTGTATGTTGGTTCAACATGATAACCCAAAAGGTCAACCATATGAGCATCTCATATTAACCATGTTTTTCTTCACCATAACTAGTTCAATTGACTCAATATGAACTAGTTAGAGAGTTGTTCAATTGCTATGAGATCTTATGTAACTACACAAGACACAATTGAAACAAAGATGATTCGATTTGATTTGAATCGGCTCATGAATATTATAGCCACGGTTTGCATAAAGCATTCCTTATTATTTAATATTTCATGTTCAGAGCACATCTTTAGATCATAACCTCTTAAGCTCACAAACAAGTTCGCGGACTTAAGCTAATCGGTTGAGTTTTCCAAACTCGCGAGAAATTCTCGGAAGAGAACTTCCGCCAGTTCGCGGACTAGGTTTGTGGACTTAGCAAACAGACAAGTTTTGGAATATCCAGCAGAAATTCTTGGTCGAGAACTTCTGACAGTTCGCGGACTTGGCAAGCCAATTACACAATCCTCCCGATTACTCTTGATCAACAAAGTTTGAAAAACTTCGGTTCAAGGAATACATGGTTATGTAATCTAAACACTCATTTCAATCATTGAGACATTCTCAGAGGGCACTATGTAGCCGTTATTCACAGACCGATTCACATCAGAGCAATTCTCAAAGTGATTGAAACTTTTCATGACTTTCGTCACTAGGTGAAGATAAACTTGATCAAAGTGAAACACTTTACCAATGATAGGGTGTAGAATACATCCTATTTACTATCTATTGTTTATGCTTTCTTTGCTATTTTTCTTGTAAATTATGTATTTTACGCTTGTTTTGAGTTTTGTAGCTACTTTGGAGTCACACGGAGGAAAAGAAGAAGAAATCACCCAATTTGAGAAAAAGGGCAAAATTGTCATTTATAGGCAGACACTATTAGGAGCCCAGACACATGTTAAGGGGTAGCCACTTTTGTTTTAAAAGAGGAAATGTTAAAGGCACCAATATAGTTACTCAGGGCACCCAGTTGGGGGTGGATCTTATCCCTGGGGTGTACCCATCCAGACCTAACTCAACCTTACTATCGAGAGATATGTTTTCTCTCATTTTCTTCATTCATCTGAGAGGAAGAAAAGCAAAGACTTGCTCTTGATTTGCTTTGTCCGAGAGAAGAAGTTTGAATCCGAAAATTCTTTGGTTTCCGCCATGAGTGATTGAAGACGGAGGTCTTTGTGTTTGGAAGATGGAGTCATTGACACGAATTGAAGATACAAAAGGGGATCTGTTGTGATGAGATGATGAAGAAATTAGGGTTCGAAGTTTCATTTGAAAATCGAAATGGGTTTGATTGATTCGTGGCTGTGAAACGAGTAGGATTTCAAGAGGATTGATTTCAGAAATGATATAAGAGAAAAAAAAAGTTTCCACAGATCGATGGAGATGCTGGGTTTCTGAAGATGAGTTTGATGGAGATTGAAGAGGTGTCTGAGATGTATGAATCTATTGATGCTTAGGAAAATGGGTTTTGAATTGAGAACAGGGAGATTGAACTGCTAATGATGGAAATGAATCAGGGTTTGGTGGACGTATCTGCTGCTGATGAGGTCGAGAAATGGTTTTGTTCTGGATTTGTTTGTTGCAGTCGAGAATTGGGAATGGTTATGGAAAGCAATGGCTATAGGTGGCTTTGAGATGAGAGTGTGAAAGCTAAAGAATGCGGATGGTTGTGGAGTTATTCGGTGAGATGGTTTGTAGCTTGTTGTTTTGCAGGTTGGCTTTGAGCAGTGACTTTGAGTGCAATGCGGGATTGAGAAGGCGATGATGTTGGTTCATTTCTTCTTGCTTGTGTGCGATAATTTGAATGAAATTTTTCTTTGTTATTAGAGTTGATGTTGTGCACTTTGTTATGGCTGAGCATGAAGGAGTGATTGGGAGTTTAAACGAGAGATGGAGCTTGTGAGTTTTGGAGTTGTGGGGTTCGTTGCCATTGTGGCATGATTGATTGTCTGGGATCGAAATTGGATTTGGGCGGAGAAGAAACAAATTTGGTGGTTTCATTGTTTGAGCAAGGACAAGAATAGCAATAGGTTACGAGATTGAGAGCAAGTGGCAATTTATGAAGCTCGAGTCGGGTGGTAAATGTATGGGTCTGGGTGTTGTGAGCGGAATGGTTATGGAATAGCTTGTTGATTGCGAGAGGGGTTTCTTGTTGCTAGGAAGTGAAGAAATTGGGCATGTGTGGCTATGATAGCATCGCAGGAATAGATTAGTTAAGGCTACGATGATGTTATGAGCTGGCAAGTGCTTGAAATAGATGTATGTGTAGGATACATGTACATTACTGGGAATGAAGTTAAAAGAATGGCCGGAGTTAGGCACGGAAATGACCGAGAAGCGGCCCGAGGAACTCGGCTTCCAATCCATTCACACGAGTTAACTCGGTGATTCTCCGATCCAACTCAACGAGTAAGTTTAGTCACTCGACTCAAGAGTCGATTAGAAGCTAACTCACCATCTGCCTTGACCTAGTTGACCAACGAGAAGACCGTTAGGTCAGCGGTTATCGGTAACGGAATATTCCTTGACTTCCGGAGAAGAAGATTCCGTGGCCGTGATGATATTCAAAGTTGCCGCGGTGACTATTCCGGCCGGATTAAGCCATAATACCCGTTTTCCGGCGAGCCAAAAATTCCAGAATTTTCTATGGACTTCTCTCATGGGTGTGAAGACTTGGACTAGGAATTGGATGGAGAATTGGGCTCAAACTTGGAAAGAGAAGATGGAAGAGTTGAGAAAGGCTTGGATTTGGAAATTGAATTGCAAAAGGAAAAGGATTCTATTCCTTGGAAGATTTGGAGAATATTGAAGCCTATAAATAGAGAAGTTTTCTACATCTTTTACACACCTCTCTACACACACAACAATTCTCTCTTCTTTATTCTTTGTGTGAACTCCTTTTAACATGAGTAGCTAATTTTATTATTGATTGAGGATGAATTCCTAGTTCTTAATATGATTTGAGTTTTTGTTTTCAATTCTATCTTGAAGTTTTTTTTCACATAATTATCGTTTGTTTTTACTAATAGGAATGATCTTAATGACATTCATGATTGATTGATAGATTGTTTAGGTGGCCAACTAAATTGATTTGTTAATTTGATCTAAAGCTAGTGGAAGTTAGGAGATAAGTAATCGTTTCTTGACTATTTACATAAGTAGCAAACACGAGACCTTGCGGAGGGATTCCGTGGAGCAATTGTGTGTGAAAACAACGTTAGCAAGTAGACCTTGATCTAAGAGTCCAACTACTAATATTGACCTAATAAGTTCATAAATCTTAATGCGTTTATTTAAATTACATCTAGAGTGATCTACTACTAGGTGGTTTGGTAAATAGAATCCGGTAGTCGAGAACTTCCGTATCCGGTGATACAAGGGATTTAGGGGTTTATCACTGATCTAGCTGCTTTACCTACGGTTGGTGATAATTTGTGACTAATAACAAGTATAAAAGAACATAACTTTAATCATTATTTTGCAACGAAGAAGGATTCCTTGGTCTTGTCTCTCTTATTGATTTCAAGTTTATCTTTTAATTGCTTTGTTTATTTTCTTTTGCTTTTTACACCCCCCTTTTGTGACAATTTTTACAACTAGAATCTCTTGCTCTCGTGGGAACGAACTTGACTTCCATTATATTATTTTTAATTAAGTGGAAATAAGATATTAATTTGATTGCACCTACGACACGCATCAACCAACACACGATTTCGAGACAAAGATAAGCAATGAATGCTCAGCTCGAAATGTCAAATGTGTATGATCTATTCTATATAGCATACGACTTTTGTCTCATAAGAAGTAGGAGATAGAGTAGATAGACTTTTGAGTGAAAGATAAGTTCAAGTCTTCACATACCTTTTTGTTGATGAAGTTCCACGGTTCCTTGTGTAGATCTTCGTCGTTGTCGTTGAATCACCATGAAGTCTTTGAGCTCAGCTACACTTTTCCTATCCTAGTCCGAGACTTAGCTAATAGGCTAGAAAGACTTATAGTTTTGATCACTAACATTGACAAACATGCTTGATATAGCAACGCATGCGAGGTCGACCGAGCTATGCTCTAACAATCTTAAGAAAATCTTGAACTCTAATGAGAGAGTTTGTAGTAGTAGTTTATGTTTTCTCTTCTTTTTTTTTTATTGTACCGAGGAGTCTCCACCTAGCGTTCAAGACTACACCGCTATCAGGCTCATTTCGATCGCCCAGTCTAATTTACACCGTTAGCGATTTAAATTCGACCATCTTCGGTCGGTGCTCTACCGCCTATAAATACCACCATTCACTTCATTTTTCATTCACAAAAAAATTTTCTTCCCTTCTATAGAGAGCATACTAGAGCGATTTTTTACTTAAAATTCGGTAGTTCCAAAGCAAATAGACAAAGGAAAAGAAAACAGAAAGAAAAAGGAAAATCAGTTGTTGATGGTGATATCGTATGGGTTCAGGATAAAAAACAAGAGTTCACTCATGTTAGGAAACTAGTTGAACCTGGTGTATTATCTTCGCATTTATGTAACCATCCCGAGCGAGTTCTGTTACCTAAAGTAAGAGGTGGGTGGTCTGACCTAACCGAAGTGTTTGGGTTACTCCCCGAAGTGTTGTTCAAGAATCCTTAAGAAGATATCCCTGGTAGCGTTTATATTTCATGAAAGGAAAAAACCACAGGACTCAAGTTGTGCGAGTTATTTGTTAATGTTGGTGGAGCACTGTAAATATGTTCTTTTTCAAGGATTTAGAGTGTGGTAAGTTCTATTTTTCCATTCAATAGTTTAATTTTTAGTTCAGAAAAAAAATTTAATTTTTAGAGATTCGATTTTTTAGTTTGATACAAATTTTAGTTCCACATACAAACTTTACTTTTATGACCATGTTGTTTTTAGGGTTCACACCGTTAGATTTGTATATGTTTATTAGAATAAAAATTGAGGGTGAAATAGAATAATTTAACCAATTAAAGTGGATATCAGAAGGAAAAGATGAAAACAATTACTTCCCTTGTACTCAAATGATACTGAAGGAAAGCCAGAATCCAGACAGTTACACTCATTTGGATTAAGAGTGTCTGGGTTGAAGGCTTTTTTGAGCCGTTACCATGCCAAGGGGATACACGGAGCTGAAGATTATCCCGAACTTGAACGTATTTTTGTATTATGGATGCTAGGTCAAGTTTTTTTCCCCAATGGTAGCTCAGTGACATTAATTGGTTTTCTGGACTCTTTAGAAGATTTAACTAAAGCGCCAAATTATGATTGGGGTTCTGCAATTTTATCTGAGCTATACATAAGTCTCGGTGATTGCTCATGTATGGGTCCTATTGGAGGTAAGAACCACAATCCCTTTCTATTTATTAGTTTTATTATCGAGTTTTCAAACTAGTAATGAATGTACTAACACATCAATTTTCGTCAATGTTATTTTTCAGTATTGGTGGTATACTTACTTTAAGGTCGGCAAACCTAGAGAAAGTTGCTAAATAGGCACTTTTGAAAGAGATGAGAGAGATAGAATGTTCGGATTACTCGCGGCAACTATGCAGGTTGGATCATGCTCAAATCAGATCAGAGAAAGGGATACAGGGTTAGATCAGGGTTTTAGGAAGAGATTTGAAGATTTGAAGACTAGAGGAGGTACTAAGAATAAATGGACTGAAGTGGTTCAAGGTGAAAAGGATTTGCAGGTACGAGAATCAACAGTTAAGGGAACACATCTAGAAAAGGACGACTGGCAGATGGTTACCAAGAAGAAATCAAATAAAAGATCTGAACTTCTTGATCAACAAGAAAAAATCGACTGCAAGTACAAAACTTTTTTGATCACAGGAAAGCATAATGGGATTTTGATTGATGATAAAACAAGGAACACAAATAATTTGATTCAAGTCACAGTTAGTCGAGAGGCAATTGTTTGGATGAAGAACATCATGAGAAAAGAATCTGAGAAACCTTTTTATGGACAATAGTATTGGATTTTCCACAAAGATGATGAGCATATTTTATTTATAGGAATGAAAATAAGCATGGAGAATTTTTTATAGCGTCTTTTTCTCATAAAAAGATTATACAATCTATGTGTTTTCCTGCTGAATCTAGTGATTGTAGATGGTCTCATTTCATCAATGCTTTCAACAATGTTACCACTGTGAAATTTAAGAATATCAGTGATGACCCTCAAATTGTTTGTGAAGATTCTCAAACTCCGGTTATCATTGAAAACTCAATTTTAGAGTTACCTAAGGAAAATTGGGATCTTGCGCTAATTGTTGAAGTCTCAGACTAGAAAAATTCATAGTCTCAAATTGGTCAGGAAATTGCTAACAAGTTTGAATTCAAGAATGTTTTTGATCTTTGTCCTTTTGAAAATAAGAAATCTTTTTCTTTGTGTATGCTCAGGAAAATGATATTTTGGTTAGGAAGGGTTTTTAGGATCTTAGTGGCACGTCTATAAGGATTTTACCTTGGTGGGCTACTGCAAATTCAATTTCAATTTCACTCCCTGATAGTTATCAGCATGATGTTTGGATAGAAGTTCAAGGAGTCCCTTTCAATCTTTTGGGAGATAAACTTTACAATGTTATTGGAAAAAATATTGGGGGATTATTAGAAGTTCACTCTTCCACACTACACTGGGAAGATGCTTCTGGTATTCGTCTCAAAGTTAAGGAATACACTCACTCATCCCTATCATTTTTATTTCATTTTAATGGTATATCTTTTACTATGAAGACATCATCCTTGAAGCTCATCAATGGAGAGCGAGAACTCAAATTTCAAAAAATCAGGATACCAAGATTAAGTCAAGATTCATCAATAGTTCCGGTCATTCAGCCTGAAGATACTCCGTTGAATATTTCGGTTAATTTGGATTGGCCGAAAATCCCTCAGCCAGTACTGCGTCCGTTTGATTCTAGGCGCAGATATTTATTCAAGATCTTTTCGCAAACAACAAAAGGAAAGAATACTTATGTGGAAATAAATTTGAATTCAAATTTAAATTCGAATTTTTGCCTCCACTCAAAGAATACGGGTTTGGTGCTAAAACCCGCTTCAAGTTCGGGTTCTATGGATAACTCAACGGGCGGCTTATTAACTTTTCAAAATGAGGATGAGGTGAATGAGTATCTCGAGAATGTTGGTTCAATCTCATATCTTCAAAAGTTAGATGTGGAATGTGCACAGGACGTGGTTCCAATTTCGGTGGTAAAACCGGCTCAAAATGCAGAAAAGTTTCTTCTTCTGCATCAAACCACAGAAAAATGGAGTTTTATGCGTCACAAGGTACGTCCCAATTTAAGAATTCAATTTGAAAACATTCTTTCTCAAATGGTTTCTTTGGGACCAATGATAGGTCTAAATTATGAAGGTTCAAAAGAGGAAATAGATGATGCAATGATGGACACTATTAGAGCACATCTTCGAAATCATGATAAGGAGCGTGTTAAATTCATTCATGCTTAATTGTTCTTGTCAATTCTGTTTCAGCTCTGTTGTTTTATTGATTAATTTATTTAGAAGTTTTTGGAGAGAAATTGAAGAAGTGAGAAGTTTTTGGCAGTACCCATGGATGATTGAGGGAAAGGCTAAATAAATTCATTTCCAAGCATCATCTTATTGATTTGCCATTGATTGGTGCCACTTATACTTGGCCTAATAACCAAGTCCAAAGTGTTCGAAGTCGAATTGGTACATTGTTAGTTTCTTTATCATGGGAGATGGAGTATCCTAACGTAATTCAACAAGCTCTTCTTCGTCCTGTCTCTGGTCATAGACCTATAGCCCTGATTTGTGATGATTTGAAGCGTGGTCCTCCTCCATTCCGCTGTGATTTTTTTTGGTTCTCTCATCCTAATTTTATTTCACCCATAAAAAATTGGTGGGGGGTCTTTTTCTGTTGCAGGCAATCCTAGTTTTGTCTTCTGCAAAAAACTTCACTTGTTAAATCCAAAGCTAAGAGAGTGGAGCAAGCAAGAGTATGGAGAATTGGAGAGAAAGCTGGAGGAATTGGAGGAAATTTTCAACAATTTGGACATTGAAGAAAATATGCATAATGGCCTTTCAAGTGCTCAATGGGATGAGAGAGTAGCTGCAAGACAAGAATGGTGCAGACTTACTTTGGTGAAAGCTGAGAAGTGGAGGTGCAGAGCAACAGTTAATGACATTAAGAACAATGAGACCAACACCAAATATTTTCACAGATTGGCAAATGCTAATAGAAGAAGAAGTTATATTGGCTCTATTAAGGTTACTGGTGTCTTAACTGCTAATAAAGAAGAAATTAAACATGGCATTGTGGATTACTTCCAACAAATCTTTCAAGCCAGTAAAAGAATACAAGTCAATATGGAAGGTATGCAGTTTAATACAATCTCTAATGAAATGTGTAGTTGGAAAGAGGTTTTGAAGAATAGGAATGCTTTCTAGCAATCAAATCTTTAGGTAAAAATAAAGCTTCAGGGACAGATGGCTTTCCTGTGATCTTTTACTTATATTGTTGGGACATTCTAAAAGAAGATTTTATGAAAGTTCTGCAAGATTTACATGATATAAGCTTTCTAGATTGGAGACTCAAGAATACTTTTATAGCTCTTATTCCTAAGTAGGATATAGTTGAAGAAATTAAAGATCTCAAACCAATTAGTTGATGCATGGAGCTTATAAGATTCCCTCAAAAATGTTGGCAGAAAGGTTCAAGGTGAATCTTCCCTCAGTTATTTCTCAACACCAAACTGCTTTCATTAAGAAAAGGCAAATTCTAGATGGAATGTTAATTGCCAATGAGCTTATTGATTCTAGAACTAGAAGTGCAAAACCTAGTTTGTTTTGTAAGGTGGATTTTGAGAAAGCTTTTGACCATGTTAATTGAGGATTTATAGATGAAATTTTGAAGCTAACGGGTTATGGAGATAAGTGGAGGAGTTAGGTCAAATGTTGTGTTGAATTTGTGAAGTTCTCAGTCTTGGTGAATGGTAGTGCCTCTGGTTTTTTTACAAGTGAGAAGGGTATCAGACAAGGAGATCCCTTATCAGTGTCACCCTTTTTATTCCTTTTGATGGGTGAAGCTATTTCTTACATGTTAAAACAAGCTCAACTGCAAAGTCTTATTTCTGGTTTTCAAGTCAGTAATGAAGGTATGCTCATTAGTCATTTGTAATTAGCAGATGACACTTTGATTTTTCTAGATGCTGATATTGAACAAGTGAAAAATCTTAGACTAATTCTTCTTTCTTTTGAGCTGTTAACTAGTTTGAAGATAAATTTTAATAAGAGTCAAATCTTTGGAGTTGGTTTTGATGGAGACTTATCACAATTTTGTGGCATTTTGGGTTGTTATTCTGGCATGCTTCCCACTATTTATCTAGGTATTCCTCTTGGTGATAAGTGTAGAGGTGTAGCTAAATGGGACAAGATAGTGGATAAATTCATTGCAAGACTTACTGGTTGGAAGAAAAAGCTTCTCAAAAGAGCAGGTAAGCTCCCACTAATTAACAGTGTTCTAGCTAGCTTACCTGTCTATTATCTGAGCTTGTCTGAAATGCCCAGTTTTGTGTGTAAAAATCTAGAAACAATTATGAGGAATTTTTTGTGGCATGACAGTATGGGAAGAAAGAAATTGCATCTTTTGAAATGGATTGTTGTTTACAGAAAAAAGAAGCATGGGGGTCTAGGAGTGAAGAAATTGAAAAAAATGAATCAAACAATTCTTTGTAAATGGTCATGGAGGTTTGCTACCAAAGAAAATGCTATGTGGAGGAAAATTGTAGCTGAAAAATATGGTGTTGGAGATGTACACTGGATGGCAAAGGTTCCTAATTGCTCATATGGCAGATCAGTTTGGAGGGCTATTATGAATCACAATTCTTTGTTTCTTAAGCATGTGAGGTTTAAAGTTCAGTCTGGTACTTTGGTTAGATTTTGGGAAGACAACTGGTTGTATGACACTCACACTAAAGACTTTTTTCCTCATCTATATAATGTCTCTAGGTCTAAGAATCTCAAAGTGGCTGAAATTGGTGTGGCTGAATAAAATGGTGTTGTGTCGAATATGAGATCTCCAAGAAGATTGTTTGGTGCTACTGCATTGGAACATGCTATACTTGTCTCTGATTTGGTTTCTTTCACTTTCACTCCTGATCTTAAGGATGAACTGCAGTGGAATCTATGTGCAAGTAAAGTTTTCTCTGTCAAATCTTTGTATGATTTTATTAGCTTGATGATGCAAACACAACATTAAAAACAGTCTTCTCATTTATCTGGAATCATAAATATCCTCCAAAGATTGGCTTTTTCTTATGGACAATTGCACATGGAAGATTACCTACGTACAAGAGACTCTTTGCGAAGGAAGGGAATGGATGTTTCAGATGCATATATTTTTTGCAGTGAATCTGAAACTACTTCTCATGTTCTGCTGCACTGCACTTTTGCAAAAAATATTTGGAGTAAATTTCTGGAAAAATTGAAATGGTATTTTGCAATGCCTGAGCATCCTTCAGATGTTGTTTATTCATGGCATTTGAAGCAATCTTCAGCTGCTTTGACTTATTTAAAGAACTTAATCCCTGCAGCAGTTCTTTGGTGCATCTGGAAAGAATGGAATGCAAGAGTCTTTACTGACAAAGTCTGCAATGATGTGGTTGTGACCAATAAAGTTATATATTGTCTCTACTCTTGGTCTTTAGTTATCAAAGACTTTGAGCAATTATCCTCCACTGATGTCACAGAGAACTGCCACAAATCTTTCTTTGATTCTCACTAGCGCTTGGCTTTGTCTTTTGGTTGGTCTGTAGGTTGCTTTGATTCTTTTCTTTTCTTAAGGCTTAGCCTGTCTGTGGGCTTTGCTTTTGTTTCTATTTATTCTTCTTCTACTTGGCTTAGGGTGGTATAAATCTTTTATACCCTCTATTTTTTAATCAATACATATTTTCTTTGCCAATCAAAAAAAAAAATGGTCGGCGAACCTGATCTTCACGATACACGAATAATTTATCCAATCGTATACAAGTACAAAGATGATAATTGGATTGGTCAGATTAATGATGGTCAAAATGTTGTTGTTGTTCAAAGGATGCAACAACTGTGCAGATTTAATATCAACATTACGCCAATGTCGTATACAAAAATTGACGAGTTTCATGAACCAACGACACAAACCATGATACAGTTAATCCTTAAGCGACTTGTGTTTTACAGTCCAATTAGTGGTTAGGGTATTTGGTACTACGGAGAAAGACATCTGTTTCAGCTACATGGAAGAAAGGTAAAAGCAATCAACTCGTTTCCAACTTCAATAATTTCACATGATGATTGGATAAAGTTGATAAATAATGGACAACCTTGGGAAGAAGCTGATGATTTGATCCGAATTCCAGAAGATGACTATGATTACTTCAGTTTGTTTCAAAAGGTATGCAATCTAAATAATGACTTTCATCCACAAAACTTAGGTAGTGTTGACTTTCCAGCAATTGGAAATTTTCCACTTACAGATCTTCCATCCCAACCTCCACCATCGACGGGCGAAGCATATACGTACCCTAGCAGTCAAATGGGGTCGTCAAATATGCCTCCAATATCTTGGGAAGTCCAGACTTTATCACCAAGTTGATATATTGTGACTTAAACAAGCTCCTCGTGCATGGTACCACAGGCTCAGTACTTTTCTGTTGCAAATTGGGTTGTTACTTCAAAGTGTGACTCATCTCTATTTATCTACAATGGTCCATATGGCATTATTTATATGTTGGTGTACATGGATGATACTATTGTTAGAGGTTCCAATTCCACTAGTATTACTTCTATTCTTACTAGTTTGCAACAAGAATTTGCGATTAAATATCTTGGCGCCTTGTCTTATTTTCATGGAATTGAAGCGGTTCGTACTTCCTCGGGATTTTTTGTTTCTCAACAGAGGTATGCTCATGATCTTCTTATTCGAGCCAAAGTGGATGGTGTTAAACCTATTCGAACCCCACTTAGTACTTCTGGTGACATCTCCTCTGATCGTAGTACCTTATTATCTGATGCTACTGAGTATCGTAGTTGTTTTTGGGTAAAAATCGTTTCTGCCGATTTCGGTAAATTCGGTTGGTGAGTGAGAAACTGGTTCAAACCCTAAACAAATGTGCTGCACGTGAGCACTTTATAGATTCGAGAGATCAACTGCATACAAGTCCGTCCTAAACCAAGAAATGGCCGTTCCGGACTTGCTTCGGTCACAAAGTGGAGGAGAAGGGTTGATTTGGGAGGAAGCAAAGAAAGGTGTTGAGGCGAGAATAATTCTGGGAGAGTAGTATCTCGACTTGTATCGAAGTGAAAGCTTGGGATCTTGCAAGAGGTGGAAGCTTTTGGGAGAGCTTGCAAAGTTGCCTTTACGAGAGTGTAGTATTTTTCTCCCGACCGAGACTTGTTGTCCGGTGAAATAGGTAAGACCTATTTATACAAGTCGAGATTTGAAACGTACCCTGACCTTATAAAGGAAGAGAGTAAAGGGTGAAATAATGGTAGGAGGTGGTAACCGCATGGTGTTAATGGGTGAAAACGTTTTCACCATTATTTCCTCTTTATTTGACCGCTTTATTCCTTTTCACGCTTTCTTAATGTGAGCGTAGTGTACTGTATGCATCTTTGTGACCGCCAAACCAAAACCCTAGAAAGCATCCCCGGTTTGTGTTGATGTCTCGAGTGTTGGTTGCATCTTGCGTGCAAGTGGTGCTGCTAGGGACGCATGTGGCATGTGCCAATGGCATGTGCGGAATGCCTTGGTTGCGAGTTGCACCTCGAGCGTAAGTGGTAATGCCAGAGCTGCTAGTGGCGTGTGTGGCATGTGCCAACGGCATGTGCGGAATGCCTTGGTGGTAGGTTGCACGGTTTGCAAGTTAGGCTACCCGGCGTGTGTGTTTGGCATGTGCCAATGGCATGTGCGGAATGCCTTGTTGGTAGGTTGCACGGTTTTGCAAGTTAGGCTACCGGCGCGTGTGTTTGGCATGTGCCAATGACATGTACGGCCATGTTGACCTAGTTGCAAGTCTTGCAAGCCTAGGGCGCTATATTTGGCGTGGGCCAAAGGCATAGCGGCTTGGAAATATGGCTCACGATACGTGTTGGCATGTGCCAATGGCACGTACGGCCATGTTGACCTAGTTGCAAGTCTTGCAAGCCTAGGGCGCTATATTTGGCGTGGGCCAAAGGCATAGCGGCTTGGAAATATGGCCTCGATCACGTGTTGGCATGTGCCAATGGCACGTACGGCCATGTTGACTTAGTTGCAAGTCTTGCAAGCCTAGGGCGCTATATTTGGCGTGGCCAAAGGCATAGCGGCTTGGAAATATGGCTCTGCGATACGTGTTGGCATGTGCCGATGGCACGACGGCCATGTTGACCTAGTTGCAAGTCTTGCAAGCCTAGGGCGCTATATTTGGCGTGGGCCAAAGGCATAGCGGCTTGGAAATATGGCCTGCGTACGTGTTGGCATGTGCCAATGGCACGTACGGCCATGTTGACCTAGTTGCAAGTCTTGCAAGCCTAGGTCGCTATATTTGGCGTGGGCCAAAGGCATAGCGGCTTGGAAATATGGCTGCGATACGTGTTGGCATGTGCCAATGGCACGACGGCCATGTTGACCTAGTTGCAAGTCTTGCAAGCCTAGGGCGCTATATTTGGCGTGGGCCAAAGGCATAGCGGCTTGGAAATATGGCCTCTGCGTACGTGTTGGCATGTGCCAATGGCACGCACATGGCCGTGTTCACCTAGTTGCAAGTCTTGTAAGCCTAGGGCGCTATATTTGGCGTGGGCCAAAGGCATAGCGGCTTGGAAATATCGCCTGCGATACGTGTTGGCATGTGCCAATGGCACGTACGGCCATGTTGACCTAGTTGCAAGTCTTGCAAGCCTAGGGCGCTATATTTGGCGTGGGACAAAGGCATAGCGGCTTGGAAATATGGCCTGCGATACGTGTTGGCATGTGCCAATGGCACGTACGGCCGTGTTGACTAGGTGCAAGTCTTAAGCCTAGGGCGCTATATTTGGCGTGGGCCAAAGGCATAGCGGCTTGGAAATATGGCCTGCGATACGTGTTGGCATGTGCCAATGGCACGGCACGGCCATGTTGACCTAGTTGCAAGTCTTGCAAGCCTAGGGCATTTGTATTTGGCGTGGGCCAAAGGCATAGCGGCTTGGAAATATGGCTGCGATACGTGTTGGCATGTGCCAATGGCACGTACGGCCATGTTGACCTAGTTGCAAGTCATGCAAGCCTAGGGCGCTATATTAGGCGTGGGCCAAAGGCATAGCGGTTTGGAAATATGGCCTTGTTGCCATGGTGCGCAGGGTGCGGTTTGGTTTGGCATTGTTGCCATGGTGCGCAAGGTGCGGCTTTTGGTATGGCATTGTTGCCATGGTGCGTAGTATGCGGCTTGGTTTGGCATTGTTGCCATGGTGCACAGTGTGCGGCTTGGTTTGGCATTGTTTCCATGGTGTGCAGGGTGCGGCTTGGTTTGGCATTGTTGCCATGGTGCGCAGGGTGCGGCTTGGTTTGGCATTGTTGCCATGGTGCGCAGTATGCGGCTTGGTTTGGCATTGTTGCCATGGTGCGCAATATGCGGCTTGGTTTGGCATTGTTGCCATGGTGCGCAGTATGCGGCTTGGTTTGGCATTGTTGCCATGGTGCGCAGGGTGCGGCTTGGTTTGGCATTGTTGCCATGGTGCGCAGGGTGCGGCTTGGTTTTGGAATTAGGGTTACGTGGTTGAAAACCTAACTGGTATTTTGAAAAATACCCCTATTAATTGTTTACACCGAGTTAAATGCTCTTAGTTAATGTGTCGCAGGGTAACACTAGGTCATGGGGTTTTACGATTTTACCCCTTGTCTAAAAACCACCATCAACATTAAGTCCCCCGCTAGCTCGGAACAGGGGCTTTGTTGCGAGGTAATCATAAGATGGTGACAAACTATTAACAAAGAAAACGTAAGGAAAATTGAAGGAGGCTTGTCTGACCTTTTATAAATAGGGTTTGGAATCCTTGCCTCTGGTAGTTTTGCACAAATCGGGAGGCTGGCACAATTGGTGGGGCCGGTGCAGCTTGGGCGACGTTGGGAAGTCGGCATGAGTTGGGAAGCTGAGTGTGCTAGCTGGTGGGACCGGCGCAAAGTGTAGAAGTCTTGCGTGCTTGCAGGCGTGACTTGGGCGGTCATTGGGAGGTCGGCGCAATTGGTGGGGCCGGTGCAACTTGGAAACCGTGCTTGCAGGCGTGACTTATGTAAATAAAGAGGGAGCAGACGTTTCTTCAGACAGCAAAGTTTCCTTATTTTGCTTTCCTTCACGTGCGGCTTCCATTAGGGCATCATCCATGCCAAAAAATCTGGAAGCATTATGTCTTCCATTTCCCTTTCCTTTTTAAGGTTCCGTATTCATACCCAACGTGAATGTATCGTCTCCCTTGTTTGAGAAGGGGTTCTTCCTGTTGATTCCCCATTTCCTTTTCTTTCCAGCCAGGTGCGTTTTCTTCTTATTTTTGTTCGCGCTATCCTCTTTTTATATGTGTATAGATTGAGGATGGAACTTGATCATCTTTCCATTTCTTGCATTGTATGATGGGATCTTCGAGAGACGGCTCAGTGCTTTTAACTTTTGGAAAAGGACTTGAGAATCGAGGCGGAGATCGATCTTCTTCTCTTGAAGAAGTATTGGTTGGGGTTGAATCTCTGTTCCGTGAAGCTAATGAAATTATTAAGGACCTCCCTTCCATCTATCCTCACGAAGAACAGGTGCATGTTCGGACTCTCTTGGGTTCAGTGGACGCGGAGGAGAACGCCATGATTCTTGATTTTGATGCGAATGAATCAAAAAACTTCCTTGAAGTGTCGATGAGAAAACTTTCGAATGAGTACGTGATAGAAGCATTACAGCCTTTGAGTTGATGTCAAAGGTGTTATTGATGATACCTAGGAGGGGTCATGGTGGCGTATCCGGAATAGTTGTCGGGGAGGACATCGCCGCATTTGTGGTCGCTTGGATGGGATGTTGAGGTTGCCGCTAAAACCGCTGAATGGAACCTTTGTTGCCCGAAGGATTGCTAGGGGAAATGCTTGAAGATAGCTTTGCCCGAAGGGACTTGCGCTCCATCCTTCGAGGGCTAGTTCCTTCTTTTGCTTTTCTCGTTATTTTAGTTCCCCGATTTTTTTTTTTTTCTTTTTTTTTTTTTTTTGTAAACACATCTTTCCTTTCTTCTTCATCAGTAAACATTTTGCTTCATATATATTTTTTGGAAGAGATGGCTCTGCAGTGGTTTTCTGGGTTTATCTGATGTATTTCTCTGATATCTGGAGGATTTTCTTGGAAAGAGATGTATATTTTTTTTTTTTCACGTAGGTGTAAACCTTAAGAGTAGGCGCTTCCACAATCCTTGCATATGATTTCTTGGCGTGCCTCTTGTAGAAAATATTGTATGTATGCAACCAAGGGAAATACTGCATATATTGTTTGAACCCGTAGGAAATATTGCATATATGAATTTTCGGTCTTGAAAGAAATATTTGAACCACAGAAGAAAATACTTTGCGTGTGTATTTTGAACCCGTAGAGGATGCTCCGTATATAATTCGAACCCGAAGAAAGATATCAGAGACACACTTGTACCGTATAGAATGCCGCGTATATAGTCTCGAACTCAAGAAAATACTGCGTGTATAGTCTTGAACCCGAATAAAATACTTGTGTATATAGTCTTGAACCCGAATAAAATATCGTGTATATAGTCTTGAACCCGAATAAAATACGTCCTCCTTCCCTTTCTCTTTTTTTTTTGTTGTTGTTGGGTACGATTATGTGGGGAGATAACTTCGTCTTTCTCCATTTGTTTTTGTGCGAGATATCTTATTACCAAATTGTTATGAAGGAATTTGATAAGATGTTACCCGAATCAAATTTCACTTCGTCGAAGGATGCTCATAATTCCAAACCGAACTGAGAGGATGAATTCTTCACTAGAGCCCTTGCCCCGCTTCGGAAGAATCACCCAGGTTTCGTGCCAATTTTGCTAACCGGTGGTGAGGATGAAAGGAAGACACGTTCGGTTTGCCCAGAGAGCACCATTCGGTTCTGTCTTCATAAAGGGGTGTATTCTTCTTCCAACATTGACTTCAGGATGTGTCAAAGCCCATTGCGTTCTTTTGATAGATGGGTTGAGTTCATGGTGAGCAAGGAGCATATAAATACCAACTTGACTCGAGCGCAGGTCATTGATGCTGTCAAGACTTCAGTAAATCTCCAGATTAGGAAGGATATCCCAGGCTTGGTTGCTTTCATCTCCAGATGGTGTTCGGACACCCATACAATCATATGTAGATGGGGCGAGATAACTTTCTCCTTGAGAGTGTGGCCCTCTTCTTGAACCTTCCAGAATCGGGAATCTTAAAATCCAATTATCCAAAGTGAGGTGAAGATGCGGGATGACCCGGCCGCTAAGTTGGGGGATTTTGCTCGGGAAAGACTCCATTGCGAAGTCGAAGGATTCTGCCGGAAAGAGGATGAAAGGTGCCCTTACGGTTGGTGGATATCTCAATGGTTTCCGGACGAGTTGGAGCCCAATGAAAAGCAAGTGATCTTCATTTCGCCGCATTTTGGCTCTCTGGTTGTCCGAGACATTTTTGATGACGGTTCGGCAAGAAAGGAATAAGACCGGAGTTGTTAGCGATTGCTCGTGAAGTTGGAAAAGGGTGAAGTTCTTCCCATTGGCAAGTTGTTCCTTGGTTCCCGTATGTGCATCTGGATCACCTAGTTGCGAACATGCAAGTTTCGAATGGTTTCATGAAAGTGGATTCATATGTGCACATTGCTTTTCCGCAAGTCCGGCTATGGGAGCACTTTGAGAAGTATGCTCCGAAACCGCCGCCTTCGCTTCCCGTGAGTTGGGGTGGCTCCCGAATTCTTCGATGGGTGAACAAAGGCCCAAAAGTTGGCGTGAGCTTGGTTAGTTTTCTTGATAAGTTGCATGAAATCAATTTTCGTCCATGGGGGCCGGTCCATAAGTCGGTGACTCAAATTGACACTTTTGCTTCTCGCTCCGCTCATGTCTTTGTCTTCTCGATGACGATTTGAGCGTTGGTGAAAAATTGTTCATTCAAAGCCGCTTGCCGGTTATATGCCGTCTTTCTTCGTGGGGTCTTTCCGGATACCGCCACAATATTGACCGTGTCGCCGTCACATGAGTTTCGATCAAGGGGTGCCTCTTGTTTACTGGCCGGTGATCCCTAAGGATTGATTGCGTGTCGCCCTTGGACCTTGATGCCCTTAAGCCGGGTATCCGTCTTTCCTTCTTTCAAATGGGAAGAGTAACTTTGACGACCTTCGGCTATAATGAGTTTTGGTGCGACGAGTTTACTATGATCCGAGATTTTGTGAATAACGTGGTGGAAAACGTTCGTTGCAAACCTTCCCCGCCAGATTCAAGGAGTATCCAATGTTGAGAGATCCCAAGCGAAAGTTGCCTAGGAACGGAAAGCCCCCGGCCAAGGAACGGAGAACGAAGAATCGTGGGCGGGTTCGGACGGTTTCACAAGATCCTCCCACGGCCCTTGTGTCTTTCAGTTCTTCCATTAACCGGGTATGTGTCGCCTCTTCATTGGTTTGTCTCAAAACACGTGAATTTCGGGTGAGAATATGTGTCTTGTTTCCTTTAGGCTTCTAGTAGTGTTAATGCTTTCGCCGCTTCTTGCACGTTGCCAGGAGACGGCAATTTCTTCAAAGAACTCAAAGAAGATTGAGCCTTCTCATAGCGATGATGAGTCAGAGAGAGAAGAAGGTTCAACGAGTGAGAGTGATTCCTCCCAAGCAAAGACTGGTTTGTTTTGGGAAGTGGTTCGGTGAGTTTCGCACTTCTTTTCTTTCTTCTTTTGTTTCCTCTTTGGGAAATATCCGACTCAAGTTCGCAGGAGGAATCCGGTTCGGAGGATGATTCGGGGTAGATCCGCATGAAAACTTGCCTTTGGTGACCACGTGAGTGACTTGGAGATGAGCGTTAGCCAATTGCCGGCACGGATGTGGTTCAAACGGTGGATGATTCTTTGATGGTTCTTTGTCGAGACATGGAAGAAGACCCTCTGCGAGTAGTGAGGGCGGTGCGGGCGCCATTTTTGATCCCCGTACTTGGTTCCTTATCCAGGTCATGTGTCAAGTTGGCGGCTTGGGCGTGCCGACTAAGCATGAGGAGTTGTACACCGTAACTGGGAGAAGCATGGACATATGGCTACAACCAAGAAAGTCACTAGTCGATTTGCGCTGGTTGCGTGTGGAAGAGGCTTTATCTTCCATTGAGGACATGCGTGAGGTGACCGGCCACACCGTTTCGAAGACGTTATTGCCGAATGGGAGCACCATCGCGACGTGTGCGTAGAAAAGGAGTTCAACACTTCGTGGTTTGTCAAAGGCCTTGCGAGATCCAAAAGTTTGAAAGATGCAAGAATCGAAAGCCTTTCCGCCGAGGAGATTGCACGACAGAGATGGAACTCGAAAAGCTTTCCAAGATGTTGACTATGAAGAGAGCGGCTCTTGAAGATGCTAAGTTGACTTTCTCCAAAAAGAGCAGATTGTTGGATGATTTTTCCGAACGTTTCTCCGTTAAACTTTCATTTAGGGTTTTTTTTTTTGAAAGACATATTGGATGTCCGGGTTCAAAACTTGACCTTCGATAGACAAATGGGTAGCTTTTAGGTATTGATTATTTCGGGATGAATGGTTCGATAATATGACTCGATTATGTTTTGGGAAAGGAATATTTCTTTTATGAAAGTGTGTGCTAGCAATAGGCACAAGACTCAGTAGTATGACTCAGTTTTACTAAGGACCTAGAAATAGATCGTATATCTTGTGCAAAAGATAAATTTACTCACTTCATAGGTTTTGTGAACACGCCCTCTCCGTGTAAAAGGCGCCTCTTTTGGTAGCATCGCGCTAGTCCCCAATTGCCGGTAGCGAGTTCGGCGAGTCTCCGCCTTTTCTGGTGTAGTTTTAATCAACCGATCTCCGTGTTGTCTGGAAGTTGAGTCTGACCAGTCACAAGTCCCCAATTGTTGGTAGCATCTTTAACGAGTCCCCGTTTTCAAATGTAGTTTTACAACCGGTAATCAGGGCGTCTAGCAAGCTTGAGTCGGATCGAGCGGTAGCATCTTCTGCAAGTCCCCGTTTTCGTGTAGTTTTACAACTAGTAACCAGTTGTCCGGTAGTTGCGTCGGATTGAGTCGCCTTCCCCACCATCTTGACATCCGGGGTCGAGGAACGAGATCGACCGACATCAGAGCCGATAGATCAATCCTCCCGCCGTGGTCGCCAATTGTTTATGGGTAAAATCATTTCGCCGATTTTAGTAATTGGTTGGTGAGTGAGAAACTGGTTCAAACCCTAAACAAATGTGCTGCACGTGAGCACTTTATAGATTCGAGAGATCAATCTGCATAAGTCCTACCTAAACCAAGAAATGGCCGTTCCAGACTTGTTTTGGCCACAAAGTGGAGGAGAAGGGTTGATTTGGGGAGGAAGCAAAGAAAGGTGTTGAGGCCAGAATAGCTCGGGAGAGTAGTATCTCGACTTGTATCGTAAAGTGAAAGCTGGGATCTTGCAAGAGGTGGAAGCTTTTGGGAGAGCTTGCAAAGTTGCCTTTTCGAGAGTGTAGTATTTTTCTCCCGACCGAGACTTGTTGTCCGGGTGGAAATAGGTAAGACCTATTTATACAAGTCGAGATTTGAAACGCATCCTGACCTCATGAAGGAAGAGAGTAAAGGGTGAAATAATGGGAGGAGGTGGTAACCGCATGGTGTTAATGGGTGAAAACGTTTTCACCATTATTTCCTCTTTATTTGACCGCTTTATTCCTTTTCACGTTTTCTTAATGTGAGTGTAGTGTACGCCGCATGTCATGATCGCCAAACCAAAACCCTGAAAGCATCCCCAGTTTGTGTTGATGTCTCGAGTGTTGGTTGCATCTTGCGTGCAAGTGGTGCCGCTAGGGACGCATGTGGCATGTGCCAATGGCATGTGCGGAATGCCTTCGTTGGAGTTGCACTCGAGCGTAAGTGGTAATGCCAGAGCTGCTAGTGGCGTGTGTGGCATGTGCCAACGGCATGTGCGGAATGCCTTGGTGGTAGGTTGCACGGTTTGCAAGTTAGGCTACAAAGCGTGTGTGTTTGGCATGTGCCAATGGCATGTGCGGGAATGCCTTGTTGGTAGGTTGCACGGTTTGCAAGTTAGGCTACAGCGTGTGTGTTTGGCATGTGCCAATGACATGTACGGCCATGTTGACCTAGTTGCAAGTCTTGCAAGCCTAGGGCGCTATATTTGGCGTGGGCCAAAGGCATAGCGGCTTGGAAATATGGCTGCGATACGTGTTGGCATGTGCCAATGGCACGTACGGCCATGTTGACCTAGTTGCAAGTCTTGCAAGCCTAGGGCGCTATATTTGGCGTGGGCCAAAGGCATAGCGGCTTGGAAATATGGCCTGCGATACGTGTTGGCATGTGCCAATGGCACGACGGCCATGTTGACTTAGTTGCAAGTCTTGCAAGCCTAGGGCGCTATATTTGGCGTGGGCCAAAGGCATAGCGGCTTGGAAATATGGCCCGCGATACGTGTTGGCATGTTCCAATGGCACGACGCCATGTTGACCTAGTTGCAAGTCTTGCAAGCCTAGGGCGCTATATTTCGTGGGCCAAAGGCATATCGGCTTGAAATATGGCGGCGATACGTGTTGGCATGTGCCAATGGCACGTACGGCCATGTTGACCTAGTTGCAAGTCTTGCAAGCCTAGGTCGCTATATTTAGCGTGGGCCAAAGGCATAGCGGCTTGGAAATATGGCCTCGCGATACGTGTTGGCATGTGCCAATGGCACGTACGGCCATGTTGACCTAGTTGCAAGTCTTGCAAGCCTAGGGCGCTATATTTGGCGTGGGCCAAAGGCATAGCGGCTTGGAAATATGGCCTGCGATACGTGTTGGCATGTGCCAATGGCACGACGGCCATGTTGACCTAGTTGCAAGTCTTGCAAGCCTAGGGCGCTATATTTGGCGTGGGCCAAAGGCATAGCGGCTTGGAAATATGGCCTGCGATACGTGTTGGCATGTGCCAATGGCACGTACGGCCATGTTGACCTAGTTGCAAGTCTTGCAATCCTAGGGCGCTATATTTGGCGTGGGCCAAAGGCATAGCGGCTTGGAAATATGGCTGCGATACGTGTTGGCATGTGCCAATGGCACGTACTGGCCGTGTTGACTTAGTTGCAAGTCTTGCAAGCCTAGGGCGCTATATTTGGCGTGGGCCAAAGGCATAGCGGCTTGAAATATGGCCTGCGATACGTGTTGGCATGTGCCA
Organism: Papaver armeniacum; assembly: GCA_023531295.1. Taxonomy (NCBI): domain Eukaryota; kingdom Viridiplantae; phylum Streptophyta; class Magnoliopsida; order Ranunculales; family Papaveraceae; genus Papaver; species Papaver armeniacum. Next base: position 229,687 of record JAJJWW010004124.1, read on the forward strand.
ATGGCACGCACGGCCTTGTTGACCTAGTTGCAAGTCTTGCAAGCCTAGGCGCTATATTTGGCATGGGCCAAAGGCATAGCGACTTGGAAATATGGCTTGCGATACGTGTTGGCATGTGCCAATGGCACGATTGACCATGTTGACCTAGTTACCCAAGTCTTGCAAGCCTAGGGCGCTATATTTGGCGTGGGCCAAAGGCATACCGCTTTGGAAATATGGCCTTGTTGCCATGGTGCGCAGGTGCGGCTTGGTTTGGGATTGTTGCCATGGTGCCAGGTGCGGCTTTTGGTTTGGCATTGTTGCCATGGTGCGCGAAGATGCGCTTGGTTTGGCATTGTTGCCATGGTGCGCCAGGTGTGCGGCTTGGTTTGGCATTGTTGCCATGGTGCGCAGGTGCGGCTTGGTTTGGCATTGTTGCCAAGGTGCGCAGGTGCGGCTTGGTTTGGCATTGTTGCCATGGTGCGCGCAGTATGCGGCTTGGTTTGGCATTGTTGCCATGGTGCGCAGTATGCGGCTTGGTTTGGCATTGTTGCCATGGTGCGCAGTATGTGTGTAGGATCCAAATATCGCACAACATATTTTCTTAGCGTGCGAGATTCAATTATTTCCTTAACTTGCGAGATTCATTATTTTCCATAACTCGCGAGAAGGTAGCGAGAGCCTGCGAAATTATTAAAGGGCTCGCGAGAATGACTGCGAGAAGGTAGCGGGAGCCTGCGAAATTATTAAAGGGGTCGCGAGAATGACTCGCGAGAAGGTACGGAGCCTCGCGAAATTATTAAAGGGCTCGAGAGAATTTGAGCTATATGTGAGTCGGTCATCCATTATGTAAACACCTATATAAAGAGAAGAGCAGGAGAGAGAAAGGGGGGACATTTTTTTAGAGAGAGAAATATTTTGGAGAGAGATATTTTTGGAGAGAGATTTATTTTCTTTATCATCTTCTTCCCAAATAATTAGATCTAGAGCTCTAGAAAATATCCATTAATGGAGATTGTAAATCTAATTCTTATGTAACCTCAAAATCATAGTGAAGAATCGTGGATGTAGATCACATTGATCGAACCACGTAAAAATCCTTGTGTCCATTTTACAATTTTAGCATTTTTATCTTCATTTTCATATCAAATAAGTTTAGATCTACAAAGTATAGTGAGGGGTGTAGTGTGGGATTTTGCAACTACATATTGGCGCTAGAAACAGGAGAGAGTAATGGATTTTGTCCTACTCTGTAGAACTTGTTGGATCAAGAAATTTCCGTGAAAATTAATTATTGTTCATATTCTTCTAGATCTATAAAATTTGGGTTCAAAAATGGAAGTTTTATGGAAGAAATCACACTTTCGAGGAGTAAACATCATTGACAATTTAAAGACATGAAAAGAAGAAGAGAAAAAATTAGTTCTTTTGTGGTGAAATTCAAGGAAGAAAATTAAAGTTTGAATGAAAGAATTCCGTGTTCGGAGAAAAATCAAAAGGAAAAATTGTTGAAGGAAATAAAGGAAGAACGAAGAAAAAGATAAGAACAAAAACGCTCGTGAATTTTATCACAAAAAGAAGCTCGCACGAGATGGTTTGAGTGGGAGCGAAGAAGCTTGATGTCGCAAGATCAAATCTCGCTACAGTCATATTTTTTTTTCAAATATTTTTGAACTTTTAAGAGGGGAAAAAATGGAATAAAGCTATAGCATTGTGTGTTTCCTTCGCAAGCGACAAGTAGCCCGGATGGTCGTTTGCGAAGAGAACAAGCTTGGGGTTGAAGTTCGAATCCCACCTTTTACATATTTTTGAACTTCCGAGAGCGAAGAAGTGAATAAAGTTATAGTATTGTGTGTTTCTTTCACAAACAACAGCTAGCACAATTGGTAACTGGCGAAGAGTATAAACATAAGGTCGCGGTTCGAATCTCCTCCTCGCAAAGAATTTGCTTCGCAAAGAGGGAAAAAATGGATAATCTCGCAAGGTTGTTTCATTCTTTCGCAAACAAGAGGCACAGTTGGTCACCTCGCGAGGTTAATGAGTTCATGGTCGCGAGTTCAAATCTCAATGAACGTGTATTTTTCGCATGGATATTTCGCAAGGGTATTTCACACAGAAGAAAGTAAGTTATTATTTCGCAGAGATAGTTCGCAAACAGAAGCCAGCAAAGTTGGTCAGAGGTAAAGACAATGAGCTTGAGGTCGCAGGTTCAATTCCCACCTCTCGCGAATTTTCGCATATTTTTTTTGAACTTTCAAATGAGAAGAAATGGAATAAGGTTATGAAATTATGTGTTTCTTTCGCAAACAACAAGTAGTGCAGATGGTCAGGGATTAGGAGTATGGGTTATAGTTCGCATGATCAATTCTCACAAAGCTCAATATTTTTCACACTTTTTGGAACTACTGAAAAGAAAGGAAGAATAATAGAGTGGCAATATGTGTTTCTTTCATGTAGTCAAGCTAGCCCAGATGGTCGTGATAAAGGAAGGAGTTTGATGTCTAGGGTTCGAATCTCCCCATTCGCAAAGAGTTTTGCACTTCGCAAATGTTTACCTTGCGAACGTTCGCAGCACGAACACTTCGCAGATGTTTGTTTGCTTCACGCAAATGTTTACTTCGCACAGTCTTTGATAATTTCGTAAGGATATTTCGCAAGAAGAAAGTAGGTGGTTATTTCGCAGACACACTTCACAGAGGCAGGGCTAGCACAGTTGGTCAGGATGCATGAATGCAAGCAGGAGGTCGCAGGATCAATTCTTGTCTCTCGCACATTTATTTTTGTTAAGCGAAATTCCGCACAGACTTTGCTTATCTCTCAAAGAAGAAAGTTGATGATTATCTCGCAACTTAAACTCGCAAATGAGGGTTAGAACAGTTGGTATGGTGTGAGAATATGCAAGAGGCAGGTCAAGGGTTCAAATCTCATTTCTCACAATTCTTTTTGCTGCGAGATATTTATATTTTATGCGACGTCCATACATTTCAAGGATGATAGCTTCGCAAGCAAATCATATAATTTTATGCGACGTCCATACATTTCAAGGATGATAGCTTCGCAAGCAAATCATATACTTCGCAAGAGACAACAACAGCAGCAAATCGCAAATGATATGATATTACGAGAATGAATGAAAGAAATGACAGAAATGAAAGAATCAGTGAAGGAAGTGACAGAAATGAAGAAATGAATGAAAGAATGAAGACATGCGATAATGAGAAGAGATAATCAAAAATGAATGATTGAATGAATCGACAAAAATGAATAAGTGAGTGAATGGGACGAACCTTTATGGCGTACACCCTAGTTCGCGAATGATATTTCGTAAGAGGCAAATGTAAGACCTAAAGTGCGTCATATAAGGGGGTATCTCTTAACATGGCTCAGGGAAAAGGTTACACCGCCCTGGAACTGGGTCATGCAGATTTGGGGCCCATGAAAGCCTATCAGGAGGAGGTACCTTGGATTCCCAACTATATATGTAGGTTATACCCCGGTTGGGCGACCGAGGGTCTCTTTCAAGGAGTCAGCCCGTATGATCAAGGCGCCGAGGTACACGGTTGAGTCAAGAGTGCGGGGAGCATGGAACTTCCTTACCACTCTTGACAAGTCTTGGCGCATGCCGCACTGCCGAAGAAAACTCCACTTAGGGTGCAGCCTTGTAACCATAAACCCTATAGGTATAAGGGATAAGAGGTCGAAAACAACTGGTTGTTGTTAAGACCGGATGGGAGGAGCTAGCCTTGTATGGCCGATGTACGCCTCCTTGAAGTGGCAACGGGGGAGATGATAAGGGCGACACCCTCCATTAGGGAGAGTGTCAAAACAGACGCAAATGTCATGAGGCTTTGTTTTCGCAAGGAAACTTAGGCTTGTCATATTTGTGCAATGATCTGCAGAGGCAATAATACTAACGCGAGGGTAAGACGAGATCAATGGGTCCTTACATGAAAGTGTACGGACGTCCCGCGATTTCGTCGCAAGACGGCAATGTCATGGGGCTTTATGTTCGCAAGGATATTTAGGCCTGTCATATTGTCGCAACTAAAACATCCCGCAGAGGCAATAATACTAAGAAATGATAAGACAAGATCAATGGGTCATTACATGAAAGTGTAACGACGTCCGCGATTTTGTCGCAAGACGGCAATGTCATGGGCTTTATGTTCGCAAGAATATTTAGGCCTCATCATATTGTTGCAAAAACGAGGGGTGGCAAAATAAGACCTTTAACTAGGAAGGCAAAATAAGACCACACGGAATAAATGATAAGGCAAGATCAATGGGTCATTACATGAAAATGTAAAGACGTCCTGCGATCTTGTCGCAATGACAAAGTTCAATATAAACAATTTGGATGAAGGTAATACGGTTCTTTTATCGCAAAAAGATTACGTGATAAGCTTGTGAGCTTGAGAAAATGATTAAATGATAAACTTGCGAACACGTATATAATAATGAGATCGAGGCAATGCAAATGCCACGTACTTGATATTATGATCATATTATTATGCGATACTAATATACAGAATAAGAAAAATGAAGCACAAGCAAAAAGAATTCGCGAGGAACAACAAATACGCAAAGAGGAATGCATATACTAGAGACAAAATCAGAGAAATGAAGAATGAAAGCGATTTAAAGCTACATCAATTTTAGAGCGGTAAAAGGAGCTAAGTAACACAAACATTAGCTATACATTGCAGTAGATAAGCATTCTCATCATACAAGCATCATACTTGCATCATGAAAGCATCGCATAAGCATTTCATGGCATAAACATCGCATACACATTTCATAACATAATCATTACACAAGCATTGTGTCCAAAGAAAGATATTTCAGAATCTCGCAGCAGTGATATTCATAATCTCTCAAGAGTGTTATCTAAAATCTCTCAACAATATCATTTAGAATCTTTCAAAATATTATTCAGAGTTTCGCAGAATTATTCAAAACTTCGCAGAGATATTCAGAATTTTGCAGAATTATTAAGAATTTTGCAGAATGCAATTATTTCACAAGATAAGATAAGCAACTTGAAGAGATTATACTATCGCATGAGCACAAAGCATGAGACAGAGGAAAAATAAGAATGCAAAAACAGTTTGCTCAATCAACACTTTCTCAAGGATTCTACCCTCATAGATAAAGAACAGAGGCAACTATGGATAACCAAGAAAACATTTTATGTTCTTCATCTTCTCGGCAAGAATCACTTCCAAAGAAGATATTCACCAATGAACAACAAGAATCCTCACCAAAAATGGAATAATAACTTCGCATGAACAGAGGCAATACTTCTTATATTTCTTCAAGGATACTTCATACTTCGCATACTTCAAGAGATGATACTTCATATTCACTTCTCAAAGCTTCGGAACTTCGCAAAGAATAGAGGCAACGTACTTTTTCAAGTCCAAAGTATTCTTCCGCTCGTTCCTTCATCAACAAAGACCAAAGATTACTACAACAACCGATTTTTCCTTAAAGATCGCTCTTCAAGCAATATTCAAGGAAAAAGAGGCAAGATGTAGGATTCAAATATCGCACAACATATTTTCTTAGCGTGCGAGATTCAATTATTTCCTTAACTCGCGAGATTCATTATTTTCCATAACTCGCGAGAAGGTAGCGAGAGCCCATAAATTATTAAAGGGCTCGCGAGAATGACTCGCGAGAAGGTAGCGGGAGCTGCGCGAAATTATTAAAGGGGTCGCGAGAATGACTCGCGAGAAGGTAGCGGGAGCCTGCGAAATTATTAAAGGGCTCGAGAGAATTTGAGCTATATGTGAGCTGTCATCCATTATGTAAACACCTATATAAAGAGGAGATCAGGAGAGAGAAAGGGAGGACATTTTTTTAGAGAGAGAAAGATTTTATTTTATTTATCATCTTCTTCCCCCAAATAATTAGATCAGTAGCTCTACAAAATATCCATTAATGGAGATTGTAAATCTAATTCTTATGTAACCTCAAAATCATAGTGAAGAATCGTGGATGTAGATCACATTGATCGAACCACGTAAAAAATCCTTGTGTCCATTTTACAATTTTAGCATTTTTATCTTCATTTTCATATCAAATAAGTTTAGATCTACAAAATATAGTGAGGGGTGTAGTGTGGGATTTCCTGCAACTACAATGCGGCTTGGTTTGGCATTGTTGCCATGGTGCGCAGGGTGCGGCTTGGTTTGGCATTGTTGCCATGGTGCGCAGGGTGCGGCTTGGTTTTGGAATTAGGTTACGTGTTGAAAACCTAACTGGGTATTTTGAAAAAAAATACCCCTATTAATTGTTTACACCCGAGTTAAATGCTCTTAGTTAATGTGTCGCGGGTAACACTAGGTCATGGGGTTTTACGATTTTACCCCTTGTCTAAAAACCACCATCAACCGTAGTATTGTTGGAGCTTTACAATATTTGACATTTACTCGTCCCGATCTAGCTTATCTTTGTCAATAAGGTATGCATGCGCCCACTGTTTTTCACTGGGGTTTAGTAAAGCGTATACTCTGTTATCTTAAAAATACACCTACCTTTGGTATACTTCTTCGGCCATCTCCTTCTCTAAAGTTATCCTTCAGTGCGTATACTGATTCTGATTGGGCTGGCTCTCATGATGATCGTCGTTCTACTAGTGGTTATTGTGTTTACTTGGGTGGTAATATTATCTCTTGAAGTGCTCGTAAGCAGGAAACAGTGTCTCGTTCTAGTACTGAAGCAGAATATAGTGGACTTGCAATTGCCACTGCTGAAATTATGTGGATTAGTCACTTCTTCCGAGAACTTCGTGTATCCACTCAATCCCCTCCTGTTCTATGGTGTGACAATCTTGGTGCTACTTATCTCACTGTTAATCCTATATTTTTGATGCAAGGACAAAGCATATTGAGATTGACTATCATTTTGTTCGTGATCAAGTTGCTTCTAAACTTCTTGATGTCAGGTTTATATCATCTATGGATCAAATTGAGGATATATTTACAAAACCACTATCCAAGTATTTGTTTTTCTCTTTTAAGGCTCAAGCTAACATTCCAGGATAACCCGTTACGCTTGCGGGAGGGTGTTAACACATCATCTGGTACGTGTGTAATATGACACATGATACCCTGTCGACCAAGAAGCTTAGTCTCTTGTATATTAGAAAACGAGAACTATTTAGGAAATACGTCACCTTGCAGTTCAAGAAAACCCATGTATATATATTGTATTCCTGTTCGATAAGCTGTGTACAATTATACAATTACAATTTTCTTCTGTTCAAGTCTATTGTCTCTTCTTCTAAGTTAACCTAAACCTAAGTAATTCTAACTTTCAGCCTTGAAGATGTCAATACCAGAACATCAAGAGAATATGGATCTACCTAAGGAGATGATGCAGATTATACACAAGTATGCATCATGGGAAACAACTGAAGATATAGATAAAGCTACGATGAAGTATTCTGATGAGATAGACTCAGGTAGATTTGATATTGAAGATCTCAAAAGTGAACTGGGGAAACTGGAGAAACTACTTTCTGATCTCGAGGACTATGATGCTGATTGTCAAAAATCACTTCATCATGTTGTTGAAGACACTAAACATCAAATTTTTCACAAGTTTCCAGGCAATCAATATATGGAAAAATATAATGATTTATCTGATGAATACTGGGTTAAAGTAATTATACAACACAGGACGGTGAATGATACACCCAGCTACCTCGACTGCGAGTGTGCGTTTGTTGGGCTTACGTTTAGTCTAGCTACTCTCGCATATGGACGATCCCCTTATAGGTCCTGCACGTCCTGCTCCCCTTCGCCAGTGGAAACTGATGATGATGTTGAAATACGTCTTGAAGAATTGTATGATGAACTAGTGACTAACAGGAGCAAGGTGCTTGAAGCACAGAATCTGCGTGAGACTTCAGTCCATGTATGTTGCCTGGTGGATTGTTTAGTCCGCACCTTAAAAACAGAAGTTGATCAATACGAAAGTCGGACAATGCTCGAAAAAATTCTCGAAAAAATTAATCGTGAAGAGGATCGTAAACGGAGGGAGTGGGAGGAGAAGAAGGAAGAAGCTAGGACATTGATGCAAGAGAAGTTGCAGAGTTTATGTAATGTGATGAAGGAGGTGCTAGGTGATAGAGTTGAGAATGTCGTTGTTTCTTCCGTACATTCCCACTTTCCTTGTTTATTGAGGGAGTCTGGCATGGGTGGGAAGATTATGGACATCAACCCTTATGACCATATCATCGAGGACCTCAGGAAGAGGTCTCACGCTGACAAGAATGATATTGTTTAACTTTGCAGAATTGTCTCTCAAGACGATGCCGCAGAAGCAGCAAACAGCTTCAGGCTCTCCAATATTGCCTTTATAGATTATTATGGTCCAAGATTCCAAGTGGCTTTAGATTCTCGTTACTTGGGATGCACTGAGACTTGAAAGAATGGATGCACCGGCCTGGAATAGTATATTTTCTTCTCAGATTGTTAATTGATTCGTCTGGCTTGATCTTGTGATGTTATTTTTTTTTTTTAGTAGCTAGAAAAACTGACTCAGTTCGTCATTCTTCTGGACTCATAACACAGTTGTAGAAAAATCTATTCCTTTTTGATTTTGTTATACTGCAATTTAGTATGTATCTAAATTGAGGTAAAGGTGGAAATCAATTATGCGATTGAAACCCACTTGATTGCAAGGGGCTACAATAACAGCAATAAAAGTTGCAAGCGTTTTATTTAACCCATTGCGTCAAATTGTCGCGTTGGGAGTTTGGCGCATGATTTAGAAAGAAGAAGGCGTGCTAAATGTGACAGAGACTCAAAAATCAAAATGGATTGAGAATCCAATTCTGGGCAAGGCCCAGTAGAGGGGGTTCATTAAAGGAGTGGTGTTTAGATTTAAATTTACAGATTCCGTTATACAAATCAGTCAATTTATTCACCGACATCCAGGGGACATCAGCAACACAAGTTGCAATGACATTTGACTGCAGTGAAACTTCTCCATGCAAGGAGATTAAAATTTAAAGTTAAACTCCATTATCAACTGCAACAGCAACAGATGCAGGAACCAGCAGAATCATTCTTTAAAAATGTACTTGGGAGTTGGTCTAGTTTTCCCTCCAAGTTGTTTACAGCAATCGCAAGTTTTATATCCTAGATGTACAGAAGATAACTTGATCATTACCAGCAGGTCGGCATGTGCGTATGCAATCAAGTGCCTGCAATTGGAATTCAATTTGTACATTATCCATCAGTTAAAGAAAACGAAAGCGACTCATATAACGCACTTCAACTTGCAGAGTGAAACCGTGGCATAATGGTAAGTTACAGACTCATTGGAATTAAATTTGTAGCTCAAGTCGATTACTGAACCAAATTTGCCATGTGATATAAAATTCCAGTATGTGGCATAATATCAGCTTTGTGCACCAGATTCTGTATTTTGGTCCCAAAATGGGGTTCATAACAGATAAGGTCCATAAGGACACTTGCAGTGCAGAATCAATGTTAAGTAACAACTAACAATCTCAATAGCTATTCTTTATGTGAATCTTAGCCACACTTGTTTATACGAACTTTACAGTGAATGCCGAATGGTACATAGTACTCTTCTTCTTATGCTAGCTTTCACTGAATACTAATGTCAGAACTTCAAATCCTTTGTTATTTTAAAGGAGTAAAATCTAACTACAGATTTATGCTGCACAAGTATAGGTTATGTAGGTCCAGATGAGGGGTCGCCTGTGCAAGTATCGGAAAGGAGAATTTTTCATGTCAGGACCAGATTGTTATTGATCAAACGTCGAACCATCAGAAACTGAATGCAAAACAGATCAGTCAAAGTATTAGTACCTCAAATCCCATCTTTCTATAGTGCCAGAGGGTTTGTTATCCCAACAGACATGCGCGAATACCTCCTTTACACCTGACACATCAGATTCAAGATTATCGGTTACATTAGTTCTCCTCCTTGCAGCTAAGCATGCAATTTCGATGACAGGAAGAGAACTTAAACAGTCAAAGGACGGAGGTATAGCCTTACCAACTTCTTTTGCAGTTTCAATTGCAAACTTCAGCATGCTGCTTCCAACACCTTGTTGACGTGCAATTTCAGCAACAATTACGCTTAAGATTATGCCATATTTCTGCAATCCTCTTTTTTCGATGGTGCTAAACAGATTCTTAGGCTGACAAGGTTCCTGGGAAATTAAGCGATTCAAATCTTAGGTCATTCTCAACACCAAATTGCTAAAAATAAGAAAATTATCCTAGCATAATGCACCTCAGGATACTTACCCCCCCCCCCCCCCCCTGTAACAGGCACTTGACACGAAAAGCCAGTGTTCCAATGACATTTTTAAGCTTCGCATTAAGCAGCCTTCCTTTCTTACAGCGATAATGCACATGAACGGTTCTAAAACCGAGTTGTAAACGCCTTATTATCACATTAAACTCCTGCATGGACAGTAAACCAGTAAGCATTACCATTCTCATGTGAGGCATTTAATAATTTTCAGTAGTGTAAGTGAAGTTTTACCTGCTCGGCGTGTTGCTTTTTGCAGCTACCAACTATCCCATATGCATGGCCAATCCGAATTGGTTTATCACTATCAAGATATACAATGGTATCCTTCCAAACATGCTCAATACACCCTTCAAGCCCAAGATCAAAGAATACAAAAGAATTAGCTTTGAACCATAACACAGAACGCATTTTGAAGCAAAATTTACCTTGGAATTTATCTTCCCACACGCCATAATTGTTAGTAAAAGGTTGATCAGGTCCAATAAAACCATCTTGTAGGCCTAACTTAGCAGCTTCAGCAGCCAGGGAAAGACCAGCCGGACCACAACCAATTATAACCAAATCTAGTACAGATTCTCCAACAGATGTTGAGGGCAACTGAAATGATTTCATAGACAAAAATGTTAATACACAATGCAGTACATTGATAGCATCCTGAAACACTATCCATGCAGTGCCTGAGCAGAGAAAATCAAATAAAATCTTCCTCAAAGACAAACTACTAAGAACATAGTGCACTTCAATCTAGTTCCGCAATACTTAACAAAGACGTATTTTGCCTCTATCTAGAACAGTAAAAGCAAACCAAAGCCATCACAATTGCACCTATGTTGGATCCACTAGCTCCACAAGCCCTAGTCACTCTCTAGATGGCATATCAATTGGCTTTGTCAGTGTTACCGATAAATGTCCATGTATGTTTCGTTTACATTGTCACAGCATTCGAGGAAAATAATCTACTCAATCTCCAATTTCTTGTCTCTCTCTAGTATATCAACATAACAATCAGATCCAGGCCAGGTTTTTTTCCGCAGAATAATCTATATGCAGCTACATAAACCCTTCCCCAAACTGCAATTACAAACACTCTAGTACTCTCTCATTTGCAGATAAAGATAACAAGATTGACAAATAATCACAAATCTAACAAAAATTATTCATCAAAAATCAAAAATTTGAAACTTTGTCAAATCCCTTATCCGAATATGTTTGTCTGGGTTTCTTCTGTTGCATTTGAACAAACAAATTCTCAGAACCACCAGCTTTAATATAATCTTCTTCATCCAAAAAACCTTCTTCTTCTTTAACAACCACAATACTACTATTCCCACTACTACCACCATTACTAGCTTTAACTTTAACCACCTAAGAAAAATTAAACATAATTTTGAGAGGAAAATTCATAATGGTAAGTTACAGACTTGCAGAGAGAAACTAGACATGTGCTTCTCATGCACTTTCTGCATTGGATTTCAAATTTTCAATTGTCATTACTGTACCCAGAGGAAATATAAGGGGCAATACTAGCCGATTTCCAAAATCCTTACCACAAAAAATATTATGCAGGTCTTGCAAGTTTTTTCATACCATGACCACCATATTAGTTGCTTTTGGAGTGGCATTAAATAGGGTCATTTAGCTCATTTGTCATTCACCTCTTGAAAACAGAACAGGCATATTAATAAACATAATATTCACAAGAATCAATTGAACAGCTAAAAATTAAGATGAACAAAATGGAAATGTAAACAATATTAGTGAAAATGAAACTTACTTTAAGAGAAGAAATCATAGTACGGATATAAAGGTTTGGATTTACTAATATTTCTGTCTCTTGGATTTATAATTGTATCTCTTATGTGAAGTTTGCAGTTCTTGTAAATAAGGTCCCACATATGGGTATGTCTCTTCTGGTAGGGTCTTCAGCAGGGGTGCCCTTTATCCCCATAACTCATTCACTTATGTTTCATGGATGATGTTTTAGTTTTCTTAAAGGGATACACCTCTGTTGATTATTCTCTTAAAACTGTTGATGATGATTTCATTAAGTTCTCCGGGCTTGAGATGAATAAAAATAAAATAACTTTATATCCTTCTTCGGTGAATCCTTCAATCCTTAGTCAGATCATTCATTATTAGGATTGTAGCACTAGTTAACTACCAGTGAGGTATCTTGGTGTTCCTCTTATCACTTTTATACTTTCTTACCAAGATTTTCTTCCTTTAATTTCCAGAGTGTCTAAAAGAGCTAAATTTTGAAAGTCAAAGAATTTATCTTATGTTGGTTGATTGTTGCTGATAAAGGTATATATTATTAGGATGATTTTCTTTTGGATTTTTTTATTTTATTTTGCTAAAAAGTGTTTTAAAGAGGTTAAATTCCATTTGCAAGAGGTTTCTTTGGGGTGAAGCTGGCTGAAATGGGGAAAAACATCATTTTATAAGCTGGGATTTAGTGTGTAGAACTTATAATGAAGGGGGTTTAAGTATAAGAAATGTAGAGCCACAAATTATGCTGCAAATTTGAGGCACGTGTGAGACTTAGTAAGTGGGAAGAGTACTATTGATGTAGTTTTAAATAGCGACAAGAAAAGGTTCTATTCTCGGAGTTGTGAAAGTTGATTCTAGATTTAATTTCTAATGCTAAAATAAAACTCAATTAAAAGTGATATCAAGATTTTAAAGACAACCAAGACTCTGGCTCAACTTCTACTCATGATCAAATGATAAAGATTTCAAAACTCTGGTCAATTTTAAGTCCTCTTTTCTCTTAATTCACTAAAATAAAAATCATCAGACAGATTCTCAAACAGTTTTTGTAAACCTCAAGCATAGATTATCAATAGATTTAACAAAGCATAACCTATCAAACTGAATGACAAATAATTAGGAAAATCATGCAAACAATATAAAACTCTGAGAAGCAGTGCTTAAGTGAATTATATATTAAAATTAGAGAAAATAAAATAGTTTCCCGTTATTCATGCGTAAATAGCTTCCTCTATTGCCTTGATTACGCGGGAATTTGCTCATCATGGTAAACAAACTCTCATAATATTTATTCATTGGTCAAAATTGTTTACAAAGATGAAAAAGAAGAAATGACAAATTGATGCTCTTGGAAAAATAACTCTCATAATTAATTAGTATCCCTTCACAACTAATTTTATCAACTCTCTCTCTCTCACTCTTACTGGTGGCCTCTAATTATTCCCCCTCTCCTAAAACTGACTCCATACGGCTCTTTTTATAGTGGGATTTCCGAATTCCTTCCATAATTTGCGACATGAAATGATGTCACTTTTTATTTTTTGTCCAATGAAGTGGCCACCATGTGTCTATACAATATAAAATCCTCCAATAAAAATGCGCCACACATCAAATAATATGACCGACATATAGTAATATTCTTTATTTGGGGAATATATCTTTCTTTATTGATTCCAACCACAAAGAATAATATTTTTCCATAATCTTGATCTCCTTCTTTTTTTTTGCTTATTTTCTTTATTAAAACACATATCCTCAAATATATCTTAATTATTAATATCTTGCATTCGTTTCGGAGTTCTTCGAAATCAGCAATATTCTCGAGATTCAAAGATCCTGCATATCCGCTTGGTGCGTGAGATTGACATGTCCACACTTTACACATGCTGTGACACACTTCTACACACTTTGTGGCATGCTTACCACACTCCCATATCCAAATAATTGACCAAATAATTCTTCATATTTTCTTTTGGGCCTAACCCATTAAACCACTTCATTTACTCCATTTTATGAGTAGAATTACGCATTTTAGTCCATCGAGCTTTATTTCCTCAAAACACCTACAAATACACAAAATACCATAATAAGTACAAAAATGAGCACTGACAAAATAGATGGGAACCATACCGTATGTGCTTGATCACGGCCTCGGCCATTACCATTATTGCTTGGCCACGTCCTCGCAAACGAGTTGGGTTAAGCTTTTGTCCCTTCGAGGATGAACTACGGTATGTGCTTGATCCCTTTGGAGTAGGAAGGGTGCGTAGGAAGCCGCAATGAGTTGCAGCATTGCGGCCCAAGACATTATCGCATTTCATATCATCTAATTGAAGGATGATTGCGGCATCCGGCCTCTCATATCATCTGGCTCGGTAGCTCGACGTAAGAGATGATTGTGGCCAAACTTGATAAGGCAAGTTGCATTTCATTCACTGGATGCTCATACTTCCTACCAAGGCGTTCGACATAGGCTAAAAACCCGAGTGTCGTAATTTAGCTCAAGAGAGTCCATTTTTATGGGAAACGGCCCAAAGATCAAGACATGTATAGATCAACATGGTCACCAGAATTTAGCAAAATTCCATCGTTTAGGGCGCCCTCAAAAGGCCGTTTTGCCGTATTAAGAAAGTTTTATTTTCTTGATAAACCCTCTGCGGAACAAGGGTAAGTTGGGCAGTGTGGAAGCTAAGTTATCCGCATCATGCTCCACGAGCATGCTTGCGAGGGCAAATGAGCGTGCATTTTCCTAGCTTTAAGGCCCGGATTGTAGCTTCATCATGGCGCATCGGGGAAGTTACGGCCTGCGAGGCAACGCGCCAAAGGCGTAATTTTCTGGTCTGTCACAAGGTAGCTTGGTGACGCCATCTTGGATTCACGTTTCTAGGGATTCGATAACCACTTCAAACGGAAATGAAAACAGAAGGTTACAGCTGACCTCTCCGGTTTTTGTTGATGTGTAGGAGTCTTAGTCGCGGCCGGGGGTGAAGCCGTCGATGTCTTGGCGCCGCACGTTTAGGGTTGTTGTTCCACGGATGAAGCTTTCCTCTTTCCTCCTTTACCCACTACGTTACTGAGATGGCCCTGGTATTATATTGTTTGTTGATGAGACATCTGTTCCCTCGAGTCTTGCGCGCATCTTCGTTCTTGGCGTCTGGTTCTTTCCAGCAATGCTAGTGCTGTTGTAGCCGACCGTTTAGCAGCCTCATGGAGTTGAGAGAATGTCTCGAAGCGTAGGTTCCCCAGTAATGCAATAGATGGGAACCATACCGTTAATGTACGACTCCACCAATGATTCTATCATAAAGGGAAAATTGAGGAGAAGAGTATCCTCTCGGAAGAGGAACTCTTTGCACATCATGAGGATAAGGAGGTTTATGCTGGTGTATGCCCTCCAGGTTTTCTTTGCCTTGATTTTGGAGAAGTCGTTCCCGATCCTCACGTGTGATGAAATTGGATTGCTAATTCCTTTGGAGTTCAGGAGCAACGTGAGCATCTTCATCTATAAAGGCGCGTCCTGCTGAAGTGCTTGCGCAGGGCGTGTTAAAAATACTCCTTGGATCCGTTTGGTGTTGGCGTGACTCTTGCGGTAGCCGCTCAGTTAGTGTCTTGAGAAAAGTAAGTACCTCTTTCTGAGTTGTAGACATGTTTGTCTAAGCTTTAGCGAGAACTTCTTGTCTTTCCATCATATCAACAATGGTAATAGGGGTTGGTTTCCTCTGTCTCCTCTAGCCTCTCGTCCTGACGGAGGAACGACAGTAGCCCAGGTGACAATTTGGAGCGTTACGCTCGAAGAAACATTGGGAAGGGTGGCAGCGACTTTGGCTCTGGTGATAGGAGGTGTCACGTCTGAAGGAATATTCACTGCGCCACGAGTACTGGTACTAGAGGATATAAAGTTATGGGATGTGTTTGCTGCGCTTGCGGGCGGTACATTGGTGTTGGTCATTCCCTTCTTGCCCTCGTCTGATACGTCCACATACTCTGTCTGCGTCGTTTGCGGAGGCTGAAACCTCAAACAAGGATTCAATATTTTTTGTGTCATCTCCGAAGTGTGGTGGCGTTCTCCGAGCGAATGTTTGCTTGGATCTTGCCACAAAGTAGGTTTCCATACTCTTTAGGAGACAAAACGTCTCATTTTGCGACTTGACAACATCGACGATTTACGACAACATCTTCTAATTTTTGGCATACCTTCTATGGTGATTGGGTTTCGAGCATTGGCGGCTTTAGAAAAGTTTGGGATTGCCGGGGTAACTCATGAAGTGGAAAGTAGGATTGGTGATCGAAGTGAATTCTGGTTTAATGATTGAATTTATACCAAAGATCCACCACCTTGAGTTTGGGAAGATTGGAATGAAAATTGAGAAATTGGATTCGCAACTAAGAGATTAATATCCCTTTGTGGTTGCCGAGTTTTTTGGGGTAAAAAAGGATTTCTCTGTAAATGGTGAATTTGGGTGTGCAGTAGAAAGCGAATCTAAACCCCGAACAAATGCCTTTGCACGTGAGTACTTTAGATTCGAGAGATCAAACGCCACAATTACGGCCTAAACCAAGAAATGGCCATTCCAGACTTGCTTCGGTCACAAAGTGAAGGAGAAATGTTGATCTTAGGGAGCGAAGCGAAGAAGGTGTTGAGATAAAAATCTTGAATCTTGAAGGTGTGGTTGTTTTATAACTTGTATCAGAATATGGAACTGGCTTGCGAAATGTAAGCTATCAGTTCTTGGTGTTTTTCGAATACTTGTGTTGGTTCCCCTTTTTGTCGAAATAGGTCGAAAACCTATTTATACAAGTCATGATTGAGCACCCCTGATCTCGTAGGAAGTGGAGACAGTTAAGTAATGGAGAAGTGGATTCGTGTAAAAAGTGGTGACCACCATGTTTCCATCATGGGGGAAGACTGGTCAGCCTTACATCCACTACTCACTTACTGTTCATTAACCGTCCGCATTTTCCTAACACTTTCTCGTAATGGGCGTGTTGCACGCCGCACGATTTAAACCTCCAGACCAATACCCCAGTGAGAAACCCCTAGTTTGTGACATGTTTGATGTCTCGAGTATTTTCATGGAAAATATGCAGCATATTGCTGAGTGTGTCTTGTGTGCAAGACCTAGTCATTCTGACCATTCGCGCGCAAACTAGGCAGTGGGTGATCATGTGTGGTGAGCTAAGTCATGGGACTTGCCGCAAGAAATAGCATGTGGCGCTATTAAGTTAGGCTTGGTTGGTTGACTAAGATTTAATCTAGACCAGGCCAATTCATCCTGGCGAAGTTGACGGCCGAGATTGTAATTTATGGAAGAGGGTGGTCGTTGATTATGGCCACATCTCGTTAGTACTACAGTGGCATAGTGGCGTGATGGCGCGGCCACTATATCTTGGCATGTTGGTGTTAGATCCAAATATGACCCAACAATATTGGCTCTAGTTGTCGTATCAAACTTAATGCCTTAGGTGGCATTATTTGGCATGGGACGGCTTAGCGGTCTTAACCAAATTAGGGTTTGGCATGTCACAGCCCTAATTAGCGTGTGCGTCTATGTGGCCGTGATATGGTGGCATTTGGGCAAATACTTCAGTGGCCACGTTGAATAAAGAAATTATGGCAAGGCCATAATGTGGGAGCGTCTATGAACGCGACGATCACTAGGTGTTGGCGCGGTTTGGCTTTTATTAATGCGCGTGGCGAGTTTAGAGCGACCAGATTGGTCGATGGAAATGGGGACCGGCAAGAATCATGGGGCCGACCTCATTCTAAATGCGTGTGGCGCATTTAGAGCGACCTGATTGGTCGAACTCTACCCCCTTTTTAGATATTTGTAAAGAATGGTTAGGTAAAGATAATCCAATAATGCCTATAGAAATTATAATGACTAAGATTTGGTTCATTTGGAAAGAAAGGTGCAATAGAACTTTTGGTGAACATTTAACCCATAACCAACTAGCTTTAGAAATCCAGAGACACTTAGCTTCTACGGCATAAGGATAAGTACACCGTCCATAGCAAGCTCTCAAATACACAAAAAAATCCCAATGGTAAATGGCAACACCCAGAGGCTTGTCAACATAAACTAAATCTGGATGCTGCTTGGATTTCAATGAGTGATCCAGCAGGTTTTTCCTTAATTTTTAGAAATGATGCAGGTGATTTCATACAAGGCAGAGCAGGACCACTTCAAGCCTCATCCCCAGAAGAAGCAGAAGCATTAGGTCTCCTCCAAGCAGCTCACTGGGTTAAAGAAGAAAATTTATCGAATTTCAGTGTCGAGGGGGACTGTAAGAATCTTTTTGACTATTTGAATGGGAAACCATCTCAGATAGCTTGGCATAAACAATCCATCATGGATGAAGTGAAAAGGGAGTTTTCTTTTTGCCATAATTTTCTAGGTTTTTTTTATGTGCCAAGAATAGCAAATCATGTAGTTGATATATTGGCTAAGGAAGATAAATTCTTCAGAAACACTATTAATTGGAGATTTGTAGCTCCAACTTGTATTTCTTATGCTTTAGAAGTAGATAAATCAAATGCCAGAGACGTCTCTATCCCTGCATTAGATGGCTCTACTCATATTGATGTAAGGGTTACTAACTCCCTAAGTTAATCTTTTTGAATGCATTTTAACTTACAAAAAAAAGTGGATTTGTGATTCACAAACATGATGTATTTGAGTTGAAAGGAAAGTTCCAAGATTATGAAACTAAGTATAATGCATTATACGTCGAAATCCACTGAAGAAAATTGTGTGCGACGAATTGAACAAATGTAGTGAGGAGCTCAAGATAAGGGTTATGGAATTTGGCTGTACAAGACAAGGTCAAGGAGGTTAAAGCTGAAATGTGAATCTGAGAAAAAAAATTACTCCCTCCGTCCCATATATATAGGCGGAGAGAGACAATCTCTTAGATTAAGAAAATTGCATGGGATTCATAATTTTATATGTTTTTTCTTGTTTTACCCTTTGTCTTATCTTCAACACAATTACCTATGTACAATAAATATGGGTATATATGGAAAAATTCATCTTGGAAAGCAAAGTCCACCTATTTAGTGGGATAAACAAAAACCAAAATTCCGCCTATATATGTGGGACGGAGGGAGTAGAAGATTGAGAGACTGAATATAACGCGGAGCGTGACAAACTTGTAAATGAGCTTACAAAAGTAGGCGTGATCTAAGAATTACTGCCTCGCACAACTATGTGTCGGCATTATGTGTCCACTGGTCTACCATTTAATATATAAAAAATCCAGGAGAAAAAACTGATTTTATTTAATTTTACCCCTCTTTGTAAAACATTTTACTCAGCGGCCTGCTTTTACGATCATAAGCAACCCTAATTCAAGTGGCCAGATGAGTGAGCCTTATAAATAGAAAAGTTTTCCACTTTTCCCATTTCTTCCTGCCTCCTCAGAATGAATAGAAAGAAGGTAAAACGTAACCCTAGAGACCAATAACATCAGATCCCATTTATCCCTATGATTTTCACCACAGCCAAGTTTTTTTTTTGATTCAACAACACATCCAGCACAATGATTTTTCCTCTCAATAAAATCAAATCGAATGGATGTTGGTCTTCAAGAAATGCATCATCAACATCATAATATATTCCTCGGAAAGGTATGGGTATCGTCCGAAAAGAGAACAGCAGCTGGTAACGCCGGAAGTACTCTTTTGCCATCTTGGCGGTGAGGGGAAAATAGAATAGGATGAATTAGTGTCTCAAATCTGAAAAAACAAGTTCCTCCAGAAGAAATTCAGCCGGTAGAAATAGCGATATAAGAAAGTCGACGGTGAAATTAGTATTTTCCTTTCTCAAAATATATGGTATCTTTTTGTATCAGCACTGAAATTTTGATTGCAAATTTCTACCGAATACTACCAATTAATTTTGCCTTTAAGTTTTCTTTTAGTTTGTGTTATCAAAGTTTGCTTCGATCTAGATGCAGATCTATTAAACCTATTGCGGCTAATTATTATTAGCCTCTATTATGGGTGATTTGATAATGATTATAATCATAAATTAATTCTCTTTTTATTGAGTTAGTAAATCTTTGGTTTACTTCTTTGTAATCTTTGTTTTCAATTTTTATATGAAATTTATTTCATACCATTGCTAAATTGTTATAATCCAAGTAATACGGGAGAATTCACTCCGCTAGTTTCTCCAACGCCAGAATAGAGATCAGCAATGAAAATAGGCTAGCGATTCGCAGACCTTTGAGACCAACATCATGCCACCCATCTAACCACAAAGTCCAATTTAAGAAGGCTATGTAGTCATATGATGCATATTGGAGTTGTGAATAATGAAGCATCAATTTAAAACACAGCTAGTCAAATGAGATCAGCCTTTAAATATCCAAGGATGGTCCGGTAACTTAATAGTCTCAATGACAGACGTCCGGTCCATTGAATAGTTTAAACGATGGCAACACGACTTTCTAGGGGATCCGTCCTGCCGTTAGCTCATCACTTAGAGCTGGAAGGGATGTTATCCAAGTCTGTATCTTCGTGTCTTTCAGCCGCAAGTGAGGATGCAAGCGAGCATACCAGGGATTATCGATCCTACATAGCAAACCGGGTACCCAACCATGAGAATATTCTAAGTTAATAGAGATTCTATAATTGGCTAGAAAATTTCCTACATTCCGAAATTAGATAACCGAGAAATTAAACGATTTCAATACGCGTCATAATAAGGTTACCGAGTGTACACGTACCAGTGACTCATTGGCAGCTATACACCGATCCTTTGTGCAGGAAATGTGTAGCTTTTCTACTGCCTTCTTTGCTCTCACAATGGCGAGTTGTTTCACAAACCCAACATCAAGGCCGAGGAGAAGCGGATGAAGAAATTTGGTGAAATGCTTCTAACCTTTCCAAGAGCATCTAAAAATATAATTATCTTTTTCAAAATTTGAGTAAGGTAAGGTAATATTAATATATTAATTTCTTTGTTCTTAAATTGGTTGTTTCTCGTCCGGTCAGACTGTCGGGGAAGAATTGATCTCATTTGTTGTTGCCAGTTAATGGATATTAACAAAGAAATTTGGAGATATACTTCGTCTCTTTTCTTTTTCTAATACGACTGATAAGTTTTAGCTACTCTTAAATGTTCTAATTTGTAGTTACTTTTGTCAGGTGTTTCTCGCTCAATGGATGTAGGATGGATATTTAGAGTTGTTTGGGCTCCAAAGAAACTTCTGTATGCGGTTTGGGGATGAGATGCATACAGATACGGTCTTAAGCTTGCTTACAGTACAAGCTCCTTTTGGTTTTCTTGACACTTCAATTAACAGTACAAGCTCCTTTTTTTTTCGGAAAATGGGTCATTTGTCCAAAAAAATTTAAAACATGGTTCAAATGGACGAGTAAAAATTATTATGTGTGAAATGGACAAAAAAAAAATAGCAAGAATGAAACTGAATTCATCCTGGCTTAAACTTAAAAAATAGCGAGGATGAAACTGGATGCATCCTGATATAAATTAAAAATAATAAAAAAAAGAATTTGAAAATAGGTAGGATGAAACTGATTACATCCTAACAATTTTTATATTTTTGTCCATTTGAACAACATCAAAATCTAAATGTACTTTTCACCCAGGAATTATTGATTTTGGTCTTTTTAACCAATTTTGTGCTTCTTTTTTCTTCTTTTTCTCAAACTAATGCGATTAGAGGATTTCCCCACCCTATACAATATGCATGTTTCTTATATACTGTATGGAGTGCCAACTGGGGCAAAAATGCATCAAACTCCAAAAGTTTCCATTTTCAACTTTCCATCCCGCACGACCTTGCGGGAAGCTATCCCGATCAAGCGGCTTCTTTACCATTAGATCATGCTAAAACCCAAATCTAACAGTGTTGAACCCTTTAAGGAAGTGGTGGGTCCTTTTCTGAAAATGGTGGGTCCTTTCCTGAAAGCGAATCTAACCGTTGATTTTTTCATCCAACGTTAAAGAAGCCGTTTTTGCGGGAAGCCGTCCCGCAAAATCGTGTGGGATAACATTTGTCTTTTGAGTATTAGACGTATTTTGGTCCTGGATGGGTGAAACATTGTCCCTCGAAAGATTACAGAATTTAAAATCCGGGTGGGGAAGAACGGAACATGGCGATTCTCGGCACTGCACAACACTTAAGTTTTCCCATATTTTCCACGCTGGGCACAGCCGAAGTCTCCACTTAGGTAAAAACAGAAAACAAGAAAAAATAGATTTGTTTAGTTTTTACCCAGCCGATAAAAATACTTTACTGCCTAGTAACCCTAATTTAAGAGTGAGCCTTATAAATAGAAAAGTTTTCCCCTTTTTCCAATTTCTTCCTCCATCGCCCTCCGAAAGAAAAGAAAGAAAGTAAAACCTCAACAACCCCAGATCTATCTTTATGATTCTCATCACAGCAGCCATGCTTTTCTTGATTCAACAACACATCCAGCACAATGATTTTTCCTCTCAACAAATTAGAATTGAATGGAGTCTCCAAGCACTACAGTATTCACCTAAAAAAAAAAAAAAAACTAAAATTGAGCTGTACCAAATCGGAGAAGACCGAAAGTATTGCTTAGCTCTCTTGTTGGTTTTGCCGTTTTGGTGTTTATCCATCTCAGTAAAATAACATAGGTTGAACAGTGCACCAGTGTCACAAATCGGAAAAAACAAGGAATTCGTGAAGAAATCCAGCCGGTAGAAATAGCGGTACAAGGCGATGAAATTAGCAGTTATTTCGTATTTTTCCTTTCTCTTAATATGACATGTATATTTTTTTGTTTTGTTTCAGCAATGAAATTTTGATTGCAAATTTTCTACCGAATACCAATTATCTGCAACTTAATTTTGCATATTCTTTTAATTTCTGTCCATGTCCAGCCCTCCATTTAATCAAAGCTTACTTCGATCGAGATACAATTACTATGCAGTCTCTATTCTCGGTGATTCGATTATGATCGTAACTTGATTTCGTGGTTTCATTTTTATACAGTTTTCGGCCAGTATTTTTTTTGTTTTTGACATTTTCTTATACTTTTAATTTTCCACATTTCTTATAGGAAACTTGACAACACTGTGATGGCTGTCAATCGATCGGCATCCTTGGACCTGATTAGTTGCCAATCGCATAAAAACACAGACCAAGATAGAATCGTTTTATCACTTTCGGACTGGTAAACTTTTCAGATATACAACTGTGGAAAAGAGACAAACTAATCAAATGAGTCTTCGGGAATTTTTCAGAGTTTTGATACTTGTATCACATGGTTTCTTAATGATAAAGATCAAATAATTTGTGACTGATTTTGTGCCCCAGAGTTTTGATACTTGTCCCCGGAAATCACTATTTCGGTTTAGCCAACTAGTAAAATCTGATTAAGTGACCGGGAATGATAGCTTAACCGACAGCAATTCTCGCAAAGCATCCTGCAAGACAGAGAAAACAGGGGGCCCACATGACACTGCATCTCCTTAAATGACAGTTGAGAGCACATCTAAAATCGAAAGTGCTACACTTCCACCCTCATTTCCCCATTACGTGCCATCGTTCTTAGCCCTTCAGGGAGTCCCATTATTATAGAGTTTAACCAATAGATGCTTGACACATAGGCAGGGGAAAGGAGTGGGGGAAGGCAGTGGGGGATGTTTAGCATTTTCGACCTAAAATCGTGGTATCTCTAGCATCTCCTTAAATGACAGTTGGGAAATTTGTGGTGAATCCACAGTCCACACAACACCCAAGCTAGCCTACTTGCAGAGTCAATTTACTCATGAGCAATTATTAATATCAGCTGCCATGTCCTTATTCAATAAATTATTCATGATCAATTAAGACTGTTATCTGTATTTCTACGGGATACATATTCAGCTTGCCATGTGTAGTCTCTCTACTTTTGATAGATTCAATTTTTTCCTGGCATCATTTTTTTTTTTTTTTTTTTTTTGTGCTCTCTATTTGAAGTTCTGAACCACAATCATATCATTAGCTTACTAGTTTTTCCATGGGAAGTGTAAATCAACTTTTAATGTTCTTCTCAGCGTCAAATCTCAATGAATACAGAATCGAAATCAGTATTCTCCTGATTAATATCGTGTTAGCGTATGTCTTCGTGCACAGATGGAATCAAAGGAATGTCAAAGGCCCAAAATCATGGCCACTCATTGGTGCACTTATTGAATTTCTCATAAACTACGACAGATTGCATGATTGGTTAACTGAATACTTGGTTGAATCAAAAACGTTCAAGGTTGCATTACCATTTACAACTGTAACTTTCATTGCTGAGCCTGCAAATGTTGAGCATGTTCTTAAAACCAACTTCCACAACTACCCAAAAGGTGAAGCGTTTCGCACATACATGGAAGACTTGCTTGGAGATGGAATTTTTAATTCAGATGGAGAGATGTGGAGGCAGCAAAGAAAGATTTCCAGTTTGGAGTTTGCATCTAGAAACTTGAGAAATTTCAGCACCATTGTTTTCAGAGACTATGCATTGATTCTCTCTGGTATTTTGCACCAATCATCAATTTGTAACAATGAAATTGATATGCAGGTCAGTCACTAGATCCCCAACTATTTCAAAGATGATTGCGTTTGGAGCTTTTCCTTATGTGGGAATGTTATAAATACCCTTGTTTTTGGTTGACCTTGCACAAATAACTGAGGGTAAAAATTAAGTTTTTTTAGTCAACTTGAGAAAGTTGCTTCCACTTTGGAAGCAACTTGTATAAAGTTGTGTTTAAAAAAGCAACTTGTCTAGTTGTGATAAAATTTGAAGAAACTTGTGATAGTTACTTCCAATTTTCAGAAGGTAGGGATATTTTTAAAAATTGAATAAGGGTATATTTCAAGAGGTAAAGGGGTATTTAAATAATGTTCCCGAATCCTTATTATATCTCATCTGACATAGCAAGACGAATCTTGAAATAAGTATTGAAATGTTTGTTATTGGTTAGGAATTGTTGTTGAGGATGACTCTGGATTCTATATGTAAAGTTGGATTTGGAGTGGAAATTGGAACTTTGGCTCTTGAATTACCCGATAATCGTTTCGCTAAAGCTTGTGAAGATGCAACTAGTACTGTTATGTTTAGATTCATTAACCCTTTATGGAGATTAATGAAGTTTTTTAATGTTGGGTCTGAAGCATTATTTGTTCAAAGTATCCAAGTCATTGATGAATTCACATACAAATTGATTCATAAAAGAAAAGCGGAATTACATGAAGTAGCTAAATCAAACGACAATGGTAACAAGGTAAAGCATGATATTTTGTCGAGATTCATTGAGTTGAGTGAAAACCCTGACAATAACTTAACAGACAAAAGCCTTAGAGATGTTATTATAAACTTTGTTTTGGCGGGGCGTGACACAACAGCGTCAACATTATCTTGGTTTATATACATGATCGCGATAAATCCTAATGTGGCAGAGAAGATCTACCAAGAGCTTATAACATTTGAACAAAATCAAGCCAAGAAAGTGATTCCATATGATCCTGATGAGGAGGAACCAAAATCTTTCATTGAAAGATTAACACAGTTTGCTAGTCTATTGAATTATGATTCACTTGGAAAATTATCTTACTTGCATGCAACAATCACTGAGACACTTCGGTTGTACCCAGCAGTGCCCCAGGTATGCAATCCTTTGTAAATGACATACATGTTTTGAGACTTTCCTAATACTTGACGGTTGAGCAACATGTATAAACATACCAATTTTTCCTCGTACTGTAGGACCCGAAAGGAGTATTAGAAGATGATGTTTTACCTGATGGAGTAAAAGTGAGAGCCGGAGGATTGGTGACTTATGTTTCATATGCCATGGGGAGAATGGTGTCCAATTGGGGGCCTGATGCAACTTCATTCAATCCTGATAGATGGTTCAATAAGGAAGGGTTATTTCAAAGTGCATCTCCATTCAAATTCACAGCATTTCAGGTAATTCATTAAGAATTTTGGAGTACATATATTTGAATACAAGTCCTGATAGCAATGAAACATTAATTATATTTACTGCTAGATGTGGCATGAATGTTTAAATATGTGACACGGATGTTCTTGCAGGCTGGACCAAGAACATGCCTAGGGAAGGACTCAGCATATCTGCAGATGAAGATGACACTTGCTATTTTGTGTAGGTTCTTCAATTTTCACATAGTTCCAAACCATCCGGTTAAGTACAAAATGATGGCAACTCTAAGTATGGAGCATGGGTTGAAGCTTACTGTAACTACCAGGAATTCTTAGAATTCTTAAAATGTTAAGGCAAGAAAGGGGTGTGGCCATGGACAATATGTATTAGTATCATTTATCTTTGTTGGTTGGAACTTGGATTTAATTTTTCTTACCCATCTCTTTTAAATGGAAAGTTGTAAGTTCAAATTGCAAGCAATAAAGCATGCAATACTTTATTGACATAGCATTTATCAGAGACTAGGTATCACCCTTTTATTTTTTTGTAGTGCTTTTATTGTTATGGATAATACTTAAGTTCATTCAACATTTTTTTTCCGTATGAATATCACTAAATACGGTATCATTTTATGTTATCAAATAAAAGAAAAGTCGGTCAAAATAGTACTTCTTTTTTTGAAGCACTAGATACAGAAAGAGCATGCCTAGATGGCTATTACCTTTGGTATTTATATCCACAGAGTCATTTAATAGAATTTGGTTGAGAAAATGTGGGATTTCATTATGTTCTCCGGGCTTGAGATGAATAAAAATAAAACAACTTTATATCCTTCTTCGGTGAATCTTTCAATCGTTAGATAGATCATTCATTGTTAGGGTTGTAGGTACTTGTGAACTACCATTGAGGTATCTTGGTGTTCCTACCAAGATTGTCTTCCTTTAATTTCGAGAGTGTCTAAAAGAGCTAAATTTTGGAAGCCAAAGAATTCATCTTATGTTGGTTGATTGTTTCTGATAAAGGTAGTTCTTATTAGGATGATTTTCTTTTGGATTTTTTATTTTATTTTGCCAAAAAGGGTTGTAAAAAGAGGTTAAATTCCATTTGCGAGAGGTTTCTTTGGGGGTGAAGCTAGATGAAATGGGAAAAAATATCATTTTATAAGCTGAGATTAGTATGTAGACCTTATAATGAAGGGGGTTTAGGTATAAAAAATGTAGAGATCACAAATTATGCTGCAAATTTGAGGCACATTGAGACTTATTAAGTGGGAAGAGTACTATTGATGTAGTTTTAATAGTGACAAGAAAAGGTTCAAATCTCGGACTTGTGAAAGTTGATTCTAGATTTAATTTCCAATGCTAAAATAAAACTCAATTAAAAGTGATATCAAGATTTTAAAGACAACCAAGACTCTGATTCCACTACTACTCATGATTAAATTATAAAGATTTCAAAACTCTAGTCAATTTTAAGTCCTCTTTTATCTTAATTCACTAAAAATCAGACAGATTATCAAACATTATTTGTAAACCTTAAGCATAGATTATCAATAGATTTAACAAAGCATAACCTATCAAACTGAATGACAAATAATTAGGAAAATCAGCAAACAATGTAAAACTCTGAGAAGCAGTGATTAAGTGAATTATATATTAAAATTAGAGAAAATAAAATAGTTTCCCATTAATCATGCGTAAATACTAGGTATGCATACCATCCTGGTTCACGAGTCAACAGAATTTTTAAGGTGTGCATACCGGGTATGCCTACCAAAAGTCGTTGTTGAACTATAGATACGCTGGTACATGTCTGCGGGTCCGGACCTATCTTGGTGGTGCCAATATGTGAACTGGTATGCATATATACTATCCTGTACCCAAATTTACAGTAGTTTTATATCTCTCTAATAATCAATTTAAATCATTCCCGAATAACATCAATGACACATATCACTGTTCCAGACTATTTTCAAATGATTAAATCTTGAAACATAATTTAGGGAATTAAACATCTATAGGAAACAATATGAAATCGTTAAAGAATAACTAATTCGGCTTGACATAACTAAAATGTAACAAAGAACCAAAAGCTTAGAAAAGTCTGAAAATGGCTATTACGCGCCCACCGTGTGAACCTAATGCCTAACTTCCAAAACATCATACCTTAAAAAAATAATCCAAAACAGCCAAAAAGAAAGAAAGAGTTGAATGGATTCATTCGATCATTGGTGGGGACTGACAGTGCCCGAGCTTGCAAAAATACTACATAAAGACTACCACATACCATTTCAAGCCGGTCTTTAATTAGTACTAAATATATTAGTATTAATATGTGTTATGATTTAACAAGTTGGTACAGAAAACAGGCAGAAAATTGAACACTGGAAGAAATACAACCCTAAACAAAAACTCACTGACTCATTCCTGAGAGTTCAGTTTATTCTCCTCTTATTTCCTACCACAAAAGAGTACAACTTAAGCTTAAATAATGATACACACAAACCCTAATCTGGCAGAACAAGATGCACAAATCCTGACTGAAAAAGTGGGGGTACAACAACCACACCCAATATTTCGCTTAGCAATTTGTATGGACAAACTCCAATATACTTTCTAGAGAATCAACTAGACAGTCAGACTCAATCTAGACAAAAGTATATCAAAGAGTATATATCTCTCTCACTTGATTTGATATTTACTCAAGCAAATAGAAATCTCGAGTCTTTATCAAATACAAGGAGATAACTTGGATGGTACCAAACACCAATATCCAAGTTTCAATCAATTTAAATCAACAACCAAAAGGTCGGATATTCTAATTGATTTAACAACGCACAACTTGTGATATTTCAATTATATAAACAAACACCATAATTTTGTTAACGAGGAAACCGCAAATGCATAAAAACCCCGGGACCTAGTCCAGATTGAATACACACTGTATTAAGCCGCTACAGACACTATCCTACTCCAAACTAACTTCGGTCTGGACTGTAGTTGAACCCCAATCAATCTCACACTGATCCAAGATACAATTATGCTCCTACGCCTCTGATCCCAGCAGGATGATACGTACTTGATTCCCTTAGATGATCTCACCCACAACTAAGAGTTGCTACGACCCAAAGTCGAAGACTTTAATAAACAAATCTGTATCACACAGAAAATTCTACGGTAATAGATAAATCCTTCTCCCACGAATATACCTACGAGTTTTTGTTCCATCTTTTGATAAATCAAGGTGAACATGAACCAATTGATAACCCGGACTTATATTCCCGAAGAATATCCTAGTATTATCAATCCCCTGACAATAATCTTAATCGACGCAGCGAAAAAATATATTGCGGAATCACAAACGATGAGACGAAGTGTTTGTGATTTCTTTTCTATCTTGCCTATCGGAGATATAAATCTCAAGCAAATTATTCCAATTATACTCGTACGATAGAAAAAGCAAGATAAGATCACACAACTACAAGAAAAGTAGTATCGGTCTGGCTTCACAATCCCAATGAAGTCTTTAAGTCGTTAACCTGGTTTAGACAAGAAAACCCAAGGTTAAAGGAGAATCGATCTATCTTATGCAACTAGTATCACACGTAAGGTGTGGGGATTAGGTTTCCCAGTTGCTAGAGTTCTCCCTTATATAGTCTTTCAAATCAGGGTTTGCAATCAATGTTAGCTTGGTAACAAAGCATTCAATATTCACCGTTAGATGAAAAACTTATTAGATTCAAGCTAATATTTCTCAACCGTTGGATTGAAACCTTAGCTTGTTACACACAAATGAAATGTCCAATTTTGGGTTTATTTAACTGTTCCCAAACATTGACATTTGTTGGTTCAACAATAGTTAACCAAATGGTTAGCCATATGAGAAATTTCATATCAACCATATTCTTCTTCACCATAACTAGTTCAAATGACTCAAATGAACTAGTTAGAAAGTTGTTCAATTGCTTAGATATTATGTAACTACACAAGACACAATCGAAGCAAAAAGTTTTGATTCACTTGAATCAGTTCATGAACTTTATAGCCAGGATTTTCAAAAGCATTCCTTAGTTTATATAAACATGAGTTCAAGAACACCGATTTTAGATATAACCTACTCAAGTTCGCGGACTTAAACTCACGGAAGGAGTTCACAAACTCCAGCAGAAATTCTCGGGTCGAGAACTTCCGCTTGAGTTCGCGGAATTGGCTCATGCCACATTCCATTTCTCTTGATCAACAAAGTTTGCAAGGACTTATACATATATGTGTTTCCACAACAATACTTATATCCTACCAAAGGTTATGTAATCTAAACTCTCATTTCAATCATTGAAACATTCTCGAGAGGGACGTTATATAGCCGTTATTCACGGATCATTTTTCGTCAGAGCAATTTTCAAAGTGATTAAAACATAACATGACATTCTTCACTAGGTAAAGATGAATTTGGCTAAAGCGAAAGCTTACCAACACATATTTTGAGAAATAGATAGGCGAGTTAAACTCGGCTCAAAATAGCAAATGTGTATAATGAAAGCCTATATATCAAAATGACTTTTGTCTCAAGAATAGGAAATAGAGTAAATAGACTTTTGAGTGAAAGATAAGTTCAAGTCTCCACATACCTTTTAGTCGATGAAGTTCCACCAGTTCCTTGAGTAGCCCTTCGTCTTGTATGATGATTGCCATGGAGTCTTGAGCTCAACTGCACTTTCTATCCTAGTCCGAGACCTTTAGTATAATAGGCTATAAATCAAGACTTATAGTTTTGTTCACTAACATTGACAAACATTCTTGAGATAGCAACGCATGCGAGTTCGACCGAGCAATGCTCTAACAATCTCCCCCTTTGTCAATTTTAGTGAAAAAACTATTAATACATATGGAATACAAAAAATAAATAAATTAACTTTTGTAGCTCCTATTCCACATGCCTAATCTTTAACATTACTCGAAATCTTCGTCACTTCCAAGTACTCCAATGATCCCAAAGGTTGTAAGTTTAGCATCATCCTTGTTGAAAATCCGTAGCTATAACAACAAGAAAACAATAGTTCCCAATCATTGTTATACAGTGTCATAGTATCATTACACAACGTCAAAGTTTAATTGTATCACAACTTTAACAACAATACTATGGTGATATGTATCACTCACCCTTAGTCAATACTTCATCTCACATGGAAACCACTCCCCTTACATAATGATCCGAAAACCATATGTATTTGTAGTGTGAACTACATATTAATTCTCCCCCTTTTTGTCAATAAAATTGGCAAAGGTACAAGAACAGGATCCTAATGAAATTTCTGAAAGAGACATTTCATGACCAAAAGAAAGAAACACATATTATCTTATTTAGATGCAATCATAAAGCCGAAGCTAAATGAATTCATCAAGGAGTTTAAAGATACAAGACAAACCCTATAATATTCCACAGCCGCACTCCCACACAGATTTGGAAATTAAGCACAAGTTCAAAAAGAACTCTCCCTCATAATATGTCATTCTCGAAAGAACAACAAGAGCGACCTTAATTTCGAAAGAAAATAAGGGTTTCTTTTGAACATAACAAATCACATACAAGTATGAATTTGAATCCAAAATATTCAATTAACCACAAGAAATTCATGATTAATTTAACCAATAATGCTCAACATAAGTGAACTTATGGAGACTCAGAAACACTCAATTAGATTAATCACAAGAGAACCCATAATTAATCTAATCGAAATACACAACCAAACTAATCACAAAAGTAATCAATTTAATTGGTCATACTCGATATAAGAGAATCTATGGAGCAATGACTAAGTTAATCATGAAAATAATCAACCCAGTCAAAAACGCTCAATCATAAGAAGACTTATGGAGTTATAACTAAATAACCAAACAAGATGATTAATTTAGTTCAAAAATGCTCGACATAAAGTACCTTACGGAATAACAACAAATCTAATCATAAAATAATCAACTTGGTCGTTTAGTGCTCAACATAAGACACACTACGGAGCCTCGCAATAATACATAAAATATGGATAAGGGAAGATCAATTACTGCGGAATACACAAGGATTCATTCTATTTTTCATCACCATTCACATAAAGACATTCAATAGACATAATCCTTATTACAAACAAAAGATTTTAACCTATCTTCCATCAATAATTGACAATATAGGCTTAACTTTTGTATTTGTCAAAAGTCCATTCATTCTTTTATCAATACATGCATATCAACATACGAAAGACTTTACTTTTGACAAGATATGGGACAATAACAGTTCACGGACGCAAACACACATATCCCATAAACAATTTTGCAATATATAAAATCATAAAGATTAATACTGCAAAAATCATCTTCCAAACAATTTTAGAATTTAAGAAAATAATCCTAAAAACATGAAGATGAAAACGTTGGACATAGCTATGTGTAATCACAATAATGGCTATTCCAAACTCTAGTAATCCTTCTCAAAAACAAGAATAAATTCTCATAAGAAGTTTCCTAGGTATCAATACAAACTCATAATGCACATATAAGATGATTTGTCTTTAGAGGGTAGAATCTATCTTTTTCGCCCGGATTTACACCAAGAATAGCTACCAAAGGCGTATAAAAAGATTTTATTAACAAAGAAGAACATACAAAGTCATTAACGACCATGCACCAAAGTTCACAAAGGATGATTGTGAACATTCAAGAATCCCATAACAATGCGTACAACTGCCCATTCTTGAAATTCCTTCTTTGAGATTCACAAAAAACATTCTTGTAAAAGCTACAAATTATCTTAGAAGAGTATTTCTCCAAGAATCCAAGTGACCAAGTCCAACAGCAGTGGAACAAGTGCGACGAAACGGAGCAAAAAAACTCAAAAACAAGAGATAGGACAAATACAAATCTTAACTCATCCAAATTCAATGTTTCTCATCTCTATTTTGAAGAGAATTCAAATAGAAAGAGAATACAAAAATAATGAAGTCATTCCGAGTTCGGACGAAGAAGTTACACCCAAAACAAGTTTACCGAATATTGACGTTAAGTATGCATACTGGTTTGTAAACGAATTTTGAAGTCCGCGAACTTAAACCCCTGGATTTTGATTTTAAAAGATGTTATACATACCTGGTAGGTGTACCATGAAGTCCAAATATCCCGAACATAATCTGTGTGCCCTAATTCTAGTGCTTCCCTCACCGTATACATCGCAGGACATTTCTTGGTGAGGATGCACATACAGCACAATCAAGTTGTGTTGGAGTGAACAATGTCTTTCTCACCACAAGTGACCTTTGTATTATCATGAAAGAGATCGCTTTTAGAACCTTTCACATCCAATTCCATTTTCCAAAAAACTTATTAAGTTCCAATATCATGGATACTACCTTCTTCATAGTCATGGAATATTCTGAAAGATCATTCCTTTTCGCACTCAAAGCATCATTGACTTTCTTTGGTATCCACTTCTGAGTGCGTTTAGGAACAATCGGAACCTTCTTCCCATTACTCTATTCTAGAATTCTCGGAAGAGAATTGGATTGTCTATTCTTTTGCAAGTTAGTCTTTCTCCAATTGGGAGCATCGGATCTTGTCTTCGTCTTTACGAAGTTATCCTTTATATCAACATTATGATTGTAAAAAAGATTTGTATGACGTTTATAGGCAAATCTAGGTTTATCAGAGCAATGATTCCTTTGCCTAAAGGTTGGACAATTGCAACCTGTAACGTTAAGGGGATTAGTCTTAACATATGATCTTGGTTTCACAACTTCTTGTGATGCCCAAACAAGAAAATCATGAAGTTTCTCATTCCTTATACAGAAACGACATCTACTTTCCCGGTGACCTTTATTTCCGCAATAGTGACAAAGATAAGGAATATTCTTACCTCGATCCGTGTGTTCTGACTTTGGATGTTGATATACTTTTCTCTTTTGAACCTTAACTGCCGGTGAAGGTATTTCACTTTTGCCATCAGTGGAAACCTTTTGTTGAGAAGAATCACTAGCCTTGACAAATTTTACCTCTTTGCTAATACTTGGAGCATATACTCCTTTATAGCCCAATCCTTGTGTATCACGATGATTTTTACTTGCTCCTAGCATAGTGGTTAATTTGCTTGAACTAGTATTGAACTTTTTCAAGTCATCTTCCAACATCTTGATTTTATCAAGAGCAGCAGCTAAATCAGCCTCAAGGCGTTTTTCTCGAGCGAGAAAAGCACTTTCTCTGTCATCAAAACTTGCTTGAGAGTTAAACCTTCCTTCAGTTTCTCTTCCAACAAGA
Organism: Papaver armeniacum; assembly: GCA_023531295.1. Lineage (NCBI taxonomy): Eukaryota > Viridiplantae > Streptophyta > Magnoliopsida > Ranunculales > Papaveraceae > Papaver > Papaver armeniacum. The sequence continues at coordinate 263,951 of JAJJWW010004124.1, forward strand.
AGTAATTTTGATAAAGATTATCACATTCAAGTGACTTCATACGTAGGTTTTCCTCAGAATCATTGAGGATCGATTCGTTATAACGATTTGAAAAATAAACACCTGCTTAACATCTTCTCAATTTCTTATTTTCTCAACAGAGAGGAGTCAGAAGAGGTGAGACATGACAAGTAGTAATCTTCTTCATATTCCATGAATCCAAAAACTTAACATACTCCGAGACTTCCTCATCAACATCTCTATCAATATGTGAATCACCTTTATCAGAAAGTTCATCCAACTGTTCTTCTAGGAGAGTTTCCCAATCAACAATTTTTACATCAAGAGAATGTTTGGATATTGACTTAGATGTGATAGTTCTCTCAGGTGAATTCAATCTTTTAGAATCATCTGGTAATTTCTGAACTGGTACGTTATTAGAGATAGACTCGTCCATAATCAGATCGCTACAAACACGGACTTATAAGGTCTTTAACGTGTTTGCCTGCTTTGATACCAATTGAAAAAGCGGGGGTACAACAAGCACACCCAATATTTTGGTTAGCAATCTGTATGGACAAACTCCAATATACTTTCTAGAGAATCAACTGGACAGTCAGACTCAATCTAGGCAAAAGTATATCAAAGAGTTTATATCTCTCTCACTTGATTTGATTTTTACTCATGCAAATAATCTGCGAGTCTTTATCAAATACAAGGAGATAACTTGGATGGTACCAAAGACAAATATCCAAGTTTCAATCAATTTAAATCAATCAACCAAAAGGTCGGATATTCTAATTGATTGAACAACGCACAACCTGTGATACTTTAATTATATAAACAAATATAATACAGAATAGAAATAACACAGACACCAGAATTTTGTTAACAAGGAAACCGCAAATGCAGAAAAAACTCCGGGACCTAGTCCAGATTGAACACACACTGTATTAAGCCGCTACAGACACTAGAATACTATAAACTAACTTCAGTCTGGTCTGTAGTTGAACCCCAATCAATCTCACACTAATCCAAGGTACAGTTATGCTCCTACGCCTCTGATCCCAGCAGGATGATACATACTTGATTCCCTTAGATGATCTCACCCACAACTAAGAGTCTCTACGACCCAAAGTCGAAGACTTTAATAAACAAATCTGTATCACACAGAAGAATTCAACGGTAATAGATAAATCCTTCTTCCACGAATATACCTACGAGTTTTTGTTCCGTCTTTTGATAAATCAAGGTGAACAGGAACCAATTGATAACCTGGACTTATATTCCCGAAGAACAACCTAGTATTATCAATCACCTCACAATTATCTTAATCGACGCAGTGAAAAAAGATATTGCGGAATCACAAACGATGAGACGAAGTGTTTGTGATTTATTTTCTATCTTACCTATCGGAGATATAAATCTCAAGCCAATTATTCCAATTGTACTCGTACGATAGAAACAACAAGATCAGATCACACAACTACAAGAAAAGTAGTATCGGTCTGGCTTCACAATCCCAATGAAGTCTTTAAGTCGTTAACCTGGTTTGGAGAAGAAAACCCAAGGTTAAAGGAGAATTTACTCTAGCTTATGCAACTAGTATCACACATAATGTGTGGGGATTAGGTTTCCCAGTTGCTAGAGTTCTCCCTTATATAGTCTTTCAAATCAGGGTTTGCAATCAATGTTAGCTTGGTAACAAAGCATTCATTATTCACTGTTAGATGAAAACCTTATTAGATTCAATCTAATATTTCTCAACCGTTGGATTGAAACCTTAGCTTGTTACACACAAATGAAATGTCCAAATTTTGGGTTTATGTAACCGTTCCCAAACATTGACATTTGTTGGTTCAACAATAGTTAACCAAATGGTTAGCCATATGAGCAATTTCATATCAACCATATTCTTCATCACCATAATAACTAGTTCAAATGACTCAAATGAACTAGTTAAAGAGTTGTTCAATTGCTTAGATCTTATGTAACTACACAGGACACAATCGAAGCAAAAACGGTTTGATTCACTTGAATCGGTTCATGAACTTTATAGCCACGGTTTGCAAAAGCATTCCTTAGTTTATATAAACATGAGTTCAAGAACAACCGATTTTAGATATAACCTACTCAAGTTCGCGAACTGAGTTCGTAGACTTAAGCTCATGGAAGGAGTTCACAAACTCCAGCAGAAATTCTCGGGTCGAGAACTTCCGCCAGTTCGCGGACTTGGCTCACACCACATTCCGTTTCTCTTGATCAACAAAGTTCGCAAACTTTGGTTCAAGGAATAAGGACTTATACATATTTGTGTTTCCACAACAATGCTTATATCTTACCAAAGGTTATGTAATCTAAACTCTCATTTCAATCATTGAAACATTCTCGAGAGGACGTTATATAGCCGTTATTCTGGACCATTTTTCGTCGAGACCAATTTTCAAAGTGATTGAAACATAACATGACATTCTTCACTAGGTAAAGATGAATTTGGCTAAAGCGAAAGCTTACTAACACATATTTCGATAAATAGATAGGCGAGCTAAACTCGGCTCGAAATAACAAATGTGTATAATGAAAGTATATATATCAAAACGACTTTTGTCACAAGAATAGGAGATAGAGTAAATATACTTTTGAGTGACAGATAAGTTCAAGTCTCCACATACCTTTTAGTCGATGAAGTTCCACCAGTTCCATGAGTAATCATTCGTCTTGTATGATGATTGCCATGGAGTCTTGAGCTCAACTACACTTTCTATCCTAGTCCGATACCTTTAGCTATAATAGGATAGAAATCAAGACTTATAGTTTTGATCACTAACATTGACAAACATGCTTGAGATAGCAACGCATGTGAGTTCGACCGAGCAATGCTCTAAAACTGACCGTTTGCCACTAATAGCTTCTTACTCAATTAAACGGCTAATTAAAGCATTAATGAAACTACTTACTTCCTAATTAATACGTAGCCCTAACTATGCAGATGAGTACACCCATCATTAACTCCTCTTCATTTGTTTCGCCGCCTCTGTTTCTATTCTTCAAGCTCTGCAAAAATAGCGATAGAGTGAAGAATGAGAGATTTCGAGTGACTTTCATCATCAACAGTGAGGTTTTCTTCACATAGTTCGTGTTAGGGTTTGATTTGATGCTTACTTAAACTGAGAAAGAGATGAGATAGTGATTGAATTCAGATCGAGAAGAAGATGGTAGGGAAATTGATGTTTGTGGTAAGATAATTGATGGGTTGTATGAATTAATGGTCTTAGTGAAGTTCTGGTGCTGTTGATTAATGATCTGATTGTGGATGAACTGTAGTGGAGTTTTTGTGAAGATTTTCGAGCAAAGCAGGTAACTGGTTGTTGAATATTGGGTATTTCTTTGATTAGTTGTAGTGGTTGTCTAACAATGGATTTTTTTTCGTAAACCCTAATTAGGAAAAATTGGGTATTTTATCTGATTTTGTTTTCCGATTGGAGTTCATGGTATTTATTGGGAGAAGGAATTTAAGGAATTCATCCGATGATTATCATGGGTTTAGAGAGATGGTTTTGTGCTGAAGTTGAGATTGAAGCAGAAATTAGGTTCGATTTTTTGTTGAAGAAATGATGTAGAGTTGTGTTGAGTTTTACAGGAGTTGTAGATGGGTTTAGGGTTCCAATTGAAAGAAGAAATTCAAGGAAGATGAACTGATAAAGAATAGATGTGTTGATTGAGTGAATGGTGATCTGATGCAAGACAAAGATGGAGAGATCGGGAAGATGATGCTTTTGAAGATTAAGAGAGGTGATGCCTGAGTTTGAGATCCAGGTGGTGCAAGAAGTACCAAGAAGTTGTTGTTGGTGATGGTTGCAGGTGGAGATGAAAATATGAGATGGTGGTACTGAGATTGCAGAATGGTTGTGGGAGAAACAATAGATGAATGTTTAGGACAGTGGTTTCTCTAATTCACAGTTACAAGGAAGAATGAACTGGTGTTGTTGGTGGTGAAACTGTGGTTGAAATGGTGAATGGCTAGCCCTGTTAGTTTAGAGAAGTTGCAGATGGCGGTGCTGTGTAGAAGAATATGGAGCTGGGGATTGTGTGTGCGTTGAATTGCAGGGGAGAATTTGCATGTGAGCTGAACTGCAATGCGAAGTAACTGGAACTTAATGGTGACTGATGTGGTGCTTTGTGTTGGTGAAGCTGCAGATAAGAGAGCTTGGTTGTCTGTAATGGAGTTGTGATACAAATTTGTGGTACAAGGCTGAAGCCTGGTGATGCTGAGATTGATGGGGACTCCAATGTACAATTGGATGGGTTTGCCAGTGGTTCTGTTATAAAGTGGTTTATGAATCTGGTGATGGAGATGGAGTTGCAATACAGATGAAGGTGAAGCTGATGCTAGTATGTAAAGATGGGTAATGTGTTGCAGTTGAGGACAAGAGCAAGGTTTGGATTGCATTGGTGATGGTTGCACCTGAGTTGAAGTCTTAATGCAACTAAGTTTGATGTTGCTATGATGTGGAAGTGTTGTTTTAGTGAGCTGCAGTATGTTTGAGATTCTTGTGGTGTTTACTGATTGATGAAGGGATCGATAAAGAGAAGCATAGTTGCATTACAGGGAAGTTGCAAGATGAACGCAAATGACTCAGGCCTTGGAAATTAGACTAGTCAGCCTGAGCCAGTCTGTTAGGTTCTGGTTACAAAATTGTTGCCACATGTGCGAGTTACCACGTCAGCGAGATGCCACCACGTCAGCGAGATGTCCACCACGTCAGCAATGGGTTAACTGTGGTTAACATTTGCTTGAGTTAAGAGCAAGGGTATTTTTGGGACAACTAACCCCATTTTTTTGAAAAACTGTTATGTCGGACCAAGTAGGATCAATTTGTAACTAATTTATAAAAGTATGATCATTTTGTAACTGAATTACAAAAAGTATGACCATTTTGTAAATGGCCCTAAATTTAATTGCTACACTCAACGAGTTTTTCCACCAAAAAATCTCCCAAGAAGTAGTTTGACGGTCCCTCGCGGTGTGTAAAAGTGGGGTCCGCATTTTTTATTTCAGTCGGTGATGGGTTCGGGATTTCTCCCTCAGATTGTTTATCATTTCCGTAAAATTTAGCTTGATCGAGAGGCTTAGTGTCACGATGAAGCTAACCTTGCTTGTGTCCCACTGCTCAGACGTGTATGGACGATATTACAAGAGTAGTCTTTTCCATCTTTTTTCCCTACCCCAAAATCAGCATTTTCGCGTCCCGAAATTCTAGTACTTGATTTTTGAACAAATTCAAAATTCAAACGCTTTTCTACCTGCCATCAATGTGTCTTTTTTTCTAACGGTTCTGCTTTATTTTTCCTCCGACAAATATAATAAAAAAGGAAAAAAAATACACACCGTGTGCGGGAGATTACAAGTAAGAAAGTTACAAGGCTGAAAGATACAAATCTATATTATAAAAAGAAGTGCTAGCTAGAGATGGCAATTTGCCCCACCCAAACCAATTTCCGTGGGGATCCCCCTATGGGTTATGGGTTTACCCGTATAAACGGGGAACGTGGCGGGTACGGGGAATCCTGAAAGTAGTGATGCGGGGATAGGGTGGGGATGAGATTCAAGATCCCCAACCCATACCTGCCCATACCAAAAACTATTATATCTGATCGATGAACTTTTTTGGAAGATAACGAAGAAGATCATGATGAGATGATTAACATGGAGGAAGATGGTTAATAACGAGGAACTAAGAAGTAAAAGGAACCTTAGTACTTAATTGTGGATCAATCGTTTCATTTATTTTCAGTTTTAGTTGGTTATTATAAACTTAAATATTAAAAATGCACTACTTAGGTTGGTATCATTGTTTGAACCATAATAATTATTTTTAAATTCTTATTATTTACAAAATTTTAAATATTTATTGTAATGTTATGGTAACCCATGGGAAACCCATCCCCTACGGAGATTCCACATACCCGTCCCGCCCCATTCTTATGGGGAACGAGTAGGGGATGGGTTTTGGTATTTTGAACGGGGTAAGAGCATCCACAGTCGTGGAGTATAACCAAATTTTTTGGTAAAAAACAGACGCAGTGGAGACGGAGTAAAGACCAAAGACCGGACTATAACCAAAACCCAGACCATATTTAGTCTTTAGTCTGGTCTTTAGTGGCGTAAATTGAAGTTGCTTTGATGAGGCGTAACTCAAAGTTGCGCCCCAACAATTAAAAAAAAAAAAAAAAAAAAAATGGGCGCAACTTTGAGTTGCGCCCAACAATAATAAAAAAAAAAAAAAATTGGCGCAACTTTGAGTTGCGCCAACAATAATAAAAAAAAAAAAAAAAAAAAAAATTGGGCGCAACTTTGAGTTGCGCTCAACAATAATAAAAAAAAAAAAAAAAAAAGAAATGGGACGAGATTTGGAATTGCTTTGGTTGGGCGTAACTCAAGTTGCTTTCGACCAAATTTTAGTCTCCCTCCTTGCGTTACAACACGGACTAAACCCAAATTTTAGTTTTTTTTTTTGCTCTTTGCTCTTTGGTTATGGTCGCACCACTGCAGTTGCTCTAAGGGATGGGATTTAAGGTCCCCGCCCCATTGCCATCCCTAGTGCTATCTGTCTTGGGATAAAGAGAACCATTGATTTCAACTATCTAAGGGCTAGGATAGATAGTTGACGAGGTTTATATCCATCCGTCCATACTAAACATATAATTTTGAGAGATACTTACGTCTGTCGGTTGTTGACTAATTTTAAAACTTCCTGAATTGGTTTCATAAATATCCTTTCGGATTTCTTTGCGCTAATACAAAAAAAATACTTTTTCATGAACCGTGATCGCTCCAAAACTTCCTTTCCAGTGCAAAATCAGCCATCCTTTCTGATTTCTTTGCGCTAATACAAAAAAATTACTTTTTCATGAACCGTGATCGCTCCAAAACTTCCTTTCCAGTGCAAAACGAGCCTGATTTCGTTTCCTTATGTGTCTCCGTTTTCTCAAAAGTTTTCATAAATATCCTTTCTGATTTCTTTGCGCTGATAAAAAAAAATTACTTTCGAGTTTCTGCTTTTCATAACTAATTGATCTATAGCTGAATTAGTATGAGAACATCTTCAAATTCATCCCCGAAAGTGTTCAACCCAAGGTAGAAATTCAGACAGACAAGGGAAAACGACCAAACTAATTGATCTATAGCTGAATTGTATGAGAACATCTTCAAATTCATCCCCGAAAGCGTTCAACCCAAGGCAGAAATTCAGACAGATAAGGGAAAACGACCAAAAAGAATTGCATCAGAGGTAAGAAATTCAAAAGGAATTTACTGTTTGTCAAGAACTGTGTTGGCATTAATGTCTTATAAATTTATACAACAGGCTGTGATTGCTGCACAACGAAGACGACGAGAAAAAGAAAAGGAAGAAAAGTTGGCCAAAAAAGGATTACAAAATACAGAAGCGCAACACCAAGTTGTATTTGGACCTCAACAGGTAATCTAAAAAATACAACATAAAAGCGCGGAGTATGATATTTTCGTTTTTGTGTAACCGATCTACTTACGAAACAGGATATATCGTCTGCAAACCAAACACCTGCACAAGGAGAAAAACAGCAGTCAGAAGTTTAGACAGACAATACGACACGGAGAAAAAGGGTGGCATCAGAGGCTAGAATCATAAACAAAATTAACTTACTGTGTCGGCAGGACTTTTTGTCATAAACTGTGTGGACTGTTTCTTCGCCCCATAGCAAATTTTGCACCCTCGTAACAAAATTCTCGGCTCTGCCTCGGTCGAAATCCACACAAGGAAATTGTGTGCGACGAATTGAACAAGTAGTGAGGAGCTCAAGATACGGGTTATGGAATTGGTTGTACAAGACAAGCAGGTTGAAGCTGAAATGTGAATCGGAGGAAAAAACTAAAAGATTGAGAGACTGAATATAAGGCCGAGCGTGACAAACTTGTAAATGAGCTAAATGTGTACAAAACTAGGTGTGATCTTAGAATTAGTGCCTCGCACAATTACGGGTCGGAATTATGTGTCCACCCACTGGTCTACCATTTAATATATCAAAAATCCAGGAGAAAAAACAGATTTATTTAAATTTTACCCGGCTGTAAAAGCATTTTACTCAGCGGCCTGCTTTTACGATCATAAGCAACCCTAACTCAAGTGGCCCGATGAGTGAGCCTTATAAATAGAAAAGTTTTCCAGTTTTCCCATTTCTCCCTGCCTCCTCTGAATGAATAAAAAGAAGGTAAAACGTAACCCTAGAGACCAATAACATCAGATCCTATCTATCCCTATGATTTTCACCACAGCCAAGTTTTTGTTGATTCAACAACACATCCAGCACAATGATTTTTCCTCTCAATAAAATCAAATCGAATGGATGTTCGTCTTCAAGAACTGCATCATCAACATCATAGTATCTTCCTCGGAAAGGTATGGGTATCATCCGAAAAGAGAACAAGTGTGCTTGTAACGCCGGAAGTACTCCTTTGCCATCTTGGCGGTGAGAGGAAAATAAAATAGGATGAACTAGTGTCTCAAATCGGAAAAAACAAGTTCCTCGTGAAGAAATCCAGTAGGTAGAAATAGTGATATAAGAAAATCAGCGGTTATATTAGCGGTTCTTTTGTATTTTTCTTTCTCAAAATATATGGTATTTTTGTATCAAAGACTTGAAATTTTGATTGCAAATCTTCTACCGAATACTACCAAGATGAAAATACTACCATAGTATTTTGATTGCAGTTCTTTTGTATTTTTCTTTCTCAAGATGAATCCATTTTCATCCTTGTTATTTTCTTTTGTCCATTTTACCCATAATAATTTTTTGTCGTAAATTTTTTTTGGACAAATGACCCATTTTCCGTTAGTAAAATTAAATTTTTGATTTTCTTCTTTATAATCTTTGTTTTCAAATTTTATATGAAATTTATTTCATACCATTCACTTTCAAACTAGCATCGCTCTCTACCCTGTGAATCTGTGATGGGCTGATGGCTGTCAATGGGCATTCCCTGATGTGGCCTGATCATAGCTCGGTGCGAAACTGCGAATCGTAAAAAAAAAAAACTGGCCTTTGACGAATCAAGATAGATGTGCTTTAGTCTTCCCGTTTCAGGTCCATAGTTGGTCAGATCTGCCATAGTTTTCCCCATAGCATGCATGTACACGTTTCATATTTTTGCTGCATAAAGATCAATTTCGTAAGTTATGACATTTTATTTTGATTTAACCTTACTATGCCATTTACACTTGCACTAACATTTATCAAAGCGAACATATGAAATTTATGCAAAAGTTTATACCACAATCTAGGAGTGGTACAACAACTTTCAAGGCGTCGGCTTAACTTGGATCGGAGACATCTTTAATACGTCTAAATTTTTGGATCAAAGTCTCAATAGGAGACATAATTACGAAATTTGTCCTTGCAAGCCCAAGCCTGCCGTCAGACACAATCAAAATTCGGATGTCCTCTGATGCTGATTTTCATTCTACTGCAGTTAGTCATTACATATGTCTCCCCTCCTGGCACAAAAGTGAGCTGACCTTAAAAGGGTCATACCTTGATTTGCTTGAATTGCTTATATAAAGATCTGCAATGAAAGTAGGCTAGCGATTCTCAGACCTTTGGTGTTGGATATTTTCAAGGTTTTCCGCTACGCAAAGTTTTCGGTGATCGACCTCCAAATAAGACATCCATTTACGAAAAGTCTTCCAAAGGCAGTGGTTTCAATAAAGTGTAAGGAAATGGGACTAAGGTCTGTGAATGAAGTTTGATCACCCATAACAGAAACCCAACCTATGTTTTGGAAAGGATAAACAAGGTTCAATGTGGTACCAACAAGTTATGGAAGTGATTATGGTGCACTAAAATTAAAACTTCCCATTTTCTTATTAGTGCAGGTTTTCGCAAGAAATCGGGATGGATGAAAATCCTTAATAAGTCTAACTTTTATCACAAGGTGTCTCGCAGAAACACCTTCGAGACTTACCTATATGAGTATGGAAATTAGGCCGTTTCCTAAGAGAAAAAGACCGTTCTCTAAAGAAGACTCATGAATCCAGGATTTAAGCACATGGCCATTAACGTGCTAGCTACAGAACACACTATCTATTGAAATCAATATGTGTGGAGATTCCGGTTTTATCATTAGGGGTACTTGGTTCAAGACTAGTTTCACCACTGAACCTCGATAAGGCTTTGAATTTCTCACACTAAGTGAAGGTTCAAATCCAAAAGATACCTATCACTTATGTATTGGTTTCAACGATGATGCTTATTCTCAACTTAGCGTGAACTACGTTGGCTTGATCCCACTCGGGTACGTAGGCAGTCACTTTTGTGATGCATCCACTATGATTTAAAAGTTTTTTACTTTGTTTTTGTGTTTTTTTATTTTTTGAAAATAGGGGGAGAATGTTGGATATTTTTCAAGGTTTTCCGCTACGCAGAGTTTTCGGTGATCGACCTGGAAGTTTCCATTCAGTTTCAATTCAAATTTGAACGGATGCGTCTTTTCCCATGAGTCGCCATTAATGGTTTTTTGGAAGCGTCTGTTAGTGATGAAACGACATTACCAACAGGCATGATTATCACTATAAGTAGCGAAGATGTTTTCCCATTCCAACACATAAAAAAAAAAAAACAATTTGTTTTCTTCTTCTCTAATATCATCATCAAAACCTTATACAGTGTGATTCTTGTTCGGGTCAAGGAAGTATAATCCTTGAATTCGATTACGGTGTTAGGGCTTCATTGAATCCTGAAGGCATAATTTGAGAGACCTGTTGTACTCGCCAAGTTAATTGGGAAAGGTCGAATTATTGTCTAAAAGAATCGAAAGAGCCTAGAAGTCAGGGGTACACCATTGTTTTGTTTCTGTTTTTTCATCCTCTTGTTTTTAACCCAATTTTTCCAACATTTGGGACCAACATCACGCCACCCACCTAACCACAAAGTCCAATTTAAGAAGGCTATCCTCAGCAAAGAAACATTGAACCACCTATGCTATGTAGTCATATGATGCATATTGGAGTTGTGAATAATGAAGCATCAATTTTCTTCGGCCTGTACCTAAGAAAATCATGTAGCCGATATATTCTCTAATAACAATTAACTGTTAATCACACAAGCACTCTAATGATTAGCCAAATTAAAGGCTCATACAAGGCTCATAACATCAATGCCGGTAGTCAAATTGAACTTTCTGGATACTTTAATTTACATCATGTACCGGCATAGAAATTAAAGTAACATACTAAGTCGAACACACACCTGGATAGCGTTCTGAAAAAATAACTTCTGTACCGGCATAGTTTTTGGGTTGAATATTATGTCCGCTTGAATTACAAAAACCGCATGTTACATTTGTGTCATAGATTTTTTTGGTGGGTCCCGCAGAGGACATCAAGGGTCCTGATTTGTGAGACCTTTTGATGTGGTTTTTTTTTTTTGCGGTCTGTTTAGACTTTTTGATTTTCCATGTTATAAAGCATAACAACGATTCTAGGCGTACCGACTCAGTGAACAACTTAAAAACCGCCCACGCACAGAGAGTGGGCCCCGCTGGCGGAGGAAATGCAAGGATGCAGGTTTTGTGGGGCTTACCTGTGAGAGAACCTTTTTTTTTTTTTTTTGGTTTAAAATCTCGTTACGTTTTGAATTTTTGAAAGCATTATGTGCGAAGTACTATTTCTAGAATTCATAATTTAATAAAGCAGTGTGTAAGTTTGTTTGACTCTCAGAATTCTGATAGCTAGAATTCATAATTTAATAAAGCAGTGTGTATGTTTGTCTGACTCTCAGAATTCTGATAGAATGCAGATTAAAGTGTGGTTTTGTGGTACTTACATACCAGAAACTGAAAAAGTGTTGGACTAATACTTCGTAATTTTGTAGGAAAATGTCTAGGAGTACATAAAGTTTGATGAGGAAGCCGAGGAGGAAAATGGGGCTTGCATTTTGAATGTAAAACGTTGGAATTAGCTGTGGAATGGCAGGAGGAACTGGCAATTGTCAAAGCAGTATTTGAGATACTTTAGTAAAGTCTCTTGTCTCTCTAAATGGACAACAGGTTCATTGGTTCAATCAAAGTATTGTTCAACAACCAAAATTTTCTTTCAATAATAGTAAGTTCTGGTTTCGTAAGTCTATGCACATACTTGGTAATAATATGGCTCACTGTCCAGCAGAAAAAGCAAGAGATGGTACAAGTAGTTTTCAGTTTTCAACTATCTTTCCGGACTTTATCACAAAACTGGTGGAAGAGGATTATTGTTTGATCCACTAAGAAACTACTAAGAAAATAGTACTAAACAAATCATAGACAAACAAACTACTAAGAAAATGGTACAAGTAGTTTTCAGTTTTGTGATAAAACAAATTTCAATATTTGACATTACTGCTTGATCATAGACAAACTACTAAGAAAATAGTACTAAACAAATCAAATAAAATCTTCCTCAAAGACAAACTACTAAGAAAATAGTACACTTCAATCTAGTTCTGCAATACTTAACAAAGACATATTTCGCCTCTATCTAGAACAGTAAAAGCAAACCAAAGCCATCACAATTGCACCTATGTTGGATCCACTAGCTCCACAAGCCCTAGTCACTCTCTAGATGACATCTCAATTGGCTTTGTCAGTGTTACCGATAAATGTCCATGTATGTTTCGTTTACATTGTCACGGCATTCGAGGAAAATGATCTACTCAATCTCAAATTTCTTGTCTCTCTCTAGTATATCAACATAACAATCAGATCCAGGACAGGTTTTTTTCCGCAGAATTGTCTATATGCAGCTACATAAACCCTTCCCCAAACTGCAATTACAAACACTCTAGTACTCTCTCATTTGCAGATAAAGATAACAAGATTGACACATATAGATGAAACCCAGATTTGGTTTTCACAAATAATCACAAATCTAACAAAAATTATTCATCAAAAATCAAAAATTTGAAACTTTGTCAAATCCCTTATCCGAATATGTTTGTCTGGGTTTCTTCTGTTGCATTTGAACAAACAAATTCTCAGAACCACCAGCTTTAATATAATCTTCTTCGTCAAAACACCCGTCTTCTTCATCTTTAACAACCACACTACTACTACTCCTCCCACTACTACAACCATAAATACCGAAGAAAAATTGAACATAATTTTGAGAGGAAAATTCATAATGGTAAGTTACAGACTTGCAGAGAGAAACTAGACATGTGCTTCTCATGCACTTTCGCATTGGGTTTCAATTGTCATTATCGTACTCGGAGGAAATATAAGGGGCAATACTAGACGATTTCCAAAATCCTTACCACAAAAAAATATTATGCAGGTCTTGCAAGTTTTTTCATACCATGACCACCATATTAGTTGCTTTTGGAGTGGCATTAAATAGGGTCATTTAGCTCATTTGTCATTCACCTCTTGAAAACGTAAGGCATATTAATAAACATAATATTCACAAGAATCAATTGAACAGTGACTAAAAATTAAGATGAACAAAATGGAAATGTAAACAATATTAGTGAAAATGAAACTTACTTTAAGAGAAGAAATCATAGTACGGATATAAAGGTTTGGATTTACTAATATTTGTCTCTTGGATTTATAATTGTATCTCTTATGTGAAGTTTTGCGATTCTTGTAAATAAGGTCCCACATATGGGTATGTCTCTTCTGGTAGGGTCTTGACAGGGTGCCCTTTATCCCCATAACTCATTCACTTATGTTTCATGGATGATGTTTTAGTTTTCTTAAAGGGATACCTACGTTGATTATTCTCTTAAACCGTTGATGATGATTTCATTAAGTTCTCCGGGCTTGAGATGAATAAAAATAAAATAACTTTATATCCTTCTTCGGTGAATCCTTCAATCCTTAGTCGAGATCATTCATTATTAGGATTGTAGCACTAGTTAACTACCAGGTGAGGTATCTTGGTGTTCCTCTTATCACTTTTATACTTTCTTACCAAGATTTTCTTCCTTTAATTTCCAGAGTGTCTAAAAGAGCTAAATTTTGAAAGGCAAAGAATTTATCTTATGTTGGTTGATTGTTGCCGATAAAGGTATATATTATTAGGATGATTTTCTTTTGGATTTTTTTATTTTATTTTGCTAAAAAGTGTTTTAAAGAGGTTAAATTCCATTTGCAAGAGGTTTCTTTGGGGTGAAGCTGGCTGAAATGGGGAAAAAACATCATTTTATAAGCTGGGATTTAGTGTGTAGAACTTATAATGAAGGGGGTTTAAGTATAAGAAATGTAGAGCCACAAATTATGCTGCAAATTTGAGGCACGTGTGAGACTTAGCAAGTGGGAAGAGTACTATTGATGTAGTTTTAAATAGCGACAAGAAAAGGTTCTATTCTCGGAGTTGTGAAAGTTGATTCTAGATTTAATTTCTAATGCTAAAATAAAACTCAATTAAAAGTGATATCAAGATTTTAAAGACAACCAAGACTCCGCTCAACTTCTACTCATGATCAAATGATAAAGATTTCAAAACTACGGTCAATTTTAAGTCCTCTTTTCTCTTAATTCACTAAAATAAAAATCATCAGACAGATTCTCAAACAGTTTTGTAAACCTCAAGCATAGATTATCAATAGATTTAACAAAGCATAACCTATCAAACTGAATGACAAATAATTAGGAAAATCATGCAAACAATATAAAACTCTGAGAAGCAGTGCTTAAGTGAATTATATATTAAAATTAGAGAAAATAAAATAGTTTCCCGTTATTCATGCGTAAATAGCTTCCTCTATTGCCTTGATTACGCGGGAATTTGCTCATCATAGTAAACAAACTCTCATAATATTTATTCATTGGTCAAAATTGTTTACAAAGATGAAAAAGAAGAAATGACAAATTGATGGGTTTTACCTATATACCACCCACGCTTCTCCTGAATACCACCCATAGTCAAAAGATACATTAGGTGTAGAACTAATTTAGAGTGAGTAACAAAACCTCGCCTTCTTCTCTGTTACCAATATGGTAATACCAATTATCACCATTACCACTATCACTTACAACATTACTGTCACCTCCACCGCACCATCACCACCACCACTCTTCATAAAACTCCATATACGCACATATATTCATGGATTGGGAATAAAGTTTCCAAATAATACTTCATCAGGAAAGTCCTAACGTCTGTCTATGGATACTATCGAAATTTAATAAGAATTTCTCCATATTGAAATCCCGATTAAAATTAAAATTTTCTCTATTGAAATCAAATTGATTAAAATAAATTAAGACCTAACTTATCATTAAAGTTGAAAGCTTGATTAAGATAAAGATTGATATTTAGAATTTGAACTTAAATCTTAATAATACCAAATTCGTGATGTTATACCTGGTTAGGTAACATGCTGTAACTTGAAGGTGGCGGCCACTTGCTACGGTGGTAGCATAATTATAGCCTCTTAGGGGATAGTTAGGGTACAATGTGAGTTTTTATTACCCACTTTAAATTAGGTACAAAATTGTTATATAATTTTACGGTGTGTGGTATTTAGGAAATGTGTGGGTGGTATTTAGGTAAAACCAATTGATGCTCTTGGAAAAATAACTCTCATAATTAATTAGTATCCCTTCACAACTAATTTTATCAACTCTCTCTCTCACTCTTACTGTTGCCTCTAATTATTCCCCCTCTCCTAAAACTGACTCCATACAGCTCTTTTTATAGTGGGATTTCCGAATTCCTTCCATAATTTGCGACATGAAATGACGTCACTTTTTATTTTTTGTCCAATGAAGTGGCCACCATGTGTCTATACAATATAAAATCCTCCAATAAAAAATGCGCCACACATCAAATAATATGACCAGACATATAGTAATATTCTTTATTTGGGGAATATATCTTTCTTTATTGATTCCAACCACAAAGAATAATATTTTTCCATAATCTTGATCTCCTTCTTTTTTTTTGCTTATTTTCTTTATTAAAACACATATCCTCAAATATATCTTAATTATTAATATCTTGCATTCGTTTCGGAGTTCTTCGAAATCAGCAATATTCTCGAGATTCAAAGATCCTGCATATCCGCTTGGTGCATGAGATTGACATGTCCACACTTTACACATGCTGTGACACACTTCTACACACTTTGTGGCATGCTTACCACACTCCCATATCCAAATAATTGACCAAATAATTCTTCATATTTTCTTTTGGGCCTAACCCATTAAACCACTTCATTTACTCCATTTTATGAGTAGAATTACGCATTTTAGTCCATCGAGCTTTATTTCCTCAAAACACCTACAAATACACAAAATACCATAATAAGTACAAAAATGAGCACTGACAAAATAGATGGGAACCATACCGTATGTGCTTGATCACGGCCTCGGCCATTACCATTATTGCTTGGCCACGTCCTCGCAAACGAGTTGGGTTAAGATTTTGTCCCTTCGAGGATGAACTACGGTATGTGCTTGATCCCTTTGGAGTAGGGAAGGGTTCGTAGGCAGCCGCAATGAGTTGCAGCATTGCCGGTCCAGCACATTGTCGCTCATATCATCTAATTGAGGGATGATTGCGGCATACTGGCCTCTCATATCATCTGGCTCGGTAGCTCGACGTAAGAGATGATTGTGGCCAAACTTGATAAGGCAAGTTGCATTTCATTCACTGGATGCTCATACTTCCTACCAAGGCGTTCGACATAGGCTAAAAACCCGAGTGTCGTAATTTAGCTCAAGAGGAGTCCATTTTTATGGAAAACGGCCCAAAGATCAAGACATGTATAGATCAACATGGTCACCAGAATTTAGCAAAATTCCATCGTTTAGGGCGCCCTCAAAAGGCCGTTTTGCCGTATTAAGAAAGTTTTTATTTTCTTGATAAACCCTCTGCGGAACAAGGGTAAGTTGGAACGGTGTGGAAGCTAAGTTATCCGCATCATGCTCCACGAGCATGCTTGCGAGGGCAAATGAGCGTGCATTTTCCTAGCTTTAAGGCCCGGATTGTAGCTTCATCATGGCGCATCGGGGAAGTTACGGCCTGCGAGGCAACGCGCCAAAGGCGTAATTTTCTGGTATGTCACAAGGTAGCTTGGTGACGCCATCTTGGATTCACGTTTCTAGGGATTCGATAACTTCAAACGGAAATGAAAACAGAAGGTTACAGCAGCCTCTCCAGTTTTTTGTTGATGTGTAGGAGTCTTAGTCGCGGCCTTCGGGGGTGAAGCCGTCTGATGTGCTGGCGCCGCACGTTTGGGTTGTTGTTCCACGGATGAAGCTTTCCTCTTTCCTCCTTTACCCACTACGTTTACAGATGGCCTGGTATTATATTGTTTGTTGATGAGACATCTGTTCCCTCGAGTCTTGCGCGCATCTTCGTTCTTGGCGTCTGGTTCTTTCCATCAATGCTAGTGCTGTTGTAGCCGACCGTTTAGCAGCCTCATGGAGTTGAGAGAATGTCTCGAAGCGTAGGTTCCCCAGTAATGCAATAGATGGGAACCATACCGTTAATGTACGACTCCACCAATGATTCCATCATAAAGGGAAAATTGAGGAGAAGAGTATCCTCTCGGAAGAGGAACTCTTTGCACATCATGAGGATAAGGAGGTTTATCTTTGGTGTATGCCCTGGGTTTTTCTTTGCCTTGATTTTGGAGAAGTCGTTCCCGATCCTCACGTGTGATGAAATTGGATTGTTGATTCCTTTGGAGTTCAGGAGCAACGTGAGCATCTTCATCTATAAAGGCGCCTGCTGAAGTGCTTGCGCAGGGCGTGTTAAAAATACTCCTTGGATCCGTTTGGTGTTGGCGTGACTCTTGCGGTAGCCGCTCGGTTAGTGTCTTGAGAAAAGTAAGTACCTCTTCTTGAGTTGTAGACATGTTTGTCTAAGCTTTAGCGAGAACTTCTTGTCTTTCCATCATATCAACAATGGTAATAGGGGTTGGTTTCCTCTGTCTCCTCTAGCCTCTCGTCCTGACGGAGGAACGACAGTAGCCCAGGTGACAATTGGGAGCGTTACGCTCGAAGAAACATTGGGAAGGGTGGCAGCGACTTTGGCTCTGGTGATAGGAGGTGTCACGTGCTCAAGGAATATTCAACTGCGCCACGAGTACCGGTACTAGAGGATATAAAGTTATGGGATGTGTTTGCTTGCGCCATGGGCGGTACATTGGTGTTGGTCATTCCCTTCTTGCCCTCGTCTGATACGTCCACATACTCTGTCTGCGTCGTTTGCGGAGGCTGAAACCTCAAACAAGGATTCAACATTTTTTGTGTCATCTCTGAAATTGGTGGCGTTCTCCGAGCGAATGTTTGCTGGATCTTGCCACAGCCGGTTTTCCATACTCTTTAGGAGACAAAACGTCTCATTTTGCGGCTTGACAACATCAGCTTGATTTACGACAACATCTTCTAATTTTTTGCCATACCTTCTATGGTGATTGGGTTTCGAGCATTGGCGGCTTTAGAAAAGTTTGGGATTGCCGGGGTAACTCATGAAGTGGAAAGTTAGGATTGGTGATCGAAGTGAATTCTGGTTTAATGATTGAATTTATACCAAAGATCTAACACCTTGAGTTTGGGAAGATTGGAATGAAAATTGAGAAATTGGATTCGCAACTAAGAGATTAATATCCCACTGTGGTTGCCAGTTTTTTTGGGGTAAAAAAGGATTTTACTGTAAATGGTGAATTTGGGTGTGCCGCCGAGAAACGAATCTAAACCCTGAACAAATGCACTGCACGTGAGTACTTTAGATTTGAGAGATCAAACTGTACAATTCTGGCCTAAACCAAGAAATGGCCATTCCAGACTTGCTTCGGTCACAAAGTGAAGGAGAAATGTTGATCTTAGGGAGCGAAGCGAAGAAGGTGTTGAGATAAAAATCTTGAATTTTGAAGGTGTGGTTGTTTTATAACTTGTATCAGAATATGGAACTGGCTTGCGAAATGTAAGCTATCAGTTCTTGGTGTTTTTCTGAATACTTGTGTTGGTTCCCCTTTTTGTCGAAATAGGTCGAAAACCTATTTATACAAGTCATGATTGAGCACCCCTGATCTCGTAGGAAGTGGAGACAGTTAAGTAATGGAGAAGTGGATTCGTGTAAAAAGTGGTGACCACCATGTTTCCATCATGAGGGAAGACTGGTCAGCCTTACATCCACTTCTCACTTACTGTTCATTAACCGTCCGCATTTTCCTAACACTTTCTCGTAATGAGCGTGTTGCACGCCGCACGATTTAAACCTCCAGACCAATACCCCAGTGAGAAACCCCTAGTTTGTGACATGTTTGATGTCTCGAGTATTTTCATGGAAAATATGCAGCATATTGCTGAGTGTGTCTTGTGTGCAAGACCTAGTCATTCTGACCATTCGCGCGCAAACTAGGCGGTGGGTGATCATGTGTGGTGAGCTAAGTCATGGGACTTGCCGCAAGAAATAGCATGTGACGCTATTAAGTTAGGCTTGGTTGGTTGACTAAGATTTAATCTAGACCGACCAATTCATCTGGCGAAGTTGGACGGCCGAGATTGTAATTTATGGAAGAGGGTGGTCGTTGATTATGGCCACATCTCGTTAGCGCCTGCCAGTGGCATAGTGGCGTGATGGCGCGGCCACTATATCTTGGCATGTTGGTGTTAGATCCAAATATGACCCAACAATATTGGCTCTAGTTGTCGTATCAAACTTAATGCCTTATGTGGCATTATTTGGCATGGGACGGCATAGCGGTCTTAACCAAATTAGGGTTTGGCATGTCACAGCCCTAATTAGCGTGTGCGTCTATGTGGCCGTGATATGGTGGCATTTGGGCAAATACTTCAGTGGCCACGTTGAATAAAGAAATTATGGCAAGGCCATAATGTGGGAGCGTCTATGAACGCGACGATCACTAGGTGTTGGCGCGGTTTGGCTTTTATTAATGCGCGTGGCGAGTTTAGAGCGACCAGATTGGTCGATGGAAAGGGGGACCGGCAAGAATCATGGGTCCGACCTCATTCTAAATGCGTGTGGCGCATTTAGAGCGACCTGATTGGTCGAACTCTACCCCCTTTTTAGATATTTGTAAAGAGTGGCACTACAAGAAAACGGGGGTTTAGTGTCAAAAAAAATTGTCAGGAAATCCCCTTTTTTTGTCTCAAAATATTTTTTGAGATCAATTTTCTTTTGTCACGAAGTTGTCCCAAATACCCTGATCTGGGAAAGTATATCGTGACAACATTACGAACGGTCACGAGAAAAATTAATTAACAACTAAAAATATATTGTCAACAAAAGTATCTTTCACCAACTGAAATAAATTGTCTGCATGAAAGTTATTTTGATGGCGAAAAAATTCGACACCAAAGACATTTTTTGCGAGCAAGATCTTTATTAAAAAATGTAAATTCCAGGACAAACTAATTTGTCTTTAATGATAACTATTTAAGACCAATAAAATTGTCTCAAAAATGAAAACTGTGCAAACTGCATTATTGGAATGGTAGTGTCTGTTCCAGTAAGCTGCTTTCTGGAAGTGCTATAGTCTAGTAAGGTAGCCAAGGTGGTAACCAGCTTGCTAAAATTGGGGTTTTAAAATTAACATCAATTTTTTACTAGTTGAAGTCTTTAGGATTCCAAAAGAGAAATCGTATTTTAATTCCTGAGTGCATGAATGTTGTTATTTTTATCTTTTCCAAATTGGAATCTTGAGTTGGTATCATCAAAACATAAGAAAAAAATCTTGAATCTCTTGTCGTGGAGGGTTACTGGATAGTACGTTATTCTTCTCAGATGTGGCACCATAAAACTACAAATTTGATCATTTTGATTTCAAACTAAACAAAATTATTCTTTTTGAGCTTTGTCATCAGAAATTCATATTGACTGTGTCGTTTGGCATCATTCTAATTTTAATTTTAATTTCGGCTATGTCGTTTGGCATCATTCCTAATTTTAATTTTGTTTAGGGATTCGATTTGAATCGAATTCACTTTCGATCATTGAATTTTCAGATTATTTGAGACAACAATGTTTTGCCATGGAAATTTTAGATTTGCTTCGTATTCACTTAGGTGACGAATCTTTTTGTCAAAGCATAAATATATATTGGGACAAAAGTTATACGTTGTCGGCGATAATAATTTGAGGGAACTAATTTCTTTTTCGTCATTAGAAAACAATTCTTTTGTGACTACAATTTGTTCGGATGCTAATAGTTCTAACGGCAAAATCCTCATTTGACATGCACGCATTTCAGCAACAAACTAGTTTTGTCAGCATAACATACATTCAGGGACCAAAGTTTCGAATTGTTGGCAACAAGATATTTGAGACTGTATTTTATCTTTGTCGCTAGAGTCCAGTTACATGGACCCGAAATAATTCGTCACAAAGAAATATTTAGAGACGGAGGCAGGATTGGTCACTATATTTTGTCACAAAAAAAGAATTTAGAGACCGAGACAGGATTGGCCACTATATTTGGTCACAAAAATTTCCAGTGACAACTTTAAAGACAAAATTTATTGTTTGCCGTGAAAAAAATGTATATGGTGACCAAAAAAATATTCCTCCCTAAACACTAGATTTGTAGACAAAATTTTATTGGTCGCATAAAATTTTGTCACTAAACATGTGTTTTGTTGTAGTGTGGTTAGGTAAAGATAATCCAATAATGCCTATAGAAATTATAATGACTAAGATTTGGTTCATTTGGAAAGAAAGGTGCAATAGAACTTTTGGTGAACATTTAACCCATAACCAACTAGCTTTAGAAATCCAGAGACACTTAGCTTTCTGGCATAAGGATAAGTACACTGTCCATAGCAAGCTCTCAAATACACAAAAAAAATCCCAATGGTAAATGGCAACACCCAGAGGCTTGTCAACATAAACTAAACGGATCTTGCTTTGGATTTCAATGAGTGATCCAAGCAGGTTTTCCTTAATTTTTAGAAATGATGCGGGTGATTTCATACAAGGCAGAGCAGGGACCACTTCAAGCCTCATCCCCGGAAGAAGCGAAGCATTAGGTCTCCTCAAGCAGCTCACCTTTGGGTTAAAGAAGAAAATTTATCGAATTTCGGTGTCGGGGGACTGTAAGAATCTTTTTTGACTATTTGAATGGGAAACCATCTCGAGATAGCTTGGCATAAACAATCCATCATGGATGAAGTGAAAGGGAGTTTTCTTTTTGCCATAATTTTCTAGGTTTTTTTATGTGCCAAGAATAGCAAATCATGTAGTTGATATATTGGCTAAGGAAGCTAAATTCTTGGAAACACTATTAATTGGAGATTTGTAGCTCCAACTTGTATTTCTTATGCTTTAGAAGTAGATAAATCAAATGCCAGTAGACGTCTCTAGACCTGCATTAGATGGCTCTACTCATATTGATGTAAGGGTTACTAACTCCCTAAGTTAATCTTTTTGAATGCATTTTAACTTAAAAAAAAGTGGATTTGTGATTCACAAACATGATGTATTTGAGTTGAAAGGAAAGTTCCAAGATTATGAAACTAAGTATAATGCATTATACGTCGAAATCATGAAGAAAAATTGTGTGCGGCATTTAATTGAACAAATGTAGTGAGGAGCTCAAGATAAGGGTTATGGAATTTGGCTGTACAAGACAAGGTCAAGGAGGTTAAAGCTGAAATGTGAATCTGAGAAAAAAAATTACTCCCTCCGTCCCATATATATAGGCGGAGAGAGACAATCTCTTAGATTAAGAAAATTGCATGTGATTCATAATTTTATATGTTTTTTCTTGTTTTACCCTTTGTCTTATCTTCAACACAATTACCTATGTACAATAAATATGGGTATATATGGAAAAATTCATCTTGGAAAGCAAAGTCCACCTATTTAGTGGGATAAATAAAAACCAAAATTCCGCCTATATATGTGGGACGAAGGGAGTAGAAGATTGAGAGACTGAATATAACGCCGAGCGTGACAAACTTGTAAATGAGCTAAATGAGTACAAAAGTAGGTGTGATCTAAGAATTACTGCCTCGCACAACTATGTGTCGGCATTATGTGTCCACTGGTCTACCATTTAATATATAAAAATCCAGGAGAAAAAACTGATTTTATTTAATTTTACCCTGCTGTAAAAACATTTTACTCAGCGGCCTGCTTTTACGATCATAAGCAACCCTAATTCAAGTGGCCAGATGAGTGAGCCTTATAAATAGAAAAGTTTTCCACTTTTCCCATTTCTTCCTGCCTCCTCTGAATGAATAGAAAGAAGGTAAAACGTAACCCTAGAGACCAATAATATCAGATCCCATTTATCCCTATGATTTTCACCACATTGAAGTTTTTTTTTGATTCAACAACACATCCAAAGACAATGATTTTTCCTCTCAATAAAATCCAAATCGAATGGATGTTGGTCTTCAAGAAATGCATCATCAACATCATAATATATTCCTGGAAAGGTATGGGTATCGTCCGAAAAGAGAACAGCAGCTGGTAACGCCGGAAGTACTCTTTTGCCATCTTGGCGGTGAGGGGAAAATAGAATAGGATGAATTAGTGTCTCAAATCTGAAAAAACAAGTTCCTCCAGAAGAAATTCAGCCGGTAGAAATAGCGATATAAGAAAGTCGACGGTGAAATTAGTATTTTCCTTTCTCAAAATATATGGTATCTTTTTGTATCAGCACTGAAATTTTGATTGCAAATTTCTACCGAATACTACCAATTAATTTTGCCTTTAAGTTTTCTTTTAGTTTGTGTTATCAAAGTTTGCTTCGATCTAGATGCAGATCTATTAAACCTATTGCAGCTAATTATTATTAGCCTCTATTATGGGTGATTTGATAATGATTATAATCATAAATTAATTCTCTTTTATTGAGTTAGTAAATCTTTGGTTTACTTCTTTTTGTAATCTTTGTTTTCAATTTTTATATGAAATTTATTTCATACCATTGCTAAATTGTTATAATCCAAGTAATACGGGAGAATTCACTCCGCTAGTTTCTCCAACGCCAGAATAGAGATCAGCAATGAAAATAGGCTAGCGATTCGCAGACCTTTGAGACCAACATCATGCCACCCATCTAACCACAAAGTCCAATTTAAGAAGGCTATGTAGTCATATGATGCATATTGGAGTTGTGAATAATGAAGCATCAATTTAAAACACAGCTAGTCAAATGAGATCAGCCTTTAAATATCCAAGGATGGTCCGGTAACTTAATAGTCTCAATGACAGACGTCCGGTCCATTGAATAGTTTAAACGATGGCAACACGACTTTCTAGGGGATCCGTCCTGCCGTTAGCTCATCACTTAGAGCTGGAAGGGATGTTATCCAAGTCTGTATCTTCGTGTCTTTCAGCCGCAAGTGAGGATGCAAGCGAGCATACCAGGGATTATCGATCCTACATAGTAAAACCGGGTACCCAACCATGAGAATATTCTAAGTTAATAGAGATTCTATAATTGGCTAGAAAATTTCCACATTCCGAAATTAGATAACCGAGAAATTAAACGATTTCAATACGCGTCATAATAAGGTTACTGAGTGTACACGTACCAGTGACTCATTGGCAGCTATACACCGATCCTTTGTGCAGGAAATGTGTAGCTTTTCTACTGCCTTCTTTGCTCTCACAATGGCGAGTTGTTTCACAAACCCAACATCAAGGCCGAGGGAGAAGCGGATGAAGAAATTTGGTGAAATGCTTCTAACCTTTCCAAGAGCATCTAAAAATATAATTATCTTTTTCAAAATTTGAGTAAGGTAAGGTAATATTAATATATTAATTTCTTTGTTCTTAAATTGGTTGTTTCTCGTCCGGTCAGACTGTCGGGGAAGAATTGATCTCATTTGTTGTTGCCAGTTAATGGATATTAACAAAGAAATTTGGAGATATACTTCGTCTCTTTTCTTTTTCTAATACGACTGATAAGTTTTAGCTACTCTTAAATGTTCTAATTTGTAGTTACTTTTGTCAGGTGTTTCTCGCTCAATGGATGTAGGATGGATATTTAGAGTTGTTTGGGCTCCAAAGAAACTTCTGTATGCGGTTTGGGGATGAGATGCATACAGATACGGTCTTAAGCTTGCTTACAGTACAAGCTCCTTTTTGGTTTTCTTGACACTTCAATTAACAGTACAAGCTCCTTTTTTCGGAAAATGGGTCATTTGTCCAAAAAAATTTAAAACATGGTTCAAATGGGATTATAAAAATTATTATGTGTGAAATGGACAAAAAAAAAAGAAAGAATGAAACCGAATTCAAATGGCATTAAACTTAAAAAATAGCGAGGATGAAACCGGATGCATCCCGATATAAATTAAAATAATAAAAAAAGAATTTGAAAATAGGTAGGATGGCGATTACATCCTAACAATTTTTATATTTTTGTCCATTTAACAACATCAAAATCTAAATGTACTTTTCACCCAGGAATTATTGATTTTGGTCTTTTTAACCAATTTTGTGCTTCTTTTTCTTCTTTTCTCAAACTAATGCGATTAGAGGATTTCCCACCCTATACAATATGCATGTTTCTTATATACTGTATGGAGTGCCAACTGGGGCAAAAATGCATCAAACTCCAAAAGTTTCCATTTCAACTTTCCATCCCAAGACGACCTTGCGGGAAGCTATCCCGGTCAAGCGGCTTCTTTACCATTAGATCATGCTAAAACCCAAATCTAACAGTGTTGAACCCTTTAAGGAAGTAGTGGGTCCTTTTCTAAAAGTGGTGGGTCCTTTCCCCTGAAAGCGAATCTAACCGTTGATTTTTTCATCCAACGTTAAAAAGCCGTTTTTGTGGGGAAGCCATCCCGCAAAATCGTGTGGGATAACATTTGTCTTTTGAGTATTAGACGTATTTTGGTGCACAAATATGCTGACATTTCGAAATTGGTCCTGGATGGGTGAAACATTGTCCCTCGAAAGATTACAGAATTTAAAATCCGGGTGGGGAAGAACGGAACATGGCGATTCTCGGCACTGCACAACACTTAAGTTTTCCCATATTTTCCACGCTGGGCACAGCCGAAGTCTCCACTTAGGTAAAAACAGAAAACAAGAAAAAATAGATTTGTTTAGTTTTTACCCAGCCGATAAAAATACTTTACTGCCTAGTAACCCTAATTTAAGAGTGAGCCTTATAAATAGAAAAGTTTTCCCCTTTTCCAATTTCTTCCTCCATCGCCTCCGAGAAAGAAAAGAAAGAAAGTAAAACCTCAACAACCCCAGATCTATCTCTATGATTCTCATCACAAAGAGCCATGCTTTTCTTGATTCAACAACACATCCAAAGACAATGATTTTTCCTCTCAACAAATTAGAATTGAATGAGTCTCCAAGCACTACAGTATTCACCTAAAAAAAAAAAAAAAAGACTAAAATTGAGCTGTACCAAATCGGAGAAGACCGAAAGTATTGCTTAGCTCTCTTGTTGGTTTTGCCGTTTTGGTGTTTATCCGTCTCAGTAAATAACATAGGTTGAACAGTGCACCAGTGTCACAAATCGGAAAAAACAAGGAATTCGTGAAGAAATCAGCGGTAGAAATAAGGTACAAGGCGATGAAATTAGCAGTTATTTCGTATTTTTCCTTTCTCTTAATATGACATGTATATTTTTTTGTTTTGTTTCAGCAATGAAATTTTGATTGCAAATTTTCTACCGAATACCAATTATCTGCAACTTAATTTTGCATATTCTTTTAATTTCTGTCCATGTCCAGCCCTCCATTTAATCAAAGCTTACTTCGATCGAGATACAATTACTATGCAGTCTCTATTTTCGGTGATTCGATTATGATCGTAACTTGATTTCGTGGTTTCATTTTTATACAGTTAGACTTGCCGCCGGCCAGTATTTTTTTTGTTTTTGACATTTTCTTATACTCGTATATAATTTTCCACATTTCTTATAGGAAACTTATTTCTTGACATGCTCTTCTACACTGTGATGGCTGTCAATCGATCGGCATCCTTGCAGTGGCCTGATTAGTTCGGTGCCAATCGCATAAAAACCTAACCAGACCAAGATATGTTGTGGAAAACTATACTCCACATCACATGTATATGCGGACTGGTAAACTTTTCAGCGATATACAACTGTGCTAGACACAAAGACTTGCACTTCAATTTATCCCCGAAGTGAATCGAAGTCCCACCATCCGAGTCTTCGGGAATTTTTCCGGGTGTGTATACAAACTAATCAAATGTGTAAGGATCAAACTATACTCCACATCACATGGTTTCTTATATTTGCTGCATAAAGATCAAATAATTTGTGACTGATTTGTGCCCACAGAGTTTTGATACTTGTAACTTAATTATATTCCCTCGGTCCCCGGAAATCACTATTTCGGTTTAGCCAACTAGTAAAATCTGATTAAGTGACCGGGAATGATTGCTTAACCGACAGCAATTCTCGCAAAGCATCCTGCAAGACAGAGAAAACAGGGGGCCCACATGACACTGCATCTCCTTAAATGACAGTTGAGAGCACATCTAAAATCGAAAGTGCTACACTTCCACCCTCATTTCCCCATTACGTGCCATCGTTCTTAGCCCTTCAGGGAGTCCCATTATTATAGAGTTTAACCAATAGATGCTTGACACATAGGCAGGAAGGGAGTGGGGGGCAGTGGGGGATGTTTAGCATTTTCGACCTAAAATCGTGGTATCTCTAGCATATCCTTAAATGACAGTTGGGAAATTTGTGGTGAATCCACAGTCCACACAACACCCAAGCTAGCCTACTTGCAGAGTCAATTTACTCATGAGCAATTATTAAATATCAGCTGCCATGTCCTTATTCAATAAATTATTCATGATCAATTAAGACTGTTATCTGTATTTCTACGGGATACATATCCAGCTTGCCATGTGTAGTCTCTCTACTACTTTTGATAGATTCAATTTTTTCCTGGCATCAATTTTTTTTTTTTTTTCTGAGCTCTCTATTTGAAGTTCTGAACCACAATCATATCATTAGCTTACTGGTTCATGCTTCAAAAAAAAAAAAAAAAATTAGCTTACTGGTTTTTCCATGGGAAGTGTAAATCAACTTTTAATGTTCTTCTCAGCGTCAAATCTCAATGAATACAGAATCGAAATCAGTATTCTCCTGATTAATATCGTGTTAGCGTATGTCTTCGTGCACAGATGGAATCAAAGGAATGTCAAAGGCCCAAAATCATGGCCACTCATTGGTGCACTTATTGAATTTCTCATAAACTACGACAGATTGCATGATTGGTTAACTGAATACTTGGTTGAATCAAAACGTTCAAGGTTGCATTACCATTTACAACTGTAACTTCATTGCTGAGCCTGCAAATGTTGAGCATGTTCTAAAACCAACTTCCACAACTACTCCAAAAGGTGAAGGTTTCCACATACATGGAAGACTTGCTTGGAGATGGAATTTTAATTCAGATGGAGAGATGTGAGGCAGCAAAGAAAGATTTCCAGTTTGGAGTTTGTATCTAGAAACTTGAGAAATTTCAGCACTATTGTTTTCAGAGACTATGCATTGATTCTCTCTTGGTATTTTGCACCAATCATCAATTTGTAACAATGAAATTGATATGCAGGTTAGTCACCAGATCCTCCAACTATTTCAAAGATGATTGCGTTAGGAGC
>JAJJWW010004125.1:0-14879 GCA_023531295.1 Papaver armeniacum
TGCAATAGGTATGTAGTAGCAGTGAAATCCCACACTACACCCCCTCACTATATGTTGTAGATCTAAATCATATTAATCACCTAAATTTTAAATATAAGTGCTAGAAATTTAAATAGACACATAAGATTTTTTACGTGGTTCGATCAATGTGATCTACATCCACGATTCTTCACTATGATTGTTGAGGTTACATTTGAATTACATTGAGAATCTCCATTAATGGATATTTTTTTAGAGCTCTAGATCTAATTATTTGGGGAAGAAGATGATAAAGAAAATAAATCTCTCTCTAAAAATATCTCCTCCAAAAGTGTCCTCCCAAAATTATTCCTCCTCTTTCTCTCTCCCGTTTCTCCTCTTTATATAGGTGTTTACATAATGGATGACAGTTCACATACTGTACTTCATATTCTCGCGAGCCTTTTTAATGATTTCGCAGGCTCTCGCTACCTTCTCGAGACATTCTCGCGAGCCCTTAATGATTTCTGCAGGCTCTCGCTACCTTCTCGAGACACTCTCGCGAGTCTTGCTACCTTCTCGCGAGTTATGAAAAATAATGAATCTCGCAATCTCTTCTCGCGAGTTAAGGAAAATAATGAATCTCGCGTGACGCTAAGAAAATATGTTGTGCGATATTTGAATCCTACATCTTGCCTCTTTTTCCTTGAATATTGCTTGAAGAGCATTCTTTAAGGAAAAATCCGTTGTTGATGTAATCTTTGATCTTTGTTTGATGAAGGAACGAGCGGAAGAAACTGGACTTGAAAAGTACGTACTTGCCTCTATTCTTTTGCGAAGTTCGAAGCTTTGAGAAGTGAATATGAAGTATCATATCTTGAAGTATGCGAAGTATGAAGTATCCTTGAAGAAATATAAGAAGTACTCAATCCTCGAAATATATAAGAAGTATGAAGTATCCTTTGAGAAGTATAAGAAGTACTTAATCCTCTAAATATAAGAAGTATTGTGAATCCATCATGCGAAACTCCCGCTCCATGTTCTTTGCCTCATGCTATCTTTGTAATGCAAATAAAAATTTAGATTAGTATTCAACATTTCTTTTATCAAAAATATTCATTTAATTGCAAGTTCAAATCGCTTTTCTTTGTTTTGATTTCCTTTGTATAACTTATTTCGTTTCATCCGATAAACATCCTTCATGGAGATGATCCTAATAGGTACCCCCTTATATGACGCACTTTAGGTACATTGCCTCTTGCGAAATCCTAGAGTAAATTCGCGAACTAGGTGTACGCCATAAAGGTTTGCCCGCTACTACTCTCCATGTTGGATATCATTCTCATTTGAAACAAAGCGAGTATTTAAGGGAAATATATAAATTGATCCTTGCGAGATATTGTTCTCGAATTATTGTAATCGTGAAATCTTTGTAGTTCTGAAATCTTTGTAATTCTGCGATTATCTCGCCTTTTGTAAATCAAATCAAAAATCTTTTATTTTTTGTAAGTAAAATGTTTAAGGAAAGTGGTACTTAGCTTTTGTGGTTTGTTGTTGTCAATCTCGTGCAGCAAAAAGAAATGTTAGAAGTGAGACTTGAACCCTTGACCTGCCTCTTGCATATTCTCGCAACATACCAACTGTTCTAACCCTCTCTCGCGAAATTCATTTGCGAGATAATCATCAACTTTCTTCTTTGCGAGATAAGCAAAGTCTGTGCGAAATTTCGCATAACAAAAATAAGTGTGCGAGAGCAAGAATTGATCCTGTGACCTTCTGCTCGCATTCATGCCTCCTGACCAACTGTGCTAGCCATGCCTCTGCGAAGTGTTTCTGCGAAATAATCACCTACTTTCTTCTTGCGAGATACTGTTTCGAAAAATCCATGCAAAAAATGGACGTTCAATGGGACTTGAACTCGCGACCATGAACTCATTAACCTCGCAGGTGACCAACTGTGCTGCCTCTTGTTTGCGAAAGAATGAAACAACCTTGCGAGATTATCCATTTTCCCCCTCTTTGCGAAGCAAAAAATTCATTGCGAGGAGGGAGATTCGAACCCGCGACCTCTGGTTTATACTCTTCGCCAGTGACCAATTGTGCTAGCTGCTGTTTGTGAAAGAAACACACAATACTATAACTTTATTCACTTCTTCGCTCTCGGAAGTTCAAAAATATGTAAAAGGTGGGATTCGAACTCGCAACCCCAAGCTTGTTCTCTTCGCAAGAGACCATCTGGGCTACTTGCTGCTTGCGAAGGAAACGCACAATGATATAGCTTTATTCCATTTTTCTCCTCTTGAAAGTTCAAAAATATTTGAAAAAATATGACTGTGGCGAGATTTGATCTTGCGACATCAAGCTTCTTCGCTCCAACTCAAACCATCTGTGCGAGCTTCTTTTTGTGATAAAATTCACAGCGTTTTGTTCTTATCCTTTTCTTCATTCTTCCTTTATTTCCTTCAACAATTTGCCTTTTTCTTTTTCTCCTGAATATGAAACCTTCCATTAAAAAATTAGCTTTCTTCCTTGAATTTCATCACAACAACCTATTTTTTTTTTTTCTCTTCCTCTTTTCATGTCTTTGAATTGTTGACGGTGTTTTCTTCTTAAAGTTTATAGATCCAATTGAATTCGTCACCAACAGTAGTCAATTTTTCTAAACTTTCTTGAACCAACAAGATTAGGTCCCTGTTTCTAGCGCATATATAGTAGCAGGAAATCCCACACTACACCCCTCACTATATGTTGTAGATCTAAATCATATTAATCACCTAAATTTTAAATATAAGTGCTAGAAATTTAAATAGACACATAAGATTTTTTACGTGGTTCGATCAATGTGATCTACATCCACGATTCTTCACTATGATTGTTGAGGTTACATTTGAATTACATTGAGAATCTCCATTGATCCAAGTATTGCTTGAATATTGCTCTTCAAGCAATATTCAAGGAAAAAGAGGCAAGATGTAGGATTCAAATATCGCACAACATATTTTCTTAGCGTGCGAGATTCATTATTTTCCTTAACTCGCGAGAAGAGATTGCGAGATTCATTATTTTTCATAACTCGCGAGAAGGTAGCAAGACTCGCGAGAGTGTCTCGAGAGAAGGTAGCGAGAGCCTGCGAAATCATTAAAGGGCTCGCGAGAATGTCTCGAGAGAAGGTAGCGAGAGCCTGCGAAATCATTAAAAGGCTCGCGAGAATATGAGAAATGATGTGAGTTGGTCATCCATTATGTAAACACCTATATAAAGAGGAGAGCAGGAGAGAGAAAGAGGAGGAATAATTTTGGGAGGACACTTTTAGGAGGAGAGAGAGATTTTTAGAGAGAGATTTATTTTCTTTATCATCTTCTTCCCCAAATAATTAGATCTAGAGCTCTAGAAAATATCCATTAATGGAGATTCTCAATGTAATTCAAATGTAACCTCAACAATCATAGTGAAGAATCGTGGATGTAGATCACATTGATCGAACCACGTAAAAAATCTTATGTGTCTATTTAAATTTCTAGCACTTATATTTAAAATTTAGGTGATTAATATGATTTAGATCTACAACATATAGTGAGGGGTGTAGTGTGGGATTTCCTGCTACTACAAGGTAAAAACATTCCTTAGAATTAGCGCAGACGCAGCAAGATTTGTTATATGATTCCATTTGGTAGCCAATTTTTTTAACCACTCCCATTAAAGGATATTATCAGAAGTTATCCATTAGTGGTTGTTGATTTTCGGTATCCAATCTGTTTTGGTCTTCCTGACTTTAAAGTTATCCTCCCAAAGTGATAACCTATTTCAAATGTCTGCTTGGGATTTGTTGTGATCCTTTAAAATAGCTCTTTGCATCTAGCTTTCCAAATGTGCCAGGATATTGCAGCACATAGAGCATCCCAAGGGCCTTTATCTGTAGACCCGCAGGTTGGGTGTTGATTTTATCTAGGAATCCATTGATTGAGTAGACCCTGTCTGTTGGATACGGGTTAATAAAGGACGTGAACCATACACTTCTAACAAACATGAAATCTAAAAAATACGATCTACAATTTCTCTTGGTTGTGAGCAACACGTTCATTGGGAATATTTGTGAATCTTGTAAGAGAGGAAACAATTGGCATAGATAAAGAGAGCAGTTCTAGGGAGGTGTGTATACACCAGATTCCACCATATTGAAAGTGTGATACAGTTTCAAAAGTTTTGATATTATTGTATAATAAGACGGTAGTACTTGGTTTTGATTTCCTATCTAACGGTATCCTTATACCCAGGCCTGAGAGGAATTGTGAGTATACCTCGCCTACATGGTGGTCAAACATATTACGGATCAAACCTATATTCCATAAATGTTTGATGTAGCTTCCACTAGGTGCCCGACTAAAAAGACATTGGAAGGGAGTGAATAGAGCTTATATCAAAATCATCTAGGAGCCAAGAGTCCTCCTTTGTATATATTGTCTTCGCATCACCTATTTCCGTGTACAAAGAGGCTTAATTCTTTGCCAAAGTTGTTTTAGAATACAACACCGAATCCAAGATCCAGATTTTTAGATCTTTGGGTCAAGTGGATGTCTACAATTGGGGAAGTATTTAGCTTTATGAGTTTGAGCCCATAAGGCATAAGAAAATACCAAGAGATTCCAATTTAATCTTCCCAACCGAGACAAGTTGTTGGCTAAGTCTCTAAACCCTAGACCCCCTAATTCTCGTTGGTTTGCAGAGAAAGAACCAAGTTTTGGGATAAAACCTTTTTTACCTTCTTTCTTCCCCACTGCAAATCTCTCCGAAGGGAAATAAGTTGGTTGGTTGGTTGGTAACATCTTTTAGAGTCTTAAAACACCTCATCCGATAGATGGGGAGAGTTTCCAAGATATATTTAACTAATAAAGTTCTAGCATCAGGAGAAAGAATCCTACTTGTTTGAGGGTGAAAACTTTGATTTCGGTAATTTTGGGTGTATGGGTGAGAAACAATTTAAACCCTAAACAATGTACCGCAAGGGAGTACTTTAGATTCGAGAGATCAACTGTACAAGTCCGGCCTAAACCAAGAAATGGTCGTTCCGGACTTGCTTCGGTCACAAAGTGAAGGAGAATGAGTTGGTTTTGGGGAGGGAAGCAAGGAAAGTGATGAGACCGAGAATAGTTGATTTGGAAGAGTAGTTGTGTTACTACGACTTTTGTCAGAAAAGTGGGAAGGCTAACAAATGGTAAGCTAGCAAGTATTTTCTGAGTGTTGTGTATTCCCGAATGAACTTGTTGTTCGGTGGAAATAGGTAAGACCTATCTATTTATACAAGTCGAAGTGAAACGTACTCTGGTCTCATTAAGGAATGGAAAAATGGGTAAGTAAATGGGAGGAGGTGGTAACGCATGGAATTGATGTTCCATAAAACCGTTAACGCATGAAATTGATGTAAAAAGCGTTTCACCATTAACTCCCTGTATTTACTAACCGCCTCACCCTTATGACACTTCCTTATAACGGGCGTAGTATACATCGCACGCTGTAAACCGCCAAACCAATACCCAAAGAGGATCCCCCAGTTTGTGATATGTGTTGATGTCTCGAATGTTTTTGTGGAAAACATGTAGCATGTTGTTCTTGCCTGGTAAGTCATACTTGGGAGACTTGATAGCTTGGTGACCTTCGACGGTCGAGATTTTGCATCTCAAGAGGAAATATAGTCGTTGATCGTTGCATGCTTTCGTTTTGGTAGCCGGGTAGGGAAGGCCAGCATGGTGGCGCTGCTAGGTTGGCATGGCATGGTTTGGCGTGGCCAAACTTAGGTTTTTCGGGCCAAAGGTTACCATGCATTGTCCGGTAACCTTGGATGGCTAGGATTTGCTCCTGGGATTGAAGGGGGCCGTTGATTGTCGCACGCCTTCGTTTTGGTAGCCAGCGAGGAAGGCCGACATGGTGGCGCGGCTAGGTTGGCATGGTTTGGCGTGGCCAAACTTAGGATTTAGCCAAAGGTTACCATGCGTTGTCTGGTAACCTTGGATGGCTAGGATTTGCTCTTGGGATTGAAGGGCAACCGTTGATTGTTGCACGCCTTCGCTTGAGTAGCCGTGCAGGGAAGGCCAGCATGGTGGCGCGGCTATATTGGCTAGGGCCAAGGCAGGGTGTGGTTTGGCTTGGCATGGCGGGGCCAAGGGTTTGCCATGGGCACATGGTGCGGCTAGCTTGGCTAGGTGCGGTTTGGCTTGGCATGTGGGGCCAAGGGTTTGCCATGGGCGCATGGTGTGGCTAGCTTGGCTAGGTGCGGTTTGGCCTGGCATGTGGGGCCAAGGGTTTGCCATGGGCGCATGGCGTGACTAGCTTGGCTAGGTGTGGTTTGGTTTGGCATGGCGGGGCCAAGGGTTTTCCATGGGCGCATGGTGTGGCTAGCTTGGCTAGGTGCGGTTTGGCTTGGCATGTGGGTTCAAGGATTTTCCATGGGCGCATGGCGTGGCTAGCTTGGCAAGGTGCGGTTTGGCTTGGCATGTGGGGCCAAGGGTTTGCCATGGGCGCATGGCGTGGCTAGCTTAGCTAGGTGTGGTTTGGATTGGCATATGGGGCCAAGGGTTTGCCATTGGCGCATGGCGTGGCTAGCTTGGCTAGGTGCGGTTTGGCTTGGCATGTGGGGCCAAGGGTTTGCCATGGGCGCATGGCGTGGCTAGCTTGGCTAGGGGCGGTTTGGCTTGGCATGTGGGGCCAAGGTTTGGCGAGACCAAGCTAGGTTCGTGACCAAGCTAGGGTTTTGGGATAAAGGTCGTTTGGTAACCTCGGACGGCTAGGATTTTCTCCTGGGATTGAAGGGCGACCGTTGATTGTCGCACGCCTTCGTTATTGTAGCCGCGTAGGGAAGCCAACAAGGTGGCGCGGCTAGGTTGGCATGGGGCCATGGCAAGGTGCGTTTGGCATGGCGCGGTAGGTGTGGCTGGCATGGTTTGCCATTTGGCACAGGGGTGCGGCTAGCATGGTTGGCATGCCTTGGCGCGGTAGGTGTGGCTGGCATGGTTTGCCATTGGCACTGAGGTGCGGCTAGCATGG
The DNA here is from genome assembly GCA_023531295.1 of Papaver armeniacum. Taxonomy (NCBI): domain Eukaryota; kingdom Viridiplantae; phylum Streptophyta; class Magnoliopsida; order Ranunculales; family Papaveraceae; genus Papaver; species Papaver armeniacum. Next base: position 6,997 of record JAJJWW010004125.1, read on the forward strand.
TTGGCATGCCTTGGCGCGGTAGGTGTGGCTGGCATGGTTTGCCATTGACACAGGGGTGCGGCTAGCATGGTTGGCATGCCTTGGCGCGATAGGTGTGGCTGGCATGGTTAGCCATTGGCACATGCGGTGTGAGAATTAGGGTTTTGGCCTGTCGAAACCCTAATTAGCATTAAAAAAGGTACCTGGTAATTTTCTCGCAGACAAATTAAAGGGTTCAATAAATGTGCTTGGTTTGGACATTATTACTCAAGTTCCTCGTGACGTCATTGTCTGACTAGGGTTTTACGATTTTACCCCTAAGCTAAAAACCACCATCAACATTAAGTCCCCTGCTTAGCTCGGAACAGGTTCCTTGTTGCGAGGTAAGCATATGATGGTGACAGACAAGGACGGAATCAAGATGTAAATTATTGCAAAGATGGTCAGGAAAATCCGACTAACCTTTTTGAGGGGTGAAGAGAGTTTTTGCTTCCCGTGTTGGCGGCACTGCATAAGTTATACTGGGGATGCAGACCGTGGAGTGGTGAGACGAAAGTTGCCGACTTGGTCTGGCCGTACATCATCGAGGCAAAGCTGGCGCGGTCTTGGAATGCAAAGCATACCGGACGAATTGGCACGTGGGGCCAAGAGGTGGCGTGGTCTTAGGAAAATTTGTTGGTATTGGCAGGTTCACGGTACAGACAGCTTGGAGAAGCAAAGCGCGCGTGGATGACTTGGCATGATAGGGCCGCGATAATGGAGCGGGCGGCTTGGCATGGTGCGGCCATGGAAAGGCTAGGCGTACACGGACGTCTAGGCGTGGTCGGGCCGCGACAAATGGAGCGGAGCAGAAGAAGACGAGCGATCTTAAGAAAGTCCCTTGTGCTCGTGGTACTGGGGTTAGGCCGGGAACGGAGCCATTAGTGTAGATTTGGTGTGAAGGGAAGCTGCTAGCACTGGTCGGCTTGGACTTGGATCCGTTAGCACTGGATCGGCTTGGAATGGGAGATGCAGGTATCGTGCGGCTTGGAAAGGAGCCGTCAGTACTGGATCGTCTTTGAATGGGAGCCTCTAGCGTAAATTTGGCGCGGGCGCTGATCTGTTGGCCTGGCATGGCGTGAGCGTTGGCTTCGGGAAGACAAGAACTTGATTCAGTTCTGTGGGAAGGTGATGACTTTTTCGAGAGGTAAGGAGAGTTCATGATCCCCGTGTTTTGAAGCCTTGCATAGATTTTATTTGTGGTGTAGACCGTGAAGCGGTGAGATGAATATTATCGGCTTAGTCTGGCTATGCATCATCTTGGCTGGGTTAGGGAACATCATGACGCTGGCTCGACGAGTTGTTGGTGTTGGCGCATTAACATGAAAGGCGCAGATCGTTGCAAAAACTGAACGTGGAGCGCTGGCAAGACTGGCACTGGCATGGAAAGCGCGGATGTCCTGGGAGTGGCAAGGATTGTTCTTGTGGGACCGATTGCCTTTCTTCATGCGCGGCTTCAACAGTGAATTCTTTCCTTATTCTAAAATCTGGAAGCGTTACACCCATAAGAGAGCGTTACTTCTCCTTTCCCCTTTTTAGGGTTTGTGCAATACATATATTGCTGGTGAAATTGTATCATCTTCCTCTTTCCATTTGTTCGTTGGTGAAGGTAGGGTAAAGCTCCTTCCTCCTCCTGGTTTGGTATTGTGATGGAATCTCTTAGCAACGACCGTACCTCCTTTTTCCGAGAGATAAATAGAATCCGCGATCCTTGCGCCTTGCAGATTTGCGTAAATCCTGGTATGGTTGTGCGTCTTCAGGGCTAGGCTTTTGGAATGCGAGGCGGAGCTGCTAGCATAGACTTGGCATGAAAGGGACCCATTAGCACTGATTTGGCTTGGAATGGGCGTGGGCTGCTTGACAAAGCGTTGCCCAAGCATGGTGTTGGTGAAGCAAAGGTGCGAACTGTTTACACGGTGGTGGCTTGTCTTCGCGGGATCGACTGCCTTTCCTCCTTACTTAGCCAGAATAGGAAATCCTTTCCTTATCCAAACTCCGAGAGTGTTATGCTTTCGGATGGAAACTTTGCTACCCGAGAGATTGCTGGGGAAAGTGCTAGAAGAAGCTCTGACAGAGGTGTTGGAAACTCGCGCATCCGCTTTCTATGACCAGTTTCCCCTTTTTGCTGTTTTTTCTTTGTTGTATAGACGTCTTGGTGCTTTTGCAGACTTATTGTTATCTTCTTGGTATTCAAGGGTTTCGCCAATTAGCATCCCGCTTGCGGTTTCACATCTTTGAATAAAACTTCTTATTCGAAAGACTTCAATCTTTCATTAGAATATGTTGTTCGATCTTCCATTCCCGTCAGAGCTCCTGAGTAATTGAATAAGGCACTTCCTGTACGTTTTAGCTTTGCGTTCGTACTGGTGATTTTGTTACTTCTTCCATGTGAAACTAAAATATGGAGGAGTATGGGTTCCCTTCGTAGTGATTGCTGCTGCGGTTAAGCTCTGGCCGGTATCAAAAAATGAGCGGCAACAGTTCTTGGTAGCAGATGTAATCAGAAGAGACTATATTGTCGTGGGAACAAAGTAGGTTGTCTAGAATCGTATGGGCATCCATGGAAGTAAAAGGGTTGGCTGGATGCGTAAGCGAGCAAACTGTCCATGGTCACGAGTTTTGGCGGGATGGATCAAAAGGTGGCCATGACTACGAAGATTGGTCGGATGCGATCATGATCCTTGACGTGGGGAGCGTGGTGGCACGACCCTTTGCAAGAAGGAGTGGTGTTGAAGCGCTTCGGCTCTTGGAGAGGACGTTGAAACTTAAGGAGCCAAATCTTTGCAGCCTTATGGAGATGACGCCGAAGCTTTAGCTTTGGCCGGAGCGAACGTTGAAGCGGAGCGGTTCTTCAAGCGAAGCGAACGTTGAAGCGGAGCCGCTGCTAGAGAACGTTGAAGTGGAGCCACTTCTAGAGAGAACGTCAAAACGGCGCCTCGAAACTCTCAGAGCCTTGACGGTTACAATACATTGGTTAGGAGTCCCCACCCATCTATCGATCGTGCTTTCCAGAGAGGTTGAGGTTTGGGAACGGCTTCCCGGCCGGAAAAAGTCGCTTTCCCGATGCGGTGCGGTTGAGGGATGCAAATATGTCTTGACGCTACCCCTTGGAGAAATATAGAATCTCACATAACTTTGCCTCGATTTTGGAGAAGTCGTTCCGATCTTTACGTGTGATGAAATCGATTGCCGATTCCCTTCTATTGGGCGTTCAAGAGCAACGTGAGCCTCTTCATCTATAAACGCACGTCCCGCTGAAGTGCCTTTTGTCTTTTCATCAAATCAACAAGTGGTAAAAGGAGGTCGGCTTCTTCCGGCTCTTCCAAAGATATCTTTCCCGATGGTGGAGTAGCGTCTCGGTGAAGGTTGGAGCTATCATGCTTGAAGAAACGTTGGGGTGGCGGAAGCGGTTCGGTTCCGGTGATCGTAAGTGTATCGCGCGAGAGATGGCACGAGTTTTGATCACGGAGTCCGGAGCCATGATATCGTTTCGAAGGGTGAGGATGGCGCTGCTTTGGCTGGTTGTGGAGCGGAGAAGATGGTGCTGGAAGGGCGCAAGATGTTAGCGCTGGAAGGATGCAAGCTATTAGCGCAGGGTGTGGTATTGTGGATGGCATGCGCTTGTGGCATGTGTGCCTGGCATACGCGTCTGGTAAGCGCGTTTGGTAAGCGCATATGGCATGCGCGTCTGTTAAGCGCGTCTGGCATGCGCGCCTGGCATGCGCGTCTGGTATGCGCGTCTGGTAAGCGCGTCTGGTAAGAGGGTGGAGGAAGCTTTGTCTTCGATTGACGACATGTGCAACGTGACTGGTCATACCGTTTCTGAGGATGTAATCTCGAGCTGGAGGTTTCATCGTGTCATGTGTGTAAACTTTGAATTCAACGTTCTTTGGTTCGATGAAGGTTTCTCTGAGGTCGAGAAGTTTTTGGTCGAAACATTCGAAGGTCCTTCCGCAGACATGGTGAAGAAGCAGGAAGCAGAATTCAAAAAATTGTGCAGGCAGCTGAAGTTGAAAAGGGCGGCTCTCCAGAGAACAAGGGAGGCCTTTGCTAAGAGGAGCAAGCCGCTGTTGGAAAACTTTCCTTGAATATATTTCTGTCTTCTAAACTTCTTAGTTTTAGGGTTTTTTTTTTTTTTTTGAAAGGCAAATGGAAATGCCTCGGTTTATGGTTTTGATTTTCTGGATTTTTGGGGTTGACAGATAAATGTTACCTTGATGGTTTTGGATTATTCTTTTGGAATGAATTGTTTAGGAATGAATTGTATTTGGAAATGATGTCGTCTTGGTTATGATTGAAAGTGTTGCAAGCATCCTAGGAAAACCATGGAACCGTGCGTTTGGTAGATGACATGGGGTGAAACATAACATGGCTATTGGTTTTATCATTCCCGTGAAAACTTGAAAGAACGAACCATGTATCTTGTCTAGGCAGGACTTACTTGGTTTTTTAGGTCTCCTGATGAAAAGGAAACCTTCCGGGTGCACAACCGAGTTTTATGGGAAGCACCGCCGTGATTGTGGAAAGCCCCCAGCCGTTACTGAGTTGCCTGATAATCGAGTTACTGATTCTCGGGCGGATCATTTGCTTCAATTTTCTGGGAATTCCCCAGTCATCCCTTGTCGTGTCATGACTGATAATCGAGTCGTCTGGTAACTGAGTCGTCGATCCTTGAGCAGATCGCCTGCTTATACCATCTTGATGTCTGGGTCGAATGAGATCGATGGTCGAAGATTTATATTGTAATCGAAAGATCAATCTCCCACTGTGGTCGCCAATTGTTTGAGGGTAAAAATGGTTTCTGCTGATTTCGGTAATTTTGGGTGTACGAGTGAGAAACAATTTAAACCCTAAACAATGTACGCAAGGGAGTACTTTAGATTCGAGAGATCAACCGTACAAGTCCTACTAAACCAAGAAATGGCCGTTCCAGACTTGCTTCGGTCACAAAGTAAAGGAGAATGGGTTGGTTTTTGGGAGGGAAGCAAGGAAAGTGATGAGACCAGAATAGTTGATTTTGGAAGAGTAGTTGTTTTACTACGACTTGTATCAGAAAAGTGGGAAGGCTAACAAATGGTAAGCTAGCAAGTATTTTCTGAGTGTTGTGTATTCCCGAATGAACTTTTTGTTCGGTGGAAATAGGTAAGACCTATTTATACAAGTCGAAGTGAAACGTACTCTGGTCTCATTAAGGAATGGAAAAATGGGTAAGTAAATGGGAGCGCATGGAATAGATGTTCCATAAAACCGTTAACGCATGGAATTGATGTAAAAAGAGTTTCACCATTAACTCCATGTATTTACTAACCACCTCACCCTTATGACACTTCCTTATAACGGGCGTAGTATACATCGCACGCTGTAAACCGCCAAACCAATACCCAAAGAGGATCCCCCCAGTTTGTGATATGTGTTGGTGTCTCGAATGTTTTTGTGGAAAACATGTAGCATGTTGTTCTTGCCTGGCAAGTCGTACTTGGGAGACTTGCTAGCTTGGTGACCTTCGACGGCCGAGATTTTGCATCTCAAGAGGAAAGATAGTCGTTGATCGTTGCACGCTTGCGTTTTGGTAGTCGTGTAGGGAAGGCCAGCATGGTGGCGCTGCTAGGTTGGCATGCCGTTGGCATGGCATGGTTTGGCGTGGCCAAACTTAGGTTTTCGGGCCAAAGGTTACCATGCGTTGTCTGGTAACCTTGGATGGCTAGGATTTGCTCCTGAGATTGAAGGGGGACCGTTGATTGTCGCACGCCTTCGTTTTGGTAGCCGCGTAGGGAAGGCCAGCATGGTGGCGCGGCTAGTTTTGCACGTTATTGGCGTGGTATGGTTTGGCATGGCCAAACTTTTTCAGGCCAAAGGTTACCATGCGTTGTCTGGTAACCTTGGATGGCTAGGATTTGCTCTTGGGATTGAAGGGCAACCGTTGATTGTTGCACGCCTTCTCTTGGGTAGCCGTGTAGGGAAGGCCAGCATGGTGGCACGGCTATGTTGGCCAGGGCCAAGGCAGGGTGTGGTTTGGCTTGGCATGGTGGGCCCAAGGGTTTGCCATGGGCACATGGTGCGACTAGCTTGGCTAGGTGCGGTTTGGCTTGGCATGTGGGGCCAAGGGTTTTCCATGGGCGCATGGTGTGGCGGCTTGGATAGGTGAGGTTTGGCTTGGCATGTGGGGCCAAGGGTTTGCCATGGGCGCATGGCGTGGCTAGCTTGGCTAGGTGCGGTTTGGCTTGGCATGTGGGGCCAAGGGTTTGCCACGGGCGTATGGCGTGGCTAGCTTGGCTAGGTGTGGTTTGGCTTGGCATGGCGGGGCCAACGGTTTGCCATGGGCACATGGTGCGGCTAGCTTGGCTAGGTGCGGTTTGGCTTGGCATGTGGGGCCAATGGTTTGCCATGGGCGCATGGTGTGGCTAGCTTGGCTAGGTGCGGTTTGGCTTGGCATGTGGGGCGAAGGGTTTGCCATGGGCGCATGGAGTGGCTAGCTTGGCTAGGTGCGGTTTGGCTTGGCATGTGGAGCCAAGGGTTTGCCATGGGCGCATAGCATGGCTAGCTTGGCTAGGTGGGGTTTGGCCTGGCATGTGGGGCCAAGGGTTTGCCATGGGAGCATGGCGTGGCTAGCTTGGCTAGGTGCGGTTTGGCTTGGCATGTGGGGCCAAGGGTTATCCATGGGCGCATGGCGTGGCTAGCTTGGCTAGGGGCGGTTTGGCTTGGCATGTGATAGACGCATTTATGTGTCTAATTTGTTCTCAATGTTTCGCATTGGTAGTACTCGTTTTTGTCCTTATTATGGTGGTTTGTAGGAAATAAAGATTGTTGGAAAATTCGGCTCGAAAAGTTGCTCGGAACACCCCCGGAGGACATTTGCTATTCGGACTCCCACATTGGATAAGGGGTAACCCAATTGCTAAGGGGCACCTGAACCGATATTCGCATCCCGGCCTATTGGATAAGGGCTGACCTTCTTCTTCATTTCAAATTTTGTTTTGGCGGGAAATATTTACAGCGGAAGAACAATATTAGGGTTTGCGATTTGACCTTGTTTCAGTGAGATTAAAAGGCTGAAATCAAATGGGTTTGATCCTTTGGTCCATACAGGCGTGTTATGGGTGTTTAGTTCGGTTAGAATTGGCTGGATTTTCAGTTCGAAGTGAAACAGGGAAAGTTAACCTATCACCCGTGACTTCTTCTGGCAATGATTTGGACGAGATTCTTTCGTATATTTCTCTTAATTTGGATATATACCAGCCTGTTACTTCATAACAGGATTGGTAAGTGCTTTAAATTTGATTGAAGAAGAAGATTTCACGTAATCTCACCAAAACAGGGCAAGCTCAAGTCACCGGGAAAATTCTGGTTATGTTTGGCTGAAGAGTTCTTGTGGCCTGAGCGTGTTTGACGCATGCTGGGATGTGTGGAAGAATGTTTGGATGGAGGTTGACTGCAACAGACGCATGAAGAAGACAAGAATGGGAAAAAATATTCCGAGAATAATTTTCTTTGTTGTCGAGTTATGGGAGATTTTGGGTAATTATGAGACATTATTCTTGTTCCTGCGGGTATATATTTGGTGCTGGTGTTGCAGAGAAGGGGCAGAGGGAGAGCGGGGACGAGAACAGAGGCGAGAATCGAGTTGCAGAGAAAACTCTTCTACTGCTGCATGGGAAGAAAACGAAGAACATAAGACCCACATGCATCAGTCGTTCCTGGTACAGTGCTAACGACTCACATCTGAGGGTCGTAGTTCGGAGACAGTCTTAAAGCAACAATAACAGTGACATTTACCATTTATCGTACACTGTAACAGTGGTTTGTAACGCTTCAGGAAGAATCAATTGACCATTTTCAGGAATCAGATGACCTTGAAATTAGGGAAG
>JAJJWW010004126.1:0-64859 GCA_023531295.1 Papaver armeniacum
TTATTATGAAGCATATAAAGAAGAGAAAATTTCTAGACAATTAAAACTAATTGGAGAGTAATAATTAAAGAAATTTAAATATCAAAACTTACAAGCTATAGTAGATTCTTCCTCCACCCTAGCGGAGAAATTACTCCATTATTACAAAGAGAAATTAAAACAATGAAATAAAAATTCTACTATCCGGACCTCCCATTTTTCTTGTATCCACAAAGTATTTATAGCTTTCAAAGGAATCCACTTTCCTTTTCTATTCACCACTACCACATCATCTTAGAATGAGAATATGCCACAAGTCAAGATAATGAAAATCCTCCAATAAGAATGTGTCACGCGTCGAATAATATAATTCTCATGCATTTACAATTTTCCTTATTTTGGGAATTATTTATTCTTTATTAACTCCAACCATAAAGAATAATATTCTTTCCATACTCTTTATATATTTAATTCCCATCAATTACTCCATGTAGATTTCTTACTTAACACTTTTATTTTCTTCATTAAAATAAATATCTCCATATATCTTTTTAATATCTTGTAAATGATGTCGACATAATGGGCTCCACACTTTCCACGCTCTCATATCCAAATAATTGGACTAATGAAATCTACATCTTCTTCCTTTTGGGCCTAGCCCATTAAATTATAAATCACTTCATTTCCTCCATTTTCTTAACGGAATTTCATTTTAGTCATTGAGCTTTATTTCACAAAAACACCTACAAATACAAAAAATAGTAAAATAAGTACAAAAATGAGCACTAACAATATAGAAAATTGAGACAAAGTAGACACATAAATGCGTCTATCACTCTGCTGAAAAAGGTATTTCGCCCATAAACCAGTGCCCATTTTTCTTTTAGACTAAATAATTCACTCAACCAATCATTATCCACGAGATTGTATTTTACCAGCATCTTCGTCCAAGATGAGATAAATTCCTCTTCAACCTCAAAATCATACTGTGTGGTTAGTAAAGTCGCTGAGTCATTGAATTGATGAAACACATGGCTAAGGTGTTTTTACGCATTTTGATATATATGCCAAATATATAATTGTTGATGGTGGTTTTTAGCTTAGTGGGTAAAATCGTAAAACCCTAGTCGACGGTGACGCCACAAGAACTTGAGTAATAATGTCCAAATCAAGCACATTTATTGAACCTTTAATTTTATCTGTGAGAAAATTACGGTGTGGTACCTTTTTTAATGCTAATTAGGTTTAAACACCAAAACCCTAATTTTACACGGCATGTGCCAATGGCTAACCATGCCACCACATCTACCACGCCAAAGCATGCCAACCATGCTAGCCGCATCTCCGTGCCAATGGTTAACCGGTGCTGCCCACCCCTATCAGCGCCAAAGCATGCCAACCATGCTAGCCACACCTGTGCCAATGGCAAACCATGCAACCACACTCACCGCGCCAAGGCATGCCAACCATGCTAGCCGCACCCAAAGTGCCAATGGAAAACCATGCCATCCACACCTACTGCGCCATGCCAAAAACGCACATTGCCATGGATCCATGCTAACCAGTCAGCGCCACCTTGCTGGCCTTCCCCACGCGCTACCAAAACGGCGCGCATGACAATCAACGGCCTCCCTTCAATCGGTGAGCAAATCCTAGCCGTCTGAGGTTACCAAAACGACCTTTGCCCCAAAGCCCTAGCTTTCTGGTCACGAACCCAGCTTGGTCACGCCAAACCTTGGCCCCACATGCCAAGCCAAACCACACCTAGCCACGCCATGCGCCCATGGCAAACCCTTAGCCCCACATGCCAAGCCAAACCGCACCTATCCATGCTAGATGCACCATGTGCCAACGGCTTGCCAAACCCTTGGACCCACATGCCAAGCCAAACCGCTTTAGACAAGTTAGCCACGCCATGCGCCCATGTGATGTTGTCGCAAGGCCAAAAAATAAATTACACTTTCTTACTACTCAAAATATATAATGAAGCAAGGGAAAGAAAGGATCGTTCCCACAGAGAGGTCTTGGTTGTCAATATGTTTCGGTTTCCTAAAAATAACACCGGGGGTTTTCTGATTTTTATATTTTAAAATAAAATAAAAACAAACAATAAAGGTAAACAAATCAAATCAAGGATGAGAAAGTATTGGTCATGGATTTAGTTTTCATTCAAACATAAACATGTTTTCAACACAATAACTAGAATTGATATTTTAATCTCAACTTTTATCAAAGGCCCTAGAATACCTTGATCGCAAGAATATCCCGCTAATCTCTCTTGTCATCAACAAACACATTAAAAGATGCGAATATGAATTCTATCTAAAGAACAACCTAACGTGTAAAAGCACTAATAAAGTTTAATTCCCTAGATGCATTAAGTTCTATGAAATCAGGCCAATCAAAGCAATCGAACGTGTAAAAGCACTAACCCGATTTAACAAAGGTTATGGTTCACATAAGATCATAAGAATATATCACTACAAACTATAATCTTGTTTATGCTACTTGCAATCAGGAATTCTCACTTTTGCGTATAATAACCCTAATCTAGCAATAAAGATGAAAACAAACTCAATCGATTCGCGACTCGACTAAACAACCATTCAAATCATGTAACAATATTAATGGTGAATCATAAACGATAATATGAGAGAAAACTAATTTATTGAACAAAAACTCATGTTTGGAAATCCAACTAATCCATAACCAAAAGAAAACTCTAGCTCATATTCATGGAGTTCATAATAAGAAGAAAGAGAAAACCTTTCATGGTTTCTAAACCCTAGAAAACAAAGTAGAGGAAAAAAATAAAAGAGAGATAAAAGATATATTATATCCCATTAAGTAAAAGTCTTCTCTTTTTATATGCTTTTCTCTTTCCATAAAGGATACTCCTTCCAATATTAGGTCTTCTCAACACCCATCTCCAAGTGGTCCACCAAGCCCATGTGTGAGAAACAATCCATGTAAAATTATGTCCAAAATTCGTCGTCGGAAAACTGGGATAATGGCCGGAAAAGTCGCCGGCAAACTATTTCTGTGACCGGCCAAAGTTCGCCGGTCATCGGTCAACGGGTCGACTCGGTCAATTCCCGAGTCAAACCGGTCAAGGTGAGTCGTGGGTCCTGGATCATCATCTTACTGTTGGATGAGCTGAGGGCAAGGTTATCAGACTGGCATGTACTTGTGCCGCTCCATCATTGCACTTCAGCTGGGAAAATCCAGCCATGATGGCCCTGCTTCCTGTAAAATCCTCATCTCAGGCATTTCAACAAAAACACCAGCTCTGGATTCAGCTAACACCACAGGCGCAGACCTCCACCAACATCATCTCTCTATAATGCAACACCAACATCTCCATTTCTACCTGCATCTCTTTACATACAACCACTCAAGCCATCAGCTGCAAAATAGTTCCAGTTTCTCAATCTTGTTAACCTCTAACCCACTGAACTCAAACCAACGAAAAGCAAAGAACACCATGAGCTCAAGAAAACTTCAATCTGTTGGCAGCGCTCAAGCCATTTGCACCATCTCTTCCATTATCCATTCTCTGGAAGACGGCTCTAATACCAGCGCCATGAACCATCAATACCAAATCAGACCTCAACCCTCATCCATGGACTCATACCCATCCGCCAGTATTCGATTCAATCAAGACCAAGATCCTAATTCATTCTCCCCTGTTGCTTCAATTCTCATATCTTGGCCTGTCTGTAGCTTGAACCTAGCTGCACTTTAATCACACATAACTCTCCTTTATCTCCTCGTGACAATCGCAACACAAAGATCCCATGCCGCCACAATTCAACTTTTCGATCAGTCTTCCATTCCTCGTTTCATAGTACCAAGTGAGCAACAACACTAAGCAACACCATCAACACCACTTAATCCACCCAACATCAACAAAGATTCTCCCACCAGACCTCATCACTGCAGTCCATCCATTCCATGCACCATCGAAACTCTATTCCCGCAATCTAATCGCCATCAAAAAGCGGCTCCAATGACCCGGGTCCATTGCAACATCATCATTTTGCTCATCGCCATTCATCTCGGCTCCGATCGAGGCTCTTCATCTCGACTTGCAGCTTCATCGTCAATCACACATCGACGAGAACCACAAAAACCTTCTCAATGCAACAACAAAGATGACAAGCTTATTTCAATCCATCACTCACAAGACTTATGTGCACATCCACCTTCAATGCCTTCACTTGCAATTTGGCACAAGCCCAACAAGCCTTCTTCTCGCCTAGGCACCTCCGCATTCACATGACCACGGACCCATTCAATCTACCTGCAGCTTTAGGTACCTGCCCTAGACATACATCTAAACATTTCAGCTGCAATACCACCATCTGTTTCAGCTCTACCAATCAACTCAGCCAACACCCTTCAATATCGGGACTCCATAAACATCAACCACCACCAATTTCTTCTTCATTTCCCTGTTGAACAACTATCTCCATAACCAGATTTCAGTTCACCTACTGTAATTCATAACCTGCAATCAAAGTTACAGCTTCATAATCTCCAGACCCAATTTGCACTTGCACCAGCTCATTAACAACCATGGCAACAACATCTTTGCCTTCTTCCACTGATTTCTCTATGCTTCAATCTCTGCCAATCTCAAACCCCATAAACTTCAATTGCTTTCAGAAATCATAACCCTGGTAAATCTCCAACTGTGTCTTGATGTGGTTCAATTTTGAGTGAAACCCAAAATTTCATCCGACCCTACTCTGTTCTTCACTGGATCTGTAATCAACAACAAACCCCTTTACTTCTCCATCATTGAACAGCATCGGAATCGATTCTTCATCATCTTCCATCTCAGTCACGGCCACAACCCCATTACAACTTCTTCTACCACAATAGCTATCTCTTTTCCTTTGAATCTGCCTCATATCCTTCCCCAGTAGCAGACCTGCTTCATAATCACAAAACCACTCTCAAATCTTTACTAATTTCTCTGATTTATTTCTGCATCTCACGAATTCATGGCAAAGAATGTGTCTTTTTCTCCTCTCATTTCATTCAAAGTGAACAATGATTGAAAAGCGTCCGAGAATTGATTTTCGATTTAGGTTGAATAGATGTGGTTATATTCGGATGCAGGTCACCTGATAGGTAACCAATTTACAGCCCTTAACCTCATCTGGTCTTTTTAGTGCTTCTCCAAAATAAAGTCGCCTTAACCTTGGCTCACTCCTTTTAGTGTCTCGCTTATAAAATGATAATTTTGCCCTTTTGCTCAAATTGGATGATTTCCGTTTCTTTTCCTCCGTGCGACTCCAGAGTACCTAATAACTCAAAAACACGCGTAAAGTACATAATTCACAAGAAAAATAGCAAAGAAAGCGTAACTACTAGATAGTAAATTAGGTGTTTTAGACACCTATCAGATTCCCCCACACTTAGACTTTGCTAGTTGATGCGTGTCGTAGGTGCAATCAAATTAATTAATATTTCCACTCAATTAAAAATAATATAATGGAAGTCAAGTTCGTTCCCACGAGGAGCAAGAGATTCTAGTTGTAAAAATTGTCACGAAAGGGGGGTGTAAAAAGCAAAAGAAAATAAACAAAGCAATTAAAAGATAAAGTTGAAAACAATAAGAGAGACAAGATCAAGGAATCCTTCTTCGTTACGAAACAATGAATCAAGTTATGTTCTTTTCTACTTGTTATTAGTCACAAATTATCACCAACCGTAGGTAAAGCGCCTAGATAGGTGCTAAACCCCCTAAATCCCTTGTATCACGTGATACGGAAGTTCTCGACTACCGGATTCTATTTACCAAACCACCTAGTAGTAGATCACTCTAGATGTAATTTAAATAAACGCATTAAGATTTATGAACTTATTAGGTCAATATTAGTAGTTGGACTCTAGATCAAGGTCTACTTGCTAACGTTGTTTTCACACACAATTCCTCCACTAATCCCTCCGCAAGGTCTCGTGTTTGCTACTTATGTAAAAAGTCAAGAAACGATTACTTATCTCCTAACTTTCACTAGCTTTAGATTAAACCGACAAATCAATTTAGTTGGCCACCCAAACAATCTATCAATCAATCATGAATGTCATTAAGATCATTCCTATTAGTAAAAACAAACGATAATTATGTGAAAAAATTCAAGATAGAATTGAAAACAAAAACTTAAATCATATTAAGAACTAGGAATTCATCCTCAATCAATAATAAAATTAGCTACTCATGCTAAAGAGTTCACACAAAGAATAAGAAAAGAAAAGTGTTGTGTGTGTAGAGATATGTGTAAAAGATGTAGAAAACTTCTCTATTTATAGGCTTCAATATTCTCCAAATCTTCCAAGGAATAGAATCCTTTTCCTTTAGCCATTCAATTTCCAAATTTAAGTCTTTCTCAACTCTTCATCTTCTCTTTCCAAGTTTGAGCCCATTCTCCATCCAATTCCTAGTCCAAGTCTTCACACCCATGAGAGAAGTCCATAGAAAATTCTGAATTTTTGGCTCATTCTGAAAATCAGTATTATGGCGGAATCCCCGGAATAGTCGCCCGCCACCTGAATCTTCTTCTCCGTCAGTGGAATATTCGACGGAATATTGATGGCCCACCACTGCTAGACTAACCCACAAACGGTCAACCGTCACCAATTGGGTCAAGAAATCATCGAAGTCGTAACCGAAGTCGCCTAGCTAACTCTTGGCTGACGGGTCTTGCACCGGCCTTCGAGTACTTCACGCCTGATGGCCATGCCTTCCCTCGTCTCAGAACCCTCTTTTCTCAGCCAAGATGGCTATGCTAACCGCAATCGCACTTAGATCATTCTTCACATCTCACTGCCAACCGCATCATTCTCAAGCCAACAAGCCCATTCATTCCATTGCATTTCCACCAAAGATCACACTTTCAGCTCCAGCCATTGCTATCAGTCCACAACCACCACACACATCACAAGCACTGCCACGTTAGAATCGCAATTCACAAGCTCGGCTCCTTCTTCCCGCACGTGATCCATGCCACCATGACATATAAGTTGCCTCGCTATTCCATTCAACATGTAGCAACCACAATCAACAAAGTGCAACATATCCCCCTGTTTAGACTCTCAATCACTTCTTCTTGCTCGTGACAAAGATCACCAATCTCACTTGCCTTTAGTTCCTTGATCGCAATTATCACCCACAGCTCCCACTTGCACTTGCCATTTCCATTCATCCAAGAAGACCAATATGCACAAACCCAAACCACCAAATTACTCAAGACCACCCGCCATCAGCCTTAGCTCCATACTCTTCCCGCAATGCCATACACATCCTCGCAGCCTTAGTCATGCCATTCTAACACCTTGAGCAGCCATTCTTTCACCGTATCATGTTCATGACCACCGCCATCAATGCAATTCAATTTCCCATCCTCGCCAACACTCACCCCGTAACTCCAACTCCACAAACAGAACACATTTCACCCATTTAAAACTCATCACGTAACCCAATGTTCATGCCAGAATGACAAACCCATTTCCATCTTCTCAACATCATGGCAACACGATTAACAACATCTCACTCCAAAGAATTCGAATCAAACCCGTGCTTACCACGTTCTGCTTTAACACCATCTCATCTCTCGTGGAATCAATTCGAACCCTAATCCAATTTCGTAACCCCTTAACAGAACCAACCGACTCCATCATCATCTTCTACTTCAAATTCTAATTCCATCAAAGACCCATTTCTCTAAGATCGATATCGAACCCATCTTCAACCTTAATTTCAACTCAAACCCCTAATTCATCCTCTTAGCACCACAGCAGGAACTCAATCACAACAACCGTTTGAATTTCCATTATGGTGTAATTCTCGATCTCTTCTCTAGGTTTCACTCAAATCCTCGATCTGGTCTCAAACTTCAATTCCTCCCGAAGTCTATGAGTTCGATCTCCGGCTCTCGTCATTCATCTCTCGACTTGGTCTCTCGATTAGAAGAGCCACAGATCCTTCAAACCCTCGGCATGAATTCATCATCGATTTCGACCGCTTCTTTCTCTCGGTTTTCCGAATTTAGCCTCTCGATTTCAGGCAAAATGATTGAGAAATAACTCTTCTCAATTTAGGATAGGGTTATAAAATTGGGTTCGGACTCGGGTATGGATAAATTACTGGTTAGGGTATGGAGCAGGTATGGATGGATTCGGACATGTGGGCTTGGGTATGGGTCGAGTTTAGGTGTGGGTGGATTCAAACACCCACCATAAGTACACCCCAATTGTGCTATTCTCACTCCCTTCTTTTGGATAAGGGACACCTCTTTGACCTCCCTTAACCTTGGTTGGGCTCCATATAGTATTCCTCCTTGGTGAAATGATAATTTTACCCCTTTGCTAAAATATGGTGATTTCTTCTCCTTTTCCTCCGTGTGACTCCATAGTAGCTATAAAACTCAAAACAAGCGTAAAATACATAATTTACAAGAAAAATAGCAAAGAAAGCATAAACAATAGATAGTAAATAAGATGTATTCTACACCCTATCAAATTCCCCCACACTTAGACTTTGCTAGTCCTCGAGCAAATCAAACTAAAAACTTACAACTTCAAAGCGTTCAAGCGTGACAAGCATCCAAAGAGTTATGAGGACATAGAGTTTCGCATGCTAGTAATAAGAAGTTAGAAATACTAAAGAACATATTCTCATTCTTAAATGTTGAGTGAGAAATAACCACACCATAATGAGAGAATGCGTGTTTGAGAAACGATCAATAAGCATTTCGCCTCGACTTCACGCCTCACCAAAAGGATTTTATGATAATTGCACTCAAAAAGACGGCATTTTATGGTTCTCACATGTGTGCAGTAGGAATGAAGAGAGAAATCCTGCAACACGTTGAATGGTGGGAAGGACAACTTCCCAAATATTTTTAAAAACCCACATCTTTTAATATTTTGAAAACCATTTTCTGACGATCTCTAAGAAAGGAAATCAACCATTTATTATTAAGGATGAGATTACTTACTCACCTTCACATCCGATCGCCAATTATGATAACACCACTCTCACGGCATCCAATAGAAACGTCTTCCGCTCCTTGTCTTGATCTTCTTGGTCTTCGTCTTGGTTTCAACTATTGATGATAAACTCTTGAATTTCACAAATCCTTGACAATTTGTAACCTTTTTACCTTAAATCCTTGTCGCTTGAAATTTCCTTATAGATTTTCCTTCCCCACGGCTCATTAAATAAAAATAAGAACAAATATTTCTCTTGTTTTTTTCTTTTTTTTTTTTTTTTTTTTTTTTTTTTTCGTGAAAACAAGAGAAATTAAATACAAAATAAACCATGGCCGTGGAAGAAGTATTTTACCACTTGATTCTTCACAACTTGTATCGTCTTGAAATCATAAACTTTCAAAATTCTCACCTTTTAATTTTCTTCGCTTTTATGAATAAGTCTTCATACTTGTATGTATAATTATGCTCATTGTATTGTAAGTCTTCAACATATATGTAAAATCCGCTCATTTGTATGTTGCTTTACTTGTATTTGAAATTTGCTCCTTTTCTCATTCCGTTGCTTGTAAACCATAAACTTTTCCAACTTTCCTTGTGGGATTTTGATGTCGCTCCTTGTTGATGATGAGAGTGTTTCTATGGATCCGTTGTTGTCGAGAGATGAATGGTGCTTCTTGCCAAATCGAACTACAAGAAGGAAGCTTTCATCTATAGACGTCACCCTCATGATTGACAAAATTAGCACTCAAGAGATCAAAGAGTAGTGCTTCTATTGGTGGGAGGTTGGGTAGCTCACCATTCTACCCTAATTAACGCACGGTGACACACACTCAAAAGAAAGCTCTTTAGTAGATGGAAAATTTCTGGTTGGTGCCTCTCATGATATGAATACGGGTAGTCTCCACTAATGATTGATCAGCAACTCTAATAACGCATTTCTCGCACCAAATTCGCATCACCGGCATGATTAAATCCATTATTTAACACTCAAACAAGCAAGAAATCGAATGTAGTTCCCTAACACTTCCAAGTTCAATTATGTCGGTCAAAATCTCTATGTAAACATACCTAGAAGTATGCTAGTGACTCTAAAATCTTTAAAAGTTGGAGTTTTTATGTAAAACTTTTTTTTTTTTTTTTTTTTCAAAAATTTTTAATTTTTTTGTAATTTTTGTTTTAAAAACATGCTTAACCATTCCCCCACACTTAAACCTTACATTGTCCTCAATGTAATTGAATCCTCCTAGTAAAGTCAAGGTGGGAGATTTTAACATGATATGGAACAAGAAAAAGAAACAAAAAGCAAAAAGATAAGAAATACAAAACCTATGGGTTGCCTCCCATTAAGCGCTTGTTCTAAAGTCGACGGTCCGACTTAGATCTTGCAAGATTCATTAGCCCGGATCAATCTCTTTCACGGGAAAACATGACTTCACATCACTAGGGTATCGCGTTGTCTCAAAGATATTGAAGTGGATGAGTGTACCATCAAACTCCATAGTCAAGGTGCCATTTTGGACATCAATCTTTGTTCCAAGTGGTGCTCAAGAATGGTCTACCCAATAGCAAAGGTGTAGACTTGGAAGAATTCTCATCATTCATGTCTAAGACATAGAAATCGGGCCGGAAATACAAGCTCATTAACCTGCACCAAAACATTCTCAACAATCCCTTTCGGGTAAACATTAGATCGGTTAGCAAGTTCAAGAACTACCCCGGTCTCCTTAAGAGGACCAAGATTCAAAGAATCATAAATCGAAGACGGCATAACATTAACCGATGCACCCAAATCTAGCAAAGCTCGAGTAAACCTTGTTTTACCAATTGTGCAAGGTATAGTGAAACTACCGGGGTCCTTTAATTTTGGTGGAGTTTCTTGAGAATGAACGCCAAGCATTCTCCCCACACTCATGACTTCATTCCCTTTTAACCTTTTCTTCTTCATGCACAACTCCTTTAAGAACTTTGCACAACGAGGAATTTGACGAATAGCTTCAATGAGTGGAATATTGACTTGTACTTTCTTAAGGATGTCCCACATATCCTTGTATTCCAAGTCTTTCTTTGATTTAGCAAATCGGCTAGGGAACGGGGGTGGAGTTGTGAAAGTAGGAACCGTCTCCTCGGGTTGGTTGGTTGGAGATGTTTTTTCCTTTGGTGCGGTTTCAATTTTCTCTTTCTCATCATACACCTTATCTTGTTGATTTGGTTGCTCCACTTGTTTCCCACTCCTCAAAGTAATCGCATTAACGCTCTCTCTTGGATTAACAAATGGTTATGAAGGAAGCTTTGTGGACGCTTGAGCTTTCAATAGATTCACATCGGTCTCTAATTGCCCCACTTGAATTTGTAAATCCTTGATTGCCGAATCGGTCTTTTGTTGGTGTTGTTGAACCAAAGTGGTGAGACCTTGCACACCTTGCATTAACGCATTGAGCTTGTCATCATTCAAAGAATCACGCTCCTTGACTTGTTGTGGTTGAAATTGTTGTTGAGGTTGGAAACGTGATTATTGGAAACCACCTTGTTGCTCATACGGATTGGAAACCGCCGCTTGCTTGTTTGCATAACTAAAGTTGGGATGATCCTTCCAACCGGGATTATAGGTATTTGAGTATGGATCGTACCTTGGCCTTTGATTTGGATATAAAGCATTTACGTGTTCGGTCTCACCATCCGGAATAATTACCGCAGCCATCCTTTGCATCATTATCTCCATGTTACTCATCCTTTGATCAAGATGTGATGATGAATCACTAACTTCATGCACTCGCCTAACCATGGGTTCATCTCTTGTGTAGAATTGTTGCGAATTTGCCGCCATACTTTCAATCAACTCGGTAGCTTGGTTCACCGTCTTGTTCATTAGTGCACCACCACCCGTATGGCGGCAAGAAGAGACCTATCACTTGGGTTGAGAGCTTCGTAGAAGTATTGGAGTATCATAACGTCACTAAATTGATGGTGTGGACAGCTTGCCACCAACCTCTTGTATCGCTCCCAACATTCATACAATGATTCTCCCACTTGTTGTTTCAATCCACAAATCTCCTTGCGAATTTGAGTAGCTTTGGATGCGGGAAATGATGAGTGCCAAATAGTGCATATTTATACACCTTTTTATTGGCATTTTACTCATCTTTTGCGCTTAGAAATCAGATATTATCCCGCAAGTGTGTTTTCTTTGTTTTCAAGAATAAATATTTGTATTAATTAATTTTGTGTTTTTAGGTAATAAATAAAGTCCGGAGAAACGAGGAGCTAAAGAGCGAAGAATTGGAGTCAAACATCTATGGAGCAGATAGCCAAAGCCCGCGTGAATGGGTTGCAACCCAACAAGGAAGACATGGGCTAGAGCTACCCACGACCCGGATCCGAGCCCGTCCACTCCAAGCCGTTGAGATTACACATGGCTACATCCTACGGTCACTACCTCCACTCGCATCGAAGTTGTTGCTCCCGTACAACACAGATCACCCAAGTCTTCCTCAACCGTTCAGATCTTTGATTTGCATCCAACGCTCGCTCCACTCGTTCCTTCGGCCTCTTGATATCCTTGCCTCACAAACGAATCGACCCCATACCCTATACTCCTATTCGATACCCCCCATTCCTCTCTTCTTCTTCTCTTTCTTCTCCTCCCTCACCCCGACAGTTGCAGAGAAGAGCCATCTTCTTCCCGACCAAACCCTCGTAACACCGCTCCATCACTACCACCATCTCTTGTCGACTGTGAGTCGCCTCAACAACTCCTCCATCACCCTACTTCTAGTCATCTTTGCCCATAGCTTCTTCTAACTTAGAGGCTAGGGTTGAGATAGCTAGACTTAGGGTTTTCTCTAACAAGCAACATCAAGGGAGTCAGAGAGCCTTACAATCAGTGAAGGGATGAATCGAGAGAGAGTATGGGTGAGAGTATTTTGTTTATTTTCGAATTAAAAAGAAATTAGGGTTTGGTATTTGGGGATTTTCTTGCATGTATAAATAAACGATGATGGGTGTTGATAAAGCATGCCAGGCTAGCCAGTGCTTCAATTAGGTTTAAATTGTAGTTTAACAATTTTATTTGATGTTTTTATTAGTTTTGTTATGGTTTCAAATGAAACCCTAATTCCTTATTATGTTTTTAACTCGTGAATTGTTCTTGAGTGCTTAATGTTATCAAATGTCTTGATACTAAATACCCAATGCTTTTCTCTCACAATGGATGTCTTGCATCCATTTGTAGTTAGTTCACAACTGTGTTGAGTGTATTGCAGCTCAACCTTAGATACAAATGTTGATTCCCTTGACTAGTTGAACTTAATTAGACAACTAGTGCTCTGGGTCAGCACTTTAGCTGTTATTAGAAGCATTACAGGGAGAGATAGGTGGTGGAATTGACACCCTGCCCTTATCATTCACAGGACAACAAGAACCTCAACTTAGTTAATCACACAATAGGAGTTAGAGGTGGATCTGAACACCTTAGCATTCCCTTGTCACTGTTTTATACCTTAGCTTAGGTTCATTTCACTACAAATCAGCCGTATCGGCACAAAACCCCCTGTTGTCACATTGTCACTCTTGAAATCAGTTTAGAAAGCCATAAGATCACCTTAAGAGCACCACAAGTTGTAGGACCAGAATATCGCTACAGCAATACTTCGCGAGGTTAATAAACGACTGCGTCGCGAAGGAGTCGCATGGAGGTAAATAAATGACGTAACGGATGACGATAGTTAGAACATGAGGAAAGTATGAAAGACTTGGCGAGATTTAAGAGTGTCGCGAAGGCAAACAGTTGTCTATTCGCGAGCATTCGCGAGATGATTCCGAAAATAAGGGACAGTATAGCTGTCACCCACTATGTAATACCCTATATAAAGGGTCGAGTAAGTCTGTTGGGAGGAGGTCTTTTTTGAATTGTGAAACAAGTCATTAGGAGAGAGAAAGGAAAGAGAGATTGTAATTTCTTTAGCTTTGTTCTACATTTCTTTGTAAATCTTTCAAGAAAACAATTAATAAAAGGCATCATTATTCATCTTCCAATGGATTGATTAAACAGATTTGAGTGAGGGGTGTAGTGTGGGAAATCCTGCAACTACATATGCGCTAGAAACAGGGATTTGAAGAAGATCAACCTTGTGAATTGGAAGAATTAGGGATAACAAGAAAGAAATCTTGAATAATTTTTAACAAGTTACTAAAATTAAGAAATGGCTAGGAGAAAGAATGCATCGTAACAACCAACAATCATAAGGAGAAGTGGAAGATTAGTGGGAGAAAGAAGAAATGAAGTAGGTGAACCATCAAGGATAAATGCAAGAAATGGAGAAGAAGATCCAATTCAACCACCAATTCAACCATCAACTCAGCCACCAATTCAACCATCAACTCAACCACCAATTCAACCATCAACTCAACCACCAATTCAACCAGCACTAAACATAGTAATCGATTATGATAGAGTGAGCGTGCATACATGGAGATCAGATTCTACGGAAGAAAGAGAAGAAGTACAACAATTGATGAATAATAGACAGGGAGGAGAGAAATCGAGAAGAGATGGGAGAAACAATTCGTGGAAATGAAGAAATCGCGGCATTAGGGTTATTTGAGACAAACAATACACGAAGAAAGGCGGTTAGAAGCGAGAAGAACGTGCGAATCTAACAAGGCAAAACTACGAGTTGAGGATGGAAAATAGGAGGCTGCAAAATAGAAGATCAAGAAGTAGTAACAGATCGAGATCAATATCGAGTAGAGAAAATGAGAGGAGAACATTGCCTGTAGAAAACATTAATGAAGAAAATTTGGAAAGAGAGTTAAATCATGGCGAAGGAGGTCGCGAAGAGATAGAACTAATAGAAAATCGTTATATTTTGGTAAACAACCACGATGATGGAAATCAAGAAGATAGGCAACCTCGAGGACAGAATAACCCAATTAATGAAGAAAATCAGGAGGCAAGAAGAAGAGCACTACATGGGAGAGAAACACAAAGGAAACAAAAGGAAATTGAAGATGATATTGAAAAGCATTATATTGAGCAAGCACGCCTAGCCCGCGAGAGAGAGAGATTGAGAGCAGAAATGGAAAATCGGGAATTAGAAGAAGCGATCCGGCAGAATAACCATGATAATCGAGAGAGGAGGCGTGAGCGAAATCGCAACGATGGAGACATTAACGAAAAATACGAAAGAATACAAAAAAGTAGACACGAACGAAGAAGGAGAGAAGCAGAATTAAAGAGACCGATCAATTCAGATTCGAGGCAAATGAACAAATTTTAAGTAGAATTGGCAGAGATGAGAGGAATATTGAACAACGAGAAGAGAAGGAGGAGGAGAAGGCGGTTAGATGAAGCTATCGCGGAGGGCTAAAAAATCCTTTTACATTAGAAGTGCGATTAGGAGGAATACCCCAAAATGCAACTTACCAGCGCTAACTAGCATTTTTGATGGATCAACTTGTGCAAAGTACAACACATCAAGGCTTATGTGAGATGTATGCTACAATGGGAAAACCATGACGCTATATTATGCAAATACTTCGCGTCAAGTTTAACAGAGAAGCTTTAAAATGGTTTGAGGGTTTACCAAGGAATACGATCACATCATTCAATCATTTACGGGCTATATTCTTGGGGGCGTATATAAGTAACAACTCTTCGCGACTGGCATTGAAGATGTATTTGGATTGAAACAAAGAGTTGGCGAGAGTTTGAGACATTTAACAAATCAGATGGAAGACGATGTGCGGCGAGATGGCGGCGGGGTAGATGAAAGATACCTCATCTTGTCATTCATAAATGCTATGTTCGCAACCAATCTATTATATGTTCAGTTTTCGAGTTAAGAATACAATCACAATGACTGAATTACGAGAGCTCCGGGAGGAATATATTGCTTTAGAAGAAAGACGAACGAGATGGAATCTTACCCAGTGGCGAACACAAATTCTAGTATTGCGAATGGAAGTTTATTACCTCAACTAATACACACAGTGGCGAGCACATCGCAAGGTCAACAAGAAAGAAAAGCGATTGATATAGAACCAAAGTTAGTAGCTATGGGAAGTCGCGATCGGGAAGAGTTTGAAAGAGAAAGAAATTTCTACAACCGTGGCGGAAACAATAAAATTCAAAGACTTGATCAACCACAAGAAACCTATGGAGGTCAAAGGTATAATTCGTAAGAGACTTATGGAGGCCGAGAGGCGAGAATTATCATAGAGGACAGCGAAGTCGCAGAGTAGTGTGGGAGGAAATTAAAATGCCGCCATTGAATGCCGGTGTGGAAAAAATATGGGAAGCAATACTTTTGATGGAAAATATACGCACCATGGAACATGGGAAGTGAGCCACCACCGGAGATAGAAGTCATGAGTTTTGCTCTTACCATCGCTTTCATGGGCACCTAACAAATGACTGCAGGAACATCAAGAGAATTATCCTAAGAATGATTGATCAAGGGAAACTAAATCACTTTTTAAAAGAAGAAGAGAAAGTTCAACATTTGCCACCCCCACCTACCCAAAGGGAAAAGAAACATTTGTTATAGAAGTTGGGGCAAAGGCTAAAAATTTGTTTTGCAACTCCATTGTACACTCATTAGCACTATTGAAGATTTTCATGACAATGTACTTAGTAGAGTTTTTCGCGAGAGATCAAGATGATAAAGAAGTGATGAATATTGCGAAGACATCTAGATTAAAAAGAGTGGCAACTTCTGATTATTTCTTTCTCGGTGAAGAAGTACCCAAAGGAAGAGAAATACATGATAGGCCACTTGGTTGTGAAGCTGGAAATTAATCCAAGACCCATTGATGGCGAAGATGATGAAGCGGAAAATTGTTGGGCAATCAATAGAATATTGATTGATACTTGGCCGATTCGATAACATTCTTTTCTACCATACTTACAAAACTATGGGAGGAAGAGATGAAGACTTGATCCCTTCAACATACAAAATATATGGTTTCAACGGTACAGCGAACAAGCCCAAAGGAGAAGTGCACATGAGGATACCCTTGCGGGGATTATCGTTGATATTTTGTTTTGTGTAGTTGATGTGGAATCTCCTACAATGCATTGATTGGAAGACCATGGCTTCATCAAATTCTGGGCATAGCATCGACATACCATCGGTGCATAAAATTTCCACATCCTAGCGGTGTCGGAATTATAAAAGGAGATTGGATAGAGGGGCAAAAAGTGTTATGAGGTAGATGTAGAAAGCTGCGAAGAGAGAACACAAAAAAAGAAAGGTTGGAGGAAGAGTGTAACAGGATGAACAAAGAAAAGAAAGACTAATGGTAGATGCCATAGAAACAAAAGAAGAAGAGATGTTTGATGAAGTGAATGCACAAAAGCAACGAGTATCATGATACAAAGGAGACATTGAAATGGTGGACTGATGCGGAGGAAGAAGAAAGTAAGAATAAAAGGTGTAAAAATGAATAATTAGAAAAGACAACAATTTAGTGATGAAAGCATGATAAGGATAAGAAGCGAGAGATGATGGTTGGAAAAATTGTGCGAGAATCTCGCCAAGAAGAATGTATACAAATCTATTGAATAATGGAACCGAGATTGTGCGATAACCCATAGACAAATGATTGAATAAATTGATAAAATGAATGAGTGAGTGAATGGGACAAACCTTTATGGCGTACACCCTAGTTCGCGAATGATATTTCGCAAGAGGCAAATGTAAGACCTAAAGTACGTCATATAAGGGGGTATCTCTTAACATGGCTCGGGTGGAAGGTTACACCGCTCCGAAACCCAGGTCATGAGATTTGGAGCCCATGAAAGCCTATCCGGGAGATACCTTGGATTTCCAACTATATATATAAGGTTATACCCTGGTTGGACGCCGAGGGTCTCTTCCAAGGAGTCGGTGTATGACCAAGGCGCCGAGGTACACGGTTGAGTCAAGAGTGCGGGAGCATGGAACTTCCTTACCACTCTTGACAAGTCTTGGCACATGCGCACTCGGCTCAAGAAAACTCCACTTAGGGTGCGATCTTGTAACCATAAACCATATAGGTATAAGGGATAAGAGGTCACGAAAACAATCAAGTTGTTGTTAAGACCGGATGGGAGGATCTAGTCTTGTATGGCCGATGTACGCCT
This sequence comes from Papaver armeniacum, assembly GCA_023531295.1. NCBI lineage: Eukaryota > Viridiplantae > Streptophyta > Magnoliopsida > Ranunculales > Papaveraceae > Papaver > Papaver armeniacum. The sequence goes on from JAJJWW010004126.1 coordinate 18,104, forward strand.
CCTTGAAGGGGCAACTAGGGAGAAGATAAGGGCGGCACCCTCCATTAGGGGAGGTGATAAGTGTCAAAAGACGCAAATGTCATGAGGCTTTATTCTCGCAAGAGAATTTAGGCTTGTCATATTTGTGCAATGATCTGCAGAGGCAATAATACTAACGCGAAGGTAAGACGAGATCAATGGGTTTTTACATGAAAATGTAAGAACGTCCTGCGATTTAAATCGCAAAGACGACAATGTGCCGGGATTTTATGGTCGCAAGAACATTTAAACCTGCCATATTGTCGCAAATACAATGTCCTACAGAGGCACAAATACTAAAAAAATGATAAGACAAGGTCAATGGGTCATTATATGAAAGTGTAAAGACGACTGCGATCTTGTCGCAATGAGGGTGGCAAAATAAGACCTTTACTTAGGAAGGCATAATAAGACCACACAAATAATGATAAGGCAAGATCAATAGATTTCTTAATCCATGAAGATATCTTGCGATCTTGTCGCGGAGATAGTGTTTAATGTCAAAAAAAAAAAAAAAAAAGATGATATATATATATATATATATATATTTCGCGAGAATGATTTAACTCGCAAAGTTGGTTATATCTTATGGACAGAGGCAAGTGTGAAGTTATAATTATAAAGAAGGGGAGCAAAAGTTGAAATTTACATTCAATAGTCAAAGATATATGTATACAGATATTACAAGAAATCAAAGAAGAAAGAGAAGTTATTTCTTTGCTGGTTCTTCTTCTTCATCTGATTCTTGGGTTTCTTCTTCTTCATCTGATTCTTTGGTTCCATCACTCTCGTCGTCAGATTCTTCTTCTTCATTAGCTTCACTATCAGAAACATCTGAGATAGGCAAGTTCTCGGGAACTTCTTCAGCAAGAAAGGGATATGAATGAAGAGGGATGTTGTGATCCTTACAAACTATTTCCATAGCTTGATTGCGAAAACGAACAGCATCATTATTAAAATTCGCCACTGTAGTTTGGAATTGCTGCTTCAATTTAGAATATCTATTCTCGCGAAGAGAGAGATCCTTTGCGAGACGCTCTTTTTCGATTTTAAGCTCTCCAATCCTTGTCTCGAAATCTCTTTCGGATCTTTGAAAACATGAGGAAATGAATTAATTTTAATAATACAAAAGGAAAAATAACAGAAAAGTAAAGAAGTATAACAAACAACCTTCTCTTTCAAAGATCATATCCTTGATTAAGGTAGTTTGCTCGGTGCGAAGACTAACATCAACACCTAAGTTATTTCTAGCGTTATCTAAAACCTTCGCAGCCCAGGCAAATTCATCATCATTATTTATGACAAAAAGTGAACGAATTTGGTCTTCTCGCTCACTAAGCATGGTATTCTGACGAAGGAGTTCATCTCGCTCAACTTGCACATCAAGGAGAGATTTTTGAAATTTTGCTAATGCCTGTGCACCTCTGTTAGTAATGCGATCTTTCTCATCTATGCGATCACTAAATTTCTTCCTTAAAGTTTTGGTTTTCTTCTTGGAGTCAACGTACTTTCGTTTAAAAAGATTAGCCAAATTTAAACTAGATCTATGCTCGATTTTTAAGAGATGATGTTTGGATTGAAGATCCTTTAATGAAAGAAGGTTAGCATCATTTGAAGAACTACTTAGAGATTCATTGAGGCGAGCAAGGAGTACATCATCATCCATGGGCTCGGGAAATGAATGAAGAAGAATGGACTCTTCAGAGAGATTATATATGTCTGCGAAAATAGTAAGTCAGGCAAAGAAAAGTAAATGATAAAATAAAAGAAATCAGAGGAATAAAGATTGCTATACCATAAAGCTGCTGATTTGCACTTTCAAGAGTAGATACTCTATTTTGTTGAGAAGTAAGCTCAGCCTCCAGTTGTTTAATCCGTTCATCCTTCTCGCGAGATGACGAGACCCCAACTTCTAGTTCTCGAATCCTCTTGTTCAATTGCAAGTTCTTCTTTTCAAGGTTGTTGCGTCTTCTCTCAAGGTCGAGGCAAAGAACAAAAGCGACTCTCCTCTGCATCATGTGAAAGAAAATAGAGAAATAATTAAAGATAAGAGCAGAGTCACAAAGAGGTAAAGAGGTATGAACATACCAAAGCATTGAGAGCATTTAAAAGGCTGGGTGTTATTGTTCGAGAAACTCCGCGAAAAGCCTCGATATCCTCCAACAATGGGCATCACAAATCTTAGCGATAGTTTCGCAAGTAGCAGACAAGTTGCTATCGCCAAAACCTTGCATAGAATCGGTAAAGACATTAGATAAAAGCGTCATAGCAGAAGTATCTGAATGATTTCCCTTAGCAGAAGAGGTTCCAATCTCATTTTCATCTTCCGAATTCTCGCTAGATTGGGAGTTAGAATGTGAAGGAGGTTGGAGGCTTCGTCTTTTGGAGGATGGGCCAGAAGATTTGTCCTTGCGAGAAATGGCCTTATTCTTGCCTTTAGCCTCGCAGCCTTCGACTTCTCCATCATTAATCTTTGCAGATTTCAACTTCTTCAACACCAATCTTCACACAAGAATAAAGATAAGAAACAGAGGCAACAATATTGTTTAAAATAACAAAAGAAAATGTTTCTTACTTCATCCGTGAGTCATCGAAGTATCGCTGTGGATATTTGGTGAGGATTCTCTTTGTATTTCTTTCTCATTCGTGATCTAAAAATTTTCTAAAAAGTTAATGAAGGAAAGAAATGGAAGACATAGCAAAGCAAATCTAAAATGAATGATATGTATATACCTCTTTTGTCTTCTCGTGCCACTTAAACTCCTAAGGATGATAATTCGCGAGATTGGTTGGGAGTGCATGTGAGCTGCGATATAAGGTCCACTCGAATGAGAGGTATAACCCACCACTTCTCATCTTTGGAGTAGCGAGGGATATTATTTTTACCCGAATGCGGGTCAATGTCTGCATAAGCAATTTGTCAAAGATCAACGTTATCATTTTTCTTCAATCGAACACCCCAGTGAGATTTATCGTTTCTCATAGTTATGATTGAATAATTTGCAAAGAAATTATCCACAGATACTTCTCGGCAACTATTGGTAAATTCGCAAATTGGGGATTTCTAACATTGTCGGGATATAAAGATCCTTTACCGGCACCACGAGAGGCGAATTCAAGCATCAAAGCGAATACAATCGCCGTTCAATTGATAAATAGCCCGCGAGAATTTCTCGTGAGCAAGAATCTCATAAAATAATGGTATTTCGGGATTATATAAAGGAATGGGGAGCCCTGCGAGGAGTTGACCTAAGCGAGACTATAATTTTCCGATCATCACATTGATGATCGAGAAAACAATTTCTTGCGAAAGCATAGATGAGGATTCTTGATATGGAATGGTAGATAAAGTGAAACCCTTTTCCGTAATTTCTTTTGAATATCAAGAAATGAGGAGCGTATGTACGACCAAGTGAAGCCATTATCGAGTATAGGAATGAAGGGAGAAGTGAAGAATTGAAAAGGAAGCGAGAGCAGAGCGCAAATTGCGGAAGGAGAAAGGTGAAGAAAAGTTGCAGAGGGAAAATAAAAAAGAAGAAGAAGAAAAGAGGAGAAAACTATATATAGAGAAGAGAGTTCTCGAGAAGACAAATGCATTTAATGTGAGAAGGGACGTGAATGGTTAAGAATAATCGGTTGAAAGAGACGTGTCAAGAAAAGAGTGGAAGAAGAAACACCGTAATAAATTCGTACATAAACAAAACGAGTGAAAATGAACAATCGCAAAATAAAGATAAGCGATTTGCGGCACTTTAAAATATTGGTTCTCATGACATTCTCTTCTTCGCAGAGAAGACATGAGAAGAGGCAAGATGTAGGACCAGAATATCGATACGGCAATACTTGCGAGGTTAATAAACGCATTAGCGTCGTGAAGGAGTCGCATGGAGGTAAATAAATGACGTAATAGATGACGATAGTTAGAACATGAGGAAAGTATGAAAGACTTGGCGAGATTTAAGAGTGTCGCGAAGGCAAACAGTTGTCTATTCGCGAGCATTCGCGAGACGATTCGAAAATAAGGGACACAGTATATTGTCACCCACTATGTAATACCCTATATAAAGGGTCGAGTAAGTCTGTTGGGAGGAGGTCTTTTTTGAATTGTGAAACAAGTCATTAGGAGAGAGAAAGGAAAGAGAGATTGTAATTTCTTTAGCTTTGTTCTACATTTCTTTGTAAATCTTTCAAGAAAACAATTAATAAAAGGCATCATTATTCATCTTCCAATGGATTGATTAAACATATTTGAGTGAGGGGTGTAGTGTGGGAAATCCTGCAACTACACAAGTCTCTGTGGTTCGACCCGTACTTGCCGCGTCTCCGATAGACGCCGTGCACTTGCGGTTATCACCGTAGGCCATAAATTTATACACATTCCGAAGCCTACCAAGTTTTTGGCGCCGCTGCCGGGGACTTGGCGTGTGCTGAGTCGATTGATGTGCTTGCTTCACTGACTTTCAACTCATCTTGTATATACTTGCTCTGAAATCTTTGCTTTTAATCTTTACTAGTGTAACTTAGCTTAATTTTTTGTATTACATTACTTCCATCCATCCTGTCATCATGTGCATATCATAGTCTACTTACCTTAAGTGCATATCTGTGTTCTCCTAGTGCATTCTTGCATAACTTAGCTTAACCTCTACATCTTTGCATATTTACACATCTGCATCTGTAACTTAGTGCACATCTGCATCTGCATCTGCATCTTGAGCATCTTGCTCCATTGCTTTACACATCAGCATCTCTTAGTGCACATCTGCATCTCTTAGTGCACATCTGCATCTCTTAGTGCACATCTGCATCTCTTAGTGCACATCTGCTTTACACATCTGCATCTGTGTGATGCTTCCTTCTCATACCGCAAAATACTGCTCCATTGCTTTAAATTTGTGTAATTTTTGAGAACCGAGATTTCTCTCTTGAGCCGGCAGGTGCATGCTACCTATGTTGCAGAAGCTGGGCAAAGCCAAAGAAAGGAAGATAAGGTGCAACTGAGCAAGCCCTGCGACTTGTAGGTGAGTGGTGCCTTGACCTCTGAAACACACATATGCTAGCTGAGAGTACTAAGATATTACACTATTCGATGAGTACCAGCCTTACTGTCTTTGATAAGCCCGTAAATCGTGTGAGACCTTGTTGTGTGCCGTACCTTGTGTGCCCGATCTTACATTGGTTAGTTGGTAGTTTGTAATTCGAGAGCAAGCCTTGCTCTGTAGACCCCCGAGCTCAACTCGCGAAACCGTAAACTCCATACGCCCCGTGACTGAACATATTGATAATCGAGCATAACCTCGTAAATTGCATACACGAGATTGTAAGCCATTGTGATGCATGCTATAACTGTGTTAGGTAGTACACACATCCCGAGCATCTTTGTTTGCGCACTCCGTGTGCCTTGTGTGAGACATCGCACCTTGCACGTGACCTTGTTGACATATCTCGCCCTGGTGAGCCAAGTTGTCAGGACCACAGACTGCTGCGACTTGTGCATAAGCCCCAGGAGTTTTGAGCTCAACCGACCTCACTGGGCTTGATGTGATTGTGCTAGCATTGTGTGTTTGCTGATTTGCTACATCGGCAAAATCTAAAACCACATTGTCTTGAGCTATTAACCTCATGATACCTTTTGCGCAATGTGTGTGCATACCTTCTTTGTGAGTGCACCTTGCCCTGGTGCATTTGCATAAAAACTTTTGCCACCTTGCTGTGAGTGCACTTTCAATTGAATATATTGACACACTTTGTGGCATGTAAGTCTGTGTAGAAAAGCTAAAATATTTCATCCGTTTTTACATCTCGCATCTCGTTGCACCTCGTTTACACATTGCTCTGCGAAGTATTGTGATATTTTGGAGAATTAGTGTCTCCGTGTTGATAGGCTACCTGTCTTTGTGAGTTGCTCTTAATCTACCCCCCGAGCTCTGCCCGAAGGCTCTTGTGTGTCTTTGTTAAAACCCTTGCATAACTTTGAGCAAACCCCGAGCTTGTTGACATCGAATTTGTGTGTATTGGCAACGTCGGCCTCGTACCTTGAGCATGTCTACTAGGTCAATCAATCCTTGAACATAGCCTGTGAAGTTTGTGAGCTTTCTTCCACCTTGCTAGCTCAAGCTGCAAGTTTTGGCTGTATTGCCTCAGTGTTGCTCTGTATTGCTCTGTGCCTGACTTCCAATCTATACGAGTTGTGCATTTGTGTGTGCACGGTTTATTTTTAGCCCTTTGAGTTGTGTATTCAAGCCCTCGCTAATACGTTAACTTCTATCTTGCATTGTACACCTGCCAGGCTTGTGTTTAATGCATGTGAGTGTTGTGCACTCTTGAGCCGCCAACCTCCACAATCGTCTTGTGCATTGCAGCAACTAAAAGCACCCCCACACAACTGGGGTGTAAGCCTGACCAAATTTGTGCATTTGCCCCAATTGGGCTGCACATGAGTGAAGCCCAACCATTGGGCTCAACATAAATCAACCACTAGGCTTCTTTTGCCTGAGCCGCCAATTGGTAGACTAAAGCCCACATACTTGGGCCATCTAAGCTATTTGGGATGCACATGTTCATCTAAGCTAGGCTGTGCATCTACACACAACCAAGCCAACATAAACCACACTGCATCTGGGCTCGCACATAACTAAGCCCACAATCACTAAGCTTTGCCTTTCATTTGGGCTAATGAACCCACACTCCCGGGCTTTGCACAAGACCCGAGCCCACACCCACTAGGCTCGCAACTAACACGCGGGCTGCTTAACCGCACAGAACCTCAGGCGTTACACACAACTACTGGGCTTCCCACAAAAACCAAACAACAAAGCCCCAACAAACCAAAACCCATACAAACCAAAAATGAGCCCATTTAAACCAAACAAAACCCACATAAACCAAACTAGGCTTTGAGTTCAATTTGAGTTACTGAATCATGTCAGGATTCTGGTCCAGAATCGGGGATACAAACAAATCAATTAGAGAGCTTGCTTACAGGGCACGCTTCCACGGTATGAACTCCACATACCATAGTGATTTTAGGGAATTTTATGAGACTTCTAGGGCCCACGACCTCACATACCCTAATCATTATGATCACATACATCATCCACCACAAAGTTGAAAATGAACACTTTTCTCATACCCAGTCATCACTTTTAGATCAATTAGAAGCTCGATTATCCGCTTTAGAAAGGCAATCTGTCAAATCTAATTCCTCTAGGCAATATGAAATTTATGCATGTACCTTATGTGGTAACTTAGACCACCTGCTGAGAATCATTTATATTTTGCATAATTTTAGACAGGTCTAGGGAAAACCATGATAATCCAATGTACGAAGTGTCTAGAAGTGACTATGCTGGCAACTATTGGGACCATAATCAACCTGCACACATGCATCATTCACCACAGTGGGGAGATGAACAATTTTATACTCCCCAACTCCTAGTTTGCAATCAATAATGGAAACACTCATGGAGCAAAATGCTAGGCTTGAAATGAATGCAATGCATGACCATCAACATAGCAACATGTATGAATTTCCTTCTCTAGTGAACCTCATGCTCAACCATACAATGAATATCCATATGAGGAATGCATACCCACTAGTGAAGACTCTCCTTCAATAGAACAACTCAAAATGATTCTTCAAAGGAACACGATTGAGTTACAAAATGATAGGATTGAAAATAGTGTTTCTAGTCTTACTCATGCAACTAACATTGAATATGAACCTAATCCAGAGGTAGATGAGTACACTAAAAATACTACAATTTTGAATGGAGAGATGAATTCTTGCTATGATGATGATGATGAATATGAAGAGCATGTGTATTTTGAAAATGTAGTAGAATCTTTAGGTTCAGAGACATTAAGTGTCTCTTCTGTGAACCCCATGAATGATGCTTCTTCTAATATTCATATATGTGATGATGATGTGGAACCTGTGCAATTGTCCTGTGAAAATGAACATGATTTACCCTCTTCTGACTTTGGGAAAGTGTGTGATGGTGCAAATGATCTTATGCATGAAAACAACTTAGATGTACCTAACCTCTCTCCTGAGTCACAGATTGAAACTCCTCCACCAAACCTAGGTGTAGTTTGTAACAAAATTGCAAAACCAACTTTTCTGAAAATGCCTAATCTAGGCCTAGAACTTTGTGCTTCCCAAGTCCTCTTGGACTATTTTGCATCAAAGTATAACACCTTTAGGGAACCACAGTTGGTATGTGTATATGCCTTTTGTTCTTAGCAATACTCATTTTGAGTTAGACCTTTTGCATGATGTACCTTTAAAATTGCAAGATTTTGTGCTCCAAAACACACATTGACAAGTTTAGGTTTGGGGAAACTCATTCACATACACAGTCTTACTTGCACTCTCATATTATATCTGTGTAAGGCCGTTGATGATTGTATATATTTTCTATTGGGTTGATCCTCAACTCTTTAGATTGTTAGTGTATGGTGAATTTTCATTGTATATATCCAGTAGGACTTGTTAAATTTTTCTTTTCTTGAATTGGTTGAGTCTTCATGCGCATATATTATGCTAATCCGATATGATCTCCATTGAGAATGTTGGATTCTAGCCTTGACTAAAGAAGCTCAACCTTGCTCCTTAGACATCCAGGTAATCTCTTCCCTTTTCCCTTTTCAGCATAGTTCTCATGGTATGTGACTGTTTAAATTTTTCCTATCTGTTGACACATTGAGGACAATGTTTGATTTAGGTTTGGGGGTGCATTTGTATTTGCATATAGAGTTTTTAGTCTTTTTAATCATATAGAGTTTTTAATCTTTTATTTCAAAAAAAAAAAAAAAAAAAAAAAAAAATTCAAAACTCTTTTTGTAAAAACCTCCAACTTTTAGAGATTTTAGAGTCACTAGCATGCTACGAGCTATGTTTACATAGAGAATTTTTTTTCGACCGAAATACTTGAAGTTAGAAGTACCGGAGAACACAATCGGGTTTCTTAGTTGATTAGAGCGTTAAAGTTGGATTTAACCATACGGAGGGCGAATTAGAGTCTGTTTAGATATTCGGTAGTAGAATTGTGATCACCCATAGTGGAGACTACCCATTTTACATCAAGTGAGGCACCAACCTTCAATTTTTGCAACTTTCTAGAAAAGTTTGTTAGAGTGTGTGTCACCATACATCAATTCCGGGTAGGAATGGTGAGCTACCCAACTTCGCACCAATTTCAGCACTACTTTTGATCTCTTGAGTGCTAGTTTTTGTCAATCATGAGGGTGACGTCTAAAGATGAAAACTTCTTCTAAATACCGATTATGGTTAGCATCACTCTCTCTCTCTCAATCAATGAGAACCAATAGAAACACATCATCGTCAACAAGCGGAGCATCATCAGAATATTGAAAGAAAAATTGATATAGTCCAAGGTTTATGTGCAACAAAGAAAGGAAAATAGGATGAGAATTAATAAAATTTATAAAATCAAGACAATACAAGTTGTGGAAAAATTGAGTGATAAAGTCCTTTGTCCATGGAGTTAGTTGTTTCATTATTTGTATTTTTATTTTCACTTTTTGTAAACTAAAAAAAAAAAAAAAAAAAAAAAAAATTATCATCAAAAAAATATTGTAGTTTATTTTTGCTACCACCATGGTAAAGAAGAATTGAAAAAGAAAAATCCAAACAATAAGGAAATTGAGTAGAAAAGTTAAAAAATTGTCAAGTTTTGTGAAGTTTAGAAGTTCGTCATCAACAATCGAAGACCGAAGATTGAGGACGTTTCTATGGTTCTTATGAGAGAGTGATATTAATTGCCGATCGGGTGAGAAGTGAGTGAGTACTCCCACCCCTTGCTAATGGTTGATTTCCTTTCTTAGAGATCATCGAGAAAAAGATTCTTTTTGTCCACACTTCCGTGGAGTCTCCAGATTTTATTTCGGAAGGTTATCCTTCTTACTACAACGTGTGCGGGGATTTCTCTCTTTATTCCCTCGCACACATGAGAGACTAAAAAGCGATCTTTTTGAGTGCAATTATCATAAACCCTAATGGTGAGGCGAGAAGTTGAGACTTATGATCACAATCGAATCTGAATTCTTTCATATGGTATGGTTACTTCTCGCTCAGCACTTAAGGATGAGAATCGTTCTTTGGTAGTTCTAACTTCATGTTACTAGCACGCAGAAACTCTATGTCCTCATAGCTTCTTGGATGCTTGAGACTCTTTTACACTACGAAGTTGAGAAGGTTTTGTGGGTACACCTGCTCTGTAAACCCTCACGAGACTACAACTCGTCCACTAGGGACACTAGGGGTTTAAAGGCTTAGTGCATACGCTAAATGCATTCGAGAGACCTACGACGGTGGTATAGTTAGGATTTCTTCATTTCGTTTCACTTGAGGACAAGTAAAATTCAGGTTTGGGGGTATTTGATGAGTGCCAAATAGTGCATATTTATACACCTTTTATTGGCATTTTACTCATCTTTGCACTTAGAAATCAGATATTATCCCAGATTTTGTGTTTTCTTTGTTTTCAAGAATAAATATTTGTATTAATTAATTTTGTGTTTTTAGGTAATAAATAAAGTCCGGAGGCGAGGAGCTAAAGAGCGAAGAATTGAGTCAAACATCTATGGAGCAAGATAGCCAAAGCCGGGCGCGTGAATCAGTTGCAACCCAACAACGAAGACATGGGCTAGAGCTACCCACGACCCGGATCCGAGCCCGTCCACTCCAAGCCGTTAAGATCATACATGGCTACATCATACGGTCGCTACCTCCACTCGCTTCGAAGTTCGTTGCTCCCGTACAACACCAGATCACCCCAAGTCTTCCTCAACCGTTCGAGATCTTCCCCGTTTGCATCCAACGCTTGCTCACTTTGTTCCTTGACTCTTGATATCCCTCGGGGCCTCACAAACGAATCGACCCATACCCTATACCCTATTCGATACCCCCCATTCCTCTCTTCTTCTTCTCTTTCTTCTCCTCCTCACCCCGGCAGGTTGCGAGAGAAGAGCCATCTTCTTCCCAGGCCAAACCTCTGCAACACCGCCTCCATCACTACCACCATCTCTTGTCGACAAGACAACATCCGCCTCAACAACTCCTCCATCACCCTAGTTCTAGTCATCTTTACCCATAGCTTCTTCTAACTTAGAGGCTAGGGTTGAGATAGCTAGACTTAGGGTTTTTTCTCTAACAAGCAACATCAAGGGAGTGGAGAGAGCCTCACAATCAGTGAAGGGATGAATCGGAGAGTATGGGTGAGAGTATTTTGTTTATTTTTCGAATTAAAAAGAAATTAGGGTTTGGTATTTGGGGATTTTCTTGCATGTATAAATAGCGGTGATGGGTGTTGATAGAAAGCATGCACAGGCAGCCGGTGCTTTAATTAGGTTTAAATTGTAGTTTAACAATTTTATTTGATGTTTTAATTAGTTTTGTTAGGGTTTCGGTGAAACCCTAATTCCTTATTATGTTTTTAACTCGTGAACTGCTGTTCTTGAGTGCTTAATGTTATCAAATGTCTTCAATACTAAATACCCAATGCTTTTTCTCACAATGGATGTCTTGCATCCATTGTAGTTAGGTCACAACTGTGTTGAGTGTATTGCAGACTCAACCTTAGATACAAATGTTTGATTCCCTTGACTAGTTGTACTTAATTAGACAACTAGTGCTCCGGGTCAAGCACTTTAGCAATTATTAGAAGCATTACGAGGAGAGATAGGTGGTGGAATTGACACCTCGCCCTTATCATTCACGGGACAACAAGAACCTCAACTTAGTTAATCACATAATAGGAGTTAGAGGTGGATCTGAACACCTTAGCATTCCCTTGTCTTTATTTTATACCTTAGCTTAGGTTCATTTCACTACAAATCAGCCGTATCGGCACAAAACCCCTTGTTGTCACATTGTCACTCTTGAAATCAGTTTAGAAAGCCATAAGATCACCTTAAGAGCACCACAAGTCTCTGTGGTTCGACCCGTACTTGCCGCGTCTCCGATAGACGCCGTGCACTTGCGGTTATCACCGTAGGCCATAAATATAAACACCTTTCGAGGCCTACCAGGAAAATATCTCTCGAGGAAAAGTTTCTTCATACCATTCTATGTTGTGATACTTCCGGAAGGCAAATAATATAACCATTCCTTAGCATTGCCCGCCAAAGAAAACGGGAAAGCTTTCAACATTGCTCCATCCACATTAGTCTCCGGTGGAAGCATAGCCATAACTATGGTATAGAAGTCCATAAGATGTTTGTTTGGGTCCTCATTCACCATGCCATGGAACTTTGGTAACTCTCTAATCAACCCCGGCTTGATCTCGAAGGTTGAGTTAGTTTGGATACACCATTGTTGGGTATCAAGCCTGTGAGAAGCTAGGTCCTTGAGTGTACGATCGGCCATCGTTTTTCTTCCTCTTTGTCCGAATCACTTGATGAAGAAGGAGGAAGTGGAGTGTTAATCGCTCGAATGAGATCCTTTAGTTGAGTGCCGGATCGAAGACGTATTGGACTCGGTCTGCCCTCTTTAAGCATTCACCAAAGGTATAGCACCTGAAATAAGATTCTCGAAAACTAAGTTAGATACGGTAAAGAATCTAACAAAGCAAGAATATAGCAAAAAGAAAAACAAAAAAACAACTAAAAATCGCCCGTTGCTCCCCGGCAACGGCGCCAAAATTTGATGCGTGTTGTAGGTGCAATCAAATTAATTAATATTTCCACTCAATTAAAAATAATGAAGTCAAGTTCGTTCCCACGAGGAGCAAGAGATTCTAGTTGTAAAAATTGTCACGAAAGGGGGGTGTAAAAAAGCAAAAGAAAATAAACAAAGAAATTAAAAGATAAAGTTGAAAACAATAAGAGAGACAAGATCAAGGAATCCTTCTTCGTTACGAAACAATGAATCAAGTTATGTTCTTTTCTACTTGTTATTAGTCACAAATTATCACCAACCGTAGGTAAAGCAGCTAGATCAGTGCTAAACCCCTAAATCCCTTGTATCACCGGATACGGAAGTTCTCGACTACCGATTCTATTTACCAAACCACCTAGTAGTAGATCACTCTAGATGTAATTTAAATAAACGCATTAAGATTTATGAACTTATTAGGTCAATATTAGTAGTTGGACTCTTAGATCAAGGTCTACTTGCTAACGTTGTTTTCACACACAATTGCTCCACGGAATCCCTCGCAAGGTCTCGTGTTTGCTACTTATGTAAAAAGTCAAGAAACGATTACTTATCTCCTAACTTTCACTAGCTTTAGATTAAACCGACAAATCAATTTAGTTGGCCACCCAAACAATCTATCAATCAATCATGAATGTCATTAAGATCATTCCTATTAGTAAAAACAAACGATAATTATGTGAAAAACTTCAAGATAGAATTGAAAACAAAAACTTAAATCATATTAAGAACTAGGAATTCATCCTCAATCAATAATAAAATTAGCTACTCATGCTAAAGAGTTCACACAAAGAATAAGAAAAGAAAAGTGTTGTGTGTGTAGAGATATGTGTAAAAGATGTAGAAAACTTCTCTATTTATAGGCTTCAATATTCTCCAAATCTTCCAAGGAATAGAATCCTTTTCCTTTAGCCATTCAATTTCCAAATTCAAGTCTTTCTCAACTCTTCATCTTCTCTTTCCAAGTTTGAGCCCAATTCTCCATCCAATTCCTAGTCCAAGTCTTCACACCCATGAGAGAAGTCCATAGAAAATTCTGGAATTTTTGGCTCGCCGGAAAACTGGTATTATGGCCGGAATCCGGCTGGAATAGTCGCCGCCGGCCACCTGAATCTTCTTCTCCGTCAGTGGAATATTCGACGGAATATTCCGTCGGTCCACCGTTAGGACTAACGGTCAAACGGGTCAACCGTTAGTCAATTGGGTCAAGAAATCATCGAAGTCGAACAAAGCCGACTAGCTAACCTATTGATCGGTCTTCACCGGCCTCGAGTACTTCACGGCGAGATGGCCATGCCTTCCCAATGCCTGTAACTTCTCTTCTCCCAAGATGGCTATGCCAACCGCAATCGCACTTAGATCATTCTTCACATCTCGCTAAGCGGCCGAACTTGAGATCATTCTCAAGCCAACAAGCCCATTCATTCCATTGCATTTCCACCAGCATCACACTTTCGGCTCGCTATCATTGCTATCAGTCCACAACCACCACACACATCACAAGCACCTGCCACATTCTGTAACTGCAATTCACAAGCTCAGCTCCTTCTTCCCGCAGAATGCAGTCCATGCCACCATGACATATAAGTTGCCTACTATTCCATTCAACACAGGTAGCAACCACAATCAACAGTGCAACATATCCCCATGTTTAGACTCTCAATCACTTCTTCTTGCTCGCTTTTGACATCACCAATCTCACTTGCCTTTAGTTTCCTTGATCGCAATTGTCACACCATGAGCTCCACTTGCACTTGCCATTTCCATTCATCCAGCAGCACCAGCACAGCCACAGCCAAACCACCAAATTACTCAAGACCACCTGCCATCAGCCTTAGCTCCATACTCTTCCCTGCAATCCCATACACATCCTGCAGCTTAGTCATGCCATTCCTAACACCTTCAGAGCAGCCATTCTTTCACTGCATCATGTTCATGACCACCTGCCATCAATGCAATTCAATTTCCCATCCTGCCAACACTCCAGCCCTGTAACTCCAACTCCACATCTAGAACACATTTCACCCATTTAAAACTCATCACCAGAACCCAATGTTCAGCAGCAGAATGACAAACCCATTTCCATCTTCTCAACATCATGGCAAGACAGTTAACAACATCTCACTCCAGCAATTCGAATCAAACCCAGGCTTACCTGTTCTGTTTAACACCATCTCATCTCTGTGGAATCAATTCGAACCCTAATCCAATTTCAGAACCCCCTTTGAGAACCAACTGACTCCATCATCATCTGCTACTTCAAATTCTAATTCCATCAACACCCATTTCTCTAAGATCGATATCGAACCCATCTTCAACCTTAATTTCAACTCAAACCCCTCCTCTTAGCACCACAGCATGAACTCAATCACAACAACCGTTTGAATTTCCATTATGGTTTGTAATTCTCGATCTCTTCTCTCGGTTTCACTCGGCGTCTCGATCCGGGTCCGAAACTTCGATTCCTCCTGAGTCTCGAGTTCGATCTCGGCTCTCGTCGTTCATCTCTCGACTTCGGGTCTCTCGATTAGCGGCTGACCACGGATCCTTCAAACCCGGCATGAATTCATCATCGATTTCGACCGCTTCTTTCTCTCTCGGTTTCTCGAATTTAGCCTCTCGATTTGAGCAAAATGATTGAGAAATAACTCTTCTCAATTTAGGATAGGGTTATAAAATTGGGTTCGGACTCGGGTATGGATCCGGGTACGGTTAGGGTATGGAGCAGGGTATGGATGGATTCAGACATGTGGGCTTGGGTATGGGTTAGAGTTTAGGGTGTGGGTGGATTCAAACACCCACCATAAGTACACCCCAATTGTGCTATTCTCACTCCCTTCTTTTGGATAAGGGACACCTCTTTGACCTCCCCTTAACCTTGGCTGGGCTCCATATAGTATTCTCTCCTTGGTGAAATGACAATTTTACCCTTTTGCTAAAATATGGTGATTTCTTCTCCTTTTCCTCCGTGTGACTCCATAGTAGCTATAAAACTCAAAACAAGCGTAAAATACATAATTTACAAGAAAAATAGCAAAGAAAGCATAAACAATAGATAGTAAATAAGATGTATTCTACACCCTATCACTAGTCCTCGAGCAAATCAAACAAAACAATTCTAAAAAATACATACAACTCCGTGTCGTCGAGGCTACGGTCACTTTTAGCATAAATAACAAGCCTTTAAACCCCTAGGTGTCCCTAGTGGACGAGTTATAGTCTCGTGAGGGTTTACTAGAGATATACCCACAAACCTATTTTTCCAACTTACTAGTTCTCCGTAATGATAGCATCCAAGCGCTAAGAAGACATAGAGATTCTGCACACTAGTCATAAGAAGTTAGACACATAAATGAACATAATCTCATTCTTAAAAGTTGAGAGAGAAATAACCATCCCTTCTCGAAAGAAATTCGGGTTCGGAGTGATCGAAAGTCTCGACTCGCCTCACAAGAAAGGGTTTTATGAAGTTGCTCTCAATAAACAGACTTTTATGGGTCACACATGTGTCCAGGTAGGAATGAAGATAGAATCCTGCGACACGTTGAATGGTAGGAAGGTAAAAACCCTCCGAATGTTTTGAAAACCCACATCTTTTATAATTTTGAAAACCCATTTTTCTGATGATCTCTTCGAAAGGAAATCAACCATTTAACGAAGGTGGGAATATGCTTACTTACCTCGTTATCCGTTCGGCGTGCAGCTAGCACCACTCTCACAGCATCCATATAAACGTCTTTGGTCTTCTATCGGTGTCTTCATCTTCGTCTTCGGTCTTCAACTCTTGATAATAACTCTTGAATTTCGTAGAATCTTGGCAATGTAATTCTTTCCCCTAATTCCTTATTGCTTGAAACTTCTTTATAGATATTCCTTCTTTCCATTGGCTTTATTGAAAGAATACAAAACTAAAAACGAACTATACAAACCCAAAATATATATATTTTTTTTTTTTTTTTTAATTTGAAATAAAAAATAAAACAAATACAAAATAAAAACGAAATAAAACAATAAAACTAGTAATGAACCTAAGAAATTTTCTCTTGTCTTTTTCTTTTTTTTTTCTTTTTTTTTTCATTTTTTTCTTCTAATTTTCGTTTTTTTTTTTTTTTTTTTTTTTTTTGAGATAAGAGAAAAGTAAAATACAAAGGCCATGATATAAGTATTTTACCGCTTGATTCTTCACAACTTGTATGTCTTGATATCATAAACTTCTCGAACTCTCATCCTTGATAATTTTCACTCATGTACAATAGTCTTCAACTTATAAAAATTCTGCTCCTTGTTTTGTTGCTTTACTTGAATCTCAAAACCTGCTCATTTCTGTACTGTTGCTTGTAAACCTCGAACATGTTCAACTTTCCTTCAAATTTGTCTTGTTGATGATGATGGTGTTTCTATGGACCTGTTGGTGTAGAGAGAGATAAGGTGGATGGTGCTAACTGCGAACAAGATTACAAGTGGTATGTAAGTTAGCAATTCGATGTCACCAACATGGTTGATAAAAATAGCACTCAAGAGATCAAAATAGTGCTTTATGGTGGGAGGTTGGACAGCTCACCATTCCGGAATTAACGTACGGTGACACACACTCCAAAAGCACAAATTTAGACAGTGTACAAAGAATTGAAGGTGGTGCCTCACATTATGTAACATGGGTAGTCTCCACTATGGGGATCACAACTCTAATACCGAATTCGATCTCGCACCTTATTTGCCACTTTGGCATGGTTAAATCCAACTTTAACTCTCATACAATTAAGAAACCCGATCATGTTCTCTCTGTCATTTCTAAGTTCGAGTCACTCTTGTGAGATTCTCGATGTAATCTTAGCGACATGTATACTATGTGACTCTAAACTAACTACAAGTTGGAGTTTTCTTATTCACTAATTTACACAAAAGTTGAAAAATTTGAAAAATTTACAACGCAAATGCTTAACCACTCCCCACACTTAAACTTTACATTGTCCTCAATGTAAATTGAATCGTCAAAGAAAGTCAAGGTGGGAAATCTTATAACAATATACGAAAAGAAAAAGCTAAAAACAAGAAAAGAAAAATTAAAAGATAAGAGATACAAAACCTATGGGTTGCCTCCCATGTAAGCGCTTGGTTTAAAGTCGTCGACCCGACTATATCCTTGCAAGATTCATTCCCCATATATCAACAATCTGAAAAGTCGAGGATCCTTCCATAGAACCTGTTTTGCAAACACTAGCTTCACACAAATATTAATACAATAAAGCAAAAGTGAAGCTATGAACCGATAAAAGCTTCCCCACACTTATTCTTGTCCACACTTGGAAGTGTATAAAGAATATAGAAGTCGGAGTACTTCCACGGTTTCTTGTTCCAAAACCTGCATAGTATGAGAATCAAGTATCTCTAATGGCGGAAATCGAGAAACAAAGTCATTCAACAATATTCTCGAAGCACATACATTCAAACCAATAAGAGGTAAAGGAGAAGAAACAATAGGCAACGGGTTAGACAAACCTTGCACAATCTCTTGTATCACGGAATCCTCTTCATCCTTGAAAAACTCAAGTGAATTATTCACCTCTTGTATATCATGGTCCTCTATCAAACCTTGCAACCATTCTTCGTCCGTTTCTGCCGTAACCAAAGTTTCGACATAAACATCATCATTACAATCCTTTGCAAGCTCAATTGGTTCTTCCACAACATTGGTCATACCGGTCTCATTCTCAACACACTCCTTTTTGTTATAAGGCACATACTCTTTTGCGGATCCAAATTTTATTATAAGAAACTTTTTTAGAACAATCGAAAATGCATCATCCTCAAGCTCCACCCTTTGAATAGGCTCTTGATCATTATTAAGATCAATGCTTGAGTAATCTACACAAGTGTCGACATATTCCTCTTCGTCTTCATCTTGATCCCAAAAAGACTCCTCGGAGATGTCACCATGAATTGGTTCAAGCAATATATCATAATCACCGTCACTATCATAGTCAACATAAGATTGGTCCTCGCTGAATTTAGTGTTGCTAATCTCTAACTCATCCTTTTTAATAGGTGAATGATCATTATTACGATCAAGAGTTGAGTTAACTACACAATTATCCACAAAAGTGCCCAAGGATTGGCCTTTTTCAACATTAGCATCAATCAAATATTCATCACAAACCATATGCACATAAGAATTATCCATATCTTCCTTGTATTGATCAATGCCTCTTCGCAAGATAGTCATACCTTCACGAAATTCTTGGAGTTGCTCGTTCGTAGTCTCTTTTGCTTTTTGAAATTCCTCTTGTAAAAAGTTGGAAACTTTGTCGATAAAGTTAGAGACTTTTTGTTCACGAACATAAGACTCCTCCCATCCTTGTGGTTGTTCACACACATACTCACCATAAGGTTGTTGAGGAAAACCACAAGGTTCCATGGAATATTGGTCATAACCAATGAATTGGTTTTGATTATACCCATGGAATTGGTAGTTTTCGTATTGTTGAGGTTGTTGAAAACCGTATCCATCCATGTAGTATGCTCCTTCCATGAGAAACAAATACCTGAAATAAAATTCTCAAACCAAGGTTAGAACCCAGAAAATAAGAAAAAAAAATAAAACAAAAACTAAAAACAAAAATAAGAAACCAAAAACAATTAACAATCATTGCGCCTCCCGAATCCGGGGCGCCAAAATTTGATCGCGTCGTAGGCGTCAAAAATAAATTACACTTTCTTACTTGCTCAAAATATATAATGAAGCAAGGGAAAGAAAGGATCGTTCACTGAGAGAGGTCTTGGTTGTCAATATGTTTGGTTTCCTAAAAATAACACGGGGGTTTTCTGATTTTTATATTTTAAAATAAAATAAAAACAAACAATAAAGGTAAACAAATCAAATCAAGGATGAGAAAGTATTGGTCATGGATTTCGTTTTCATTCACAAACATGTTTTCAACACAATAACTAGAATTGATATTTTAATCTCAACTTTTATCAAAGGCCCTAGAATACCTTGATCGCAAGAATATCCCGCTAATCTCCTCTTGTCATCAACAAACACATTAAAAGATGCGAATATGAATTCTATCTAAAAGAACAACCTAACGTGTAAAAGCACTAATAAAGTTTAATTCCCTAGATGCATTAAGTTCTATGAAATCAGGCCAATCAAAGCAATCGAACGTGTAAAAGCACTAACCCGATTTAACAAAGGTTATGGTTCACATAAGATCATAAGAATATATCACTACAAACTATAATCTTATTTATGCTACTTGCAATCAGGAATTATCACTTTTGCGTATAATAACCCTAATCTAGCAATAAAGATGAAAACAAACTCAATCGATTCGCGACTCGACTAAACAAGCATTCAAATCATGTAACAATATTAATGGTGAATCATAAACGATAATATGAGAGAAAACTAATTTATTGAACAAAAACTCATGTTTGGAAATCCAACTAATCCATAACCAAAAGAAAACTCTAGCTCATATTCATGGAGTTCATAACAAGAAGAAAGATAAAACCTTTCATGGTTTCTAAACCCTAGAAAACAAAGTAGAGGAAAAAAATAAAAGAGAGATAAAAGACATATTATATCCCATTAAGTAAAAGTCTTCTCTTTTTATATGTTTTTCTCTTTCCATAAAGGATACTCCTTCCAATATTAGGTCTTCTCAACACCCATCTCCAAGTGGTCCACCAAGCCCATGTGTGAGAAACAATCCATGTAAAATTATGTCCAAAATTCGTCGTCGGAAAACTGGGATAATGGCCGGAAAAGTCGCCGGCAAACTATTTCAGGTGACCAGCAAAGTCTGCCCGGTCACCGGTCAACGGGTCGACTCGGTCAATTCACTGAGTCAAACCGGGTCAAGGTGAGTCAGGGTCTGGATCATCATCTTACTCAGCTGGATGAGCTGAGTGGCCAAGGTTATTGCACTGGCATGTACTTGTGCTGCTCCATCATTGCACTTCAGCTGGGAAAATCCAGCCATGATGGCCCTGCTTCCTGTAAAATCCTCATCTCAGGCATTTCAACAAAAACACTAGCTCTGGATTCAGCTAACACCACAGGCGCAGACCTCCACCAACATCATCTCTCTGTAATGCAACACCAACATCTCCATTGCTACCTGCATCTCTTTACATACAAACCACTCAAGCCATCAGCTGCAAAATAGTTCCAGTTTCTCAATCTTGTTAACCTCTAACCCACTGAACTCAGCTCAACGAAAGCAGCAACACCATGAGCTCAAGAAACTTCAACTGTTGGCAGCAGCTCAAGCCATTTGCACCATCTCTTCCATTATCCATTCTACAGCAGCATCAGCTCTAATACCAGCGCCATGAACCATCAATACCAGCTCAGACCTCAATTCCTCATCCACAGACTCATACCTATCTCTTTGCCGATTGGATTCGAATCAAGACCAAGATCCTAATTCATTCTCCTGTTGCTTGATTTCTCATATCTTGGCCTGTCTGTAGCTTGAACCCAGCTGCACTTTAATCACACATAACTCTCCCTTTATCTCCTGCACAACTGCAACACAGCATCCCATGCAGTCACAATTCCATTCTCTGGCTCAGTCTTCCATTCCTGTTCATAGTACCTGTTGAGCAACAACACTAAGAAACACCATCAACACCACTTAATCAGCCAACATCAACCAGCATTCTCTTCTAGGCCTCAATGCCACCAGACCCTCATCACTGCAGTCCATCCATTCCATGCACCACTAAAACTCTATTCCTGCAATCTAACTGCCATCAAAACGCTCCAAAGACCCTGGTCCATTCCAACATCATCACAGCTGCTCCACTGCCATTCATCTCTGGCTCCAGTCGAGGCTCTTCATCTTGACTTGCAGCTTCATCGTCAATCACACATCGACAGAACCACAAAAACCTTCTCAATCTGCAACAACAGCATGACAAGCTTATTTCAATCCATCACTCACAAGACTTATGTGCACATCCACCTTCAATGCCTTCACTGCAATTTGGCACAAGCCTAACAGCTTCTTCTCAGCTACTCGGCACCTCCAGATTCACTGCCACGGACCCATTCAATCTACCTGCAGCTTTAGGTACCTGCCCTAGACATACATCTAAACATTTCAGCTGCAATACCACCATCTGTTTCAGCTCTACCAATCAACTCAGCCAACACCCTTCAATATCAGACCCATAAACATCAACCACCACCAATTTCTTCTTCATTTCCCTGTTGAACAACCATCTCCATAACCAGATTTCAGTTCACCTACTGTAATTCATAACCTGCAATCAAAGTTACAGCTTCATAATCTCCAGACCCAATTTGCACTTGCACCAGCTCATTAAAAACCATGGCAACAACATCTTTGCCTTCTTCCACTGATTTCTCTCTGCTTCAATCTCTGCTAATCTCAAACCCCATAAACTTCAATTGCTTTCAGAAATCATAACCCTGGTAAATCTCCAACTGTGTCTTGATGTGGTTCAATTTTGAGTGAAACCCAAAATTTCATCCGACCCTACTCTGTTCTTCACTGGATCTGTAATCAACAACAAACCCCTTTACTTCTCCATCATTGAACAGCATCGGAATCGATTCTTCATCATATTCCATCTCAGTCACGGCCACAACCCCATTACAACTTCTTCTACCACAATAGCTATCTCTTTTCCTTTGAATCAGCCTCATATCCTTCCCCAGTAGCAGACCTGCTTCATAATCACAAAACCCCTCTCAAATCTTTACTAATTTCTCTGATTTATTTCTGCATCTCACGAATTCATGGCGGTAATTTGTCTTTCTTTCTCCTCTCATTTCATTCGGGTGAACAATGATTGAAAAGCGTCCCGAGAATTGATTTCTCGATTTAGGGTTGAATAGATGTGGGTTATATTCGATGCCAGTCACCTTGATAAGGGGTAACCAATTTCTGACCCCTTAACCTCATCTGGTCTGTTTTTTAGTGCTTCTCCAAAATAAAGCTGCCCCGTAACCTTGGCTCGGCTCCTTTTAGTGTCTTGCTTATAAAATGATAATTTTGCCATTTTTGCTCAAATTGGATGATTTCGCTTCTTTTCCTCGTGCGACTCAGTACCTAATAACTCAAAAACACGCGTAAAGTACATAATTCACAAGAAAAATAGCAAAGAAAGCGTAACTACTAGATAGTAAATTAGGTTTTTTAGACACCTATCACCATGGCAAACCTTTGGCCCTACATGCCAAGCCAAACCGCACCTAGCCAATCAAGTCACGCCATGCGCCCATGGCAAACCCTTGGCCCCACATGCCCAGCCAAACCGCACCTAGCCATGCTAGCCGCACCATGTGCCAACGTCTTGCCAAACCATTGGCCCCACATGCCAAGCCAAGCCCTGGCCCTAGCCATGCTATCCGCACCATGTGCCAATGGCTTGCCAAACCCTTGGCCCCACATGCCAAGCCAAACCGCACTTAGCCATGCTAGCCACACCATGTGCCAAACGGCATGTCAAACCATTGGCCCCACCTCGCCAAGCCAAACACACCTTGCCTTGGCCCTATCCATGCTAGCCGCACCATGCCCATGACATGCCAACCTAGCCGCGCCACCATGCTAGCCTTCCCTATGCGGCTACTAAAACGAAGGCGTGCGACAATCAACGGTCCCCCTTCAATCCTAGGATCAAATCCTAGCCATACAAGGTTACCAGACAACGCATGGTAACCTTTGTCCCGAAATCCTAAGTTTGTCCACGCCAAACCGCGCCAAGGCATGCCATGCCAACCTTGTCGCGCCACCACGCTGGCCTTCCCTATGCTGCCACGAAAACGAAGGCGTGTAACAATCAACGGCCAACCTTCCACCTTAGATACAAATCTAAGACGTCCAAGGTCGCCAGCCAACGCATGGTAACGTTTGTCCCAATGCCAAAACCCTAATTTTGGTCGCGCCTAAACTATGCCTCCTTGGGCCCGCAACATCCCTCCTGAATTCTTCCTGAGTTTTACTGTCGGGCTGTTTTCAACTCCCGAACGAGTTCAAAACCTAAATATCCCCGCAAAGGAGATAGGAATTTCTTTTCCGGTCGATTTGAGGGGCGGACCGTCAAAATCCGAGTCCGTACGAGAATTCTACAGCGATTCTAGTAAAGGGAGCTAATTAGGGTTTCTAAAACGAAGGCGTGCGGCCTTCAACAGTCGCCCTTCTATCTCAGGAGAAAATCCTAGCCGTCCAAGGTTACCAGACAACGCATGGTAACCTTTGACCCAAAACCCTAGTTTGGCCACGCCAAACCGCGCCAAGGCATGCCAACCTAGCCGCGCCACCATGTTGGCCTTCCCTACACGGCTATCAAAAACGGAAGCGTGCAACGATCAACGACTACCTTTCCGCTTAAGATGCAAAATCTCGACCGTCGAAGGTCACCAAGCTAGCAAGTCTCCCAAGCTCGACTTGTCAGGCAACAACCATGTTACATGTTTTCACGAAAACGTTCGAGACATCAAATCACAAACTGGGGGATCTTCTTTGGGTTTTGGTTTGGCGGTTTACAGCGTGCGGCGTACACTACACCCGTCATAAGGAAGTGTCATAAGGATGAGGCGGTTCGTAAATACAGGGAGTTAATGGTGAAACCTTCTTTTTATGGAACATCAATTCCATTCGTTAACGGTTTTATGGAACATCAATTCTATGCGTTAACGGTTTTATGGAACATCAATTCCATGCTTTAACGTTACCACCTCCTCCCATTTACTCACCCATTTTTCCATTCCTTAATGAGACCAGAGTACGTTTCACTTTTACTTGAATAAATAGGTCTTACCTATTTCCACCGAACAACAAGTTCATTCGGGAATACACAACACTCAGAAAATACTTGCTAGCTTACCATTTGTTAGCCTTCCCAATTTTATGATACAAGTCGTAGTAACACAACTACTCTTCCAGAATCAACTATTCTGGTCTCATCACTTTCCTTGCTTCCCTCCCCAAAACCAACCCATTCTCCTCCACTTTGTGACAAAAGCAAGTCTGGAACGACCATTTCTTGGTTTAGGCCGGACTTGTACAGATTGATCTCTCGAATCTAAAGTACTCCCTTGCAGTATATTGTTTAGGGTTTAAATTCGTTTCTCAACCACACACCCGAAATTACCGAAATCAGCAGAAACCATTTTCACCCACAAACAATTGGCGACCACAGTGGGAGATTGATCTTTCGGTTAAAATGTCAAATTTTCAATCCTCGATCTCATACTTCGACGCAGACATCATGACGGTAGAGGAAAACAATCCGCTCATGGATCAACTCAGCTACCAGACGACCCTATACGATCCACCATGGGATCGACGACTTAGTTACCAGATGACCCGATTACCAGTCATGACACCGCAAGAGGCGACTGGGGACTTCCCAGAGGTTAAAAGCAAACGATCCACCCAAGGATCGACGACTCGATTATCAAGTGACTCAGATTCGACTGGGGACTTTCTACATCACGGTGGTGCTTCCCACAAAACTCGGACTTACACCCGGAATATTCATTTTTCGTCAGGAGATCCAGAAAACCGAGTAAGTCTTGCCTAGACAAAATACATGGTCTACTACTTCAAATCTTTACAGAGATAATAAAAACCGATAGCCATATTGTTCCCATGCTTTCCATCATCATGCAATATTCATGGTTTCACAACTTTCCCAGATGATTTGTTATTTACACTTCCAATTCAGACTTTAGCATATCAAAAAAAAAAAAAAAAAAAAACCATTATTCCAAAATAATCCAAAACTCTTATAAAAAGCAATCATCTATCAATCCAAAAAACCAGGAAAAAAAAAACGAACCATGAACCAGGCGCTTTGTTTGCCTTTCAAAAAACAAACAAACAGTCACCTACCCGTACGCGCCTACTTTGCATAATAATGACTACCCGTTACTATTCATGAGGTAGCCGACGTTACTACGGTGGTATTCGAAGAGGAATTGTTTATGATGAAGTATTTCCACAATTTTATGAAAGGCATACCCATGGCTAGGGTTTACATCCGTTCAGAAGAAAAATATTTCTACAGATTTATGGAAGGCATACCTATGGCTAGGGTTTGCACCAACAAGAAAACAAATTGAAAGAGAAACGCTGGAGTACATAAATGGAATATGCTTGCCCACTTTATTGCTACCACGTTGCCGCTAACACCAGCATTCTGTGATCCACCCTGCAAGCCTTTCAAGTACCGTTTCCACCGTCCCACGGACTTAAGCCACCAGCGCTATCATCACCGCTTGGTAGCAAAGTTCCAGCACCAACAGTCCGCGTCCAAGATAATACCAGACGCGCATGCCAGGCGCGCTTACCAGACGCGCATGCCAGACGTGCTTACCAGACACGCATGCTAGACGCGCTTACCAGACGCACATGCCAGGCACACATGATGCACGCACATGCAAGCCACAACGCCACACCCTGGTCAGCACCAACAGCTTGCATCCCTCAAGTGCTAGCTTCTCTGCTCGATGGCCAGCACCAACAACTTGCATCCTTTCCAGCGCTAACAGCTTGCGCCATTCCAGCGCCATCTTCTCCGCTCCACAACAAGCCAAAGCAGCGCCATCCTCACCCTTCGAAGCAGCGTCATTGCTCCAACACTCCGTGATCAAAACCGTGACATCTCTGCACGATACACCCACCAGAACCAGAGCCGCTTCCGCCACCCTAACGTTTCTTCAAGCATGATAGCTCTAACCTTCACTAGAGACGCTGCTACCCCACCATCGGGCAAGATTTGGAAGAGCGGAAAAAGCCTTCCTCCTTTTACCACTGTTTGATTTAATGAAAAGACAAAAGACACTTCAGCAGGACGTGCGTTTATAGATCAAGAGGCTCGCGTTTCTCTTGAACGCCCAGTAGAAGGGATCGACGATCTAATTTCATCACACGTAAAGATCGGGAACGACTTCTCCAAAACCGAAAGCAAAGGGGGTCAGCAACCCTCCCGAGTTCACGTGAGACCCTCTTCCCGTCGGGACCGTACGATGGGGACTTCGCCCACAAAGTCGCGCAACTGTGATGGAACAGGTTATGTGAGAATCTATATTTCTCAAGGCGTAGCGTCAAGACATATTTCCATCCCTCAACCGCCTTTGCATCAAGAAAGCACACCGATTGACACAGCCGCTCCGCTTCCACGTCCTCGAAATCTGCTCGCTTCAACGTTCGCTCCGAAAGAGCGCTCCACTTCGGTGTTCTCTCCATAAGCTGCTCCACGATCCAAACCAAGCTTCGGGCGTTTGGCTCTTTAAGTCTCAACGTCCTCTCCAAGAGCCAAAGCCGCTTTAACGCCACTCCTTCCTGCAAAGGGTCGTGCCAGCACACTCACCATCTCAAGGATTATGGTCAAAGCCAGACAATCTTCGTAGTCATGGCCACCTTTTGATCTATCCCCCCAAAACTCGTGATCATGGGCGGCTTACCATCCAGCCAATCCTTTTACTCCCATGGATGCCCATGCAATTTCGGCCAACCTAATTTGTTCCAACGACAATGTAATTTTGTCTGATTACATCTACTACCAAGAACTGTTACCGCTCATTTGTGGACACCGGACGAGCTTCACCGCAGCAGCAATCACTACAAAGCCATAATTGGGGACTGGGGATTTACACGAAATCCCTTCACTATCAAAGACTCATCAGAAAACTCCAGAGACGCGGATGAAACATTTTTCTGAAGAAACAGAGGGAGCCACGCGTGGCATCCAGAGAAGTACAATAAGCTTGCATCAAATCCCTTGGACGTGGATTTAAGGCGATGCAATAAAAGTATGCTACACATTGGGACTACCAACATGGGACACTTTCACTCCCCTCAACCAGGTTGTTTCTAATTTCAACATCATCACTGTCGAAGTTTTACGCAAGAATTTCTCAACATGAAGCCATACATATGCACCGAAGACTCCAAAAGCACGCCGTAGAGATACATTCACATATTCGGCCATGACCATCGAATCAAACGGAAGTATAACTGAGGACTGTTCACCGCGTCCCATTCCATATGATAGTCCAAGATTCAGAAGCTAGTTCGAAGGATGTCTCCTGGAACAAAGTCCTTGAAGACCTGATAGCAGCACAACGACGACAAAATGTCTCCCAACTCATCTATTTCAAATTGTGTCTTCGGAAGATTTCTACCATAGAATCATCCACAACATATCATCATCGCGATCAGAAGATCCAGACACTGAACAACCTAAAGTCAAGGATGGCCGACAACGCAACAACAATATCCAAGATTAGCGCTGACATGATCGTCGCCGAGCATGTATTTCATCCATTCATCCCAAGAATGCAGTGGAGTTTTGGTAAATTTTGGAATCCAGTGGAAAGACACTGCAGACGAAAGCACGAATTCATATGAACAACAAAAGAGGGTTGATTTCTCTTTTCATGCGGACAGGGTTTCTAGAGTTTGAACAGAATGAAGACTCCTTCTTGCTCCATGAACGGGAATAGATGATGGGCGTGACTATACCACTCGGGCCCGCAACTTCCCTCCCGAATTCTTTTGAGTTTCACATCGGGCCGTTTTCACCTCCTATTCAAGCTCAAAACATAAATATTCCAGCAAAAGGGGATAGAAAATTCTTTTCCGGTCATATAGAGGTGCGGACCGTCAAAATCCGAGTTCGTAAGAGAATTCTACAACAATTCTACTAAGGAGCGCTAATTAGGGTTTCAGAATGCCCTAATTTAGACAAAGTTGTGCCATCACCACCATTCGACAGTCGAAGTTCCAGCGTCATCACCATTTCCACCATTCCAAGCCGAACAATTCTGACGGCTCCATTCCAAGCCGACCAATGCTGGAGGCTCCCATTCCAAGCAGACTGACGCCTACGGCTCCCATTCTAAGCTGTCCACTCCATTACCGCAGGCCCTATCATGCCAGGTTGTCCATGCCATGGCTTGCCACGCCGACACCAACAACTCGTCAAGACAGTATCATGATGTTCCCTAACCCAGCCAAGACGATGAGTAGCCATATTAAGTCGACGTCTCTCACCTCACCGCTTCACGGTCTACACAAATAAAATCTAGGCAAGGCTGCCAAACGCGGGATCATGAACTCTCAAGACTGCGCCACCCCTTGGCCCCACGTGCCAAACCGACCACCATACTTTGCCTCTCCAAGCCGCGCTTGCTTTGCCTTCAAGGACCGCGCCCGCTTTGCCTCGGTGATGTACGGCCAGACCAAGCCAGCAACTTTCGTCTCACCACTCCACGGTCTGCATCCCAGTACAACTTACGCAGGGCCGCCAACACCGGAAGCAAGAACTCTCTTCACCCCTCAAAAAGGTTAGTCGGATTTTCCTTACCATCTTTGCAATGATTTACATCTTGATTCCGTCCTTGTCTGTCACCATCATATGCTTACCTCGCAACAAGGCACCTGTTCCGAGCTAAGCAGTGGACTTAATGTTGATGGTGGTTTTTAGCTTAGGGGTAAAATCGTAAAACCCTAGTCAGATAGTGATGTCACAGAATTTGAGTAATAATTTCCAAACCAAGCACATTTATTAAACCCTTTAATTTGTATGCGAGAAAATTACCAGGGTACCTTTTTTTTTAATGCTGATTAGGGTTTCGACAGACCAAAACCCTAATTCTCACACCGCATGTATCAATGGCTAACCATGCCAGCCAAACCTACCACGCCAAATCATGCCAACCATGCTAGCCGCACCCCTGTGCCAATGGCTAACCGTGCCAGCCACCCCTACCGCGCCAAAGCATGCCAACCATGCTAGCCGCACCCTTGTGCCAATGGCAAACCATGCCATCCACACCTACCACGCCAAGGCATGCCAACCATGCTATCCGCACCCCATTGCCAATGGCAAACCATGCCAGCCACACCTACCGCGCCATGCCAAACGCACCTTGCCATGGCCCCATGACAACCTAGCCTCGCCACCTTGCTGGCCTTCCCTACGCGGCTACCAAAACGAAGGCATGCGACAATCAACGGTCGCCCTTTAATCCCATGAGCAAATCGTAACCGCCTAAGGTTACCAAACGACCTTTGGCCCAAATCCCTAGCTTGGTCACGCCAAACCTTGGCCCCACATGCCAAGCCAAACCGCACCTAGCCAAGATAGCCACGCCATGCGCCCATGGGAAACCCTTGGACCCACATGCCAAGCCAAACCACACCTAGCCATGCTAGCCGCATCATGTGGCAACGGCTTCCCAAACCCTTGGCCCCATATGCCAAGCCAAGCCAAGCCAAACCGCACCTAGACAAGCTAGCCACGCCATGCGCCCATGGCAAACCCTTGGCCCCACATTCCAAGCCAAACTGCACCTAGCTAAGCTAGCCACGCCATGCGCCCATGGCAAACCCTTGGCCCCACATGCCATGCCAAACCGCACCTAGCCAAGCTATCCACGCCATGCGCCCATGGCAAACCCTTGGCCCCACATGCCAAGCCAAACCGCACCATGTGCCAACAGCTTGCCAAACCCTTGGCCCCATATGCCAAGCCAAGCCTTGGCCCTAGCCATGCTAGCCGCACCATGTGCCAACGGCTTGCCAAACCCTTGGCCCCACATGTCAAGCCAAACCGCACTTAGCCATGCTAGCCGCACCATGTGCCAAACGGCATGTCAAACCATTGGCCCCACCTCGCCAAGCCAAACACACCTTGCCTTGGCCCTATCCATGCTAGCCGCACTATGCCCATGGCATGCCAACCTAGTCGCGCCACCATGCTGGCCTTCCCTATGCGGCTACTAAAACAAAGGCGTGCGATAATCAACGGCCCCCCTTCAATCCCAGGATCAAATCCTAGCCATCCAAGTCACCAGACAATGCATGGTAACCTTTGGCCCGAAATCCTAAGTTTGGACACGCCAAACCGCACCAAGGCATGCCATGCCAACCTTGTCGCGCCACCACGCTAGCCTTGCCTATGCGGCCACTAAAACGTAGGCGTGCAACAATCAACGACCACCCTTCCACCTTAGATGCAAATCTTAGCCGTCCAAGGTCGCCAGCCAACGCATGGTAACGTTTGTCCCAATGCCAAAACCCTAATTTTGGTCGCGCCTAAACTATGCCTCGGGCCCGAACATCCCTCTTGAATTATTCCTGAGTTTTACTGTCGGGCTGTTTTCACCTCCCGAACGAGTTCAAAACCTAAATATCCTCGTGTAAGGGAGATAGGAAATTCTTTTCCGGTCGATTTGAGGGGCGGACCGTCAAAATCCGAGTCCGTACGAGAATTCTACAGCGATTCTAGTAAAGGGCGCTAATTAGGGTTTCTAAAACGAAGGCGTGCGGCCATCAACGGTCGCCCTTCTATCTCAGGAGAAAATCCTAGCCGTCCAAGGTTACCAGACAACGCATGGTAACCTTTGACCCAAAACCCTAGTTTGGCCACGCCAAACCGCACCAAGACATGCCATGCCAATGGCATGCCAACCTAGCCGCGCCACCAAGCTAGCCTTCCTTATGCGGCTACCAAAACAAAGGCGTGCGACAATCAATGGTCTCCCTTAAATACCAGGATCGAATCCTAGCCATCCAAGGTTACCAGACAACGCATGGTAACCTTTGTCCCAAAAACCTAAGTTTGGCCACGCCAAACCGCGCCAAGGCATGCCATGCCCACGGCATGCCAACCTAGCCGCGCCACCATGCTGGCCTTCCCTACACGGCTATCAAAAACGGAAGTGTGCAACGATCAACGACTACCTTTCCGCTTAAGATGCAAAATCTCGACCGTCGAAGGTCACCAAGCTAGCAAGTCTCCCAAGCTCTACTTGCCAGGCAACAACCATGTTACATGTTTTCACGAAAACATTCGAGACATCAAATCACAAACTGGGGGATCTTCTTTGGGTTTTGGTTTGGCGGTTTACAGCGTGCGGTGTACACTACACCCGTCATAAGGAAGTGTCATAAGGATGAGGCGGTTAGTAAATACAGGGAGTTAATGGTGAAACGTTCTTTTTATGGAACATCAATTCCATGCGTTAACGGTTTTATGGAACATCAATTCCATGCGTTAACGGTTTTATGGAACATCAATTCCATGCGTTAACGTTACCACCTCCTCCCATTTACTCACCCATTTTTCGATTCCTTAATGAGACCAGAGTGCATTTCACTTCAACTTGTATAAATAGGTCTTACCTATTTCCACCGAACAACAAGTTCATTCGGGAATACACAACACTCAAAAAATACTTGCTAGCTGACCATTTGTTAGCCTTCCCACTTTTCTGATACAAGTCGTAGTAACACAACTACTTTTCCTGAATCAACTATTCTGGTCTCATCACTTTCCTTGCTTCCCTCCCCAAAACCAACCCATTCTCCACAACTTTGTGACCGAAGCAAGTATGGAATGACCATTTCTTGGTTTAGGCCGGACTTTTACAGATTGATCTCTCGAATCTAAAGTACTCCCTTGCAGTACATTGTTTAGGGTTTAAATTCGTTTCTCAACCACACACCCGAAATTACCGAAATCAGCAGAAACCATTTTCACCCACAAACAATTAGCGACCACAGTGGGAGATTGATCTTTCGGTTACAATGTCAAATTTTCAATCCTCGATCTCATACTTCGGCGCAGATATCAGTACGGTAGAGGAAAACAATCCGCTCATGGATCAACTCAGCTACCAGACGACCCTATACGATCCACCATGGGATCGACGACTTAGTTACCAGATGACCCGATTACCAGTTATGATACCGCAAGGGGCGACTGGGGACTTCCCAGAGGTTAAAAGCAAACGATCCACCCAAGGATCTACGACTCGATTATCAAGTGACTCAGATTCGACTGGGGACTTTCTACATCACGGCGGTGCTTCCCACAAAACTCGGACTTACACCCGGAAGATTCATTTTTCGTCAGGAGATCCAGAAAACCGAGTAAGTCTTGCCTAGACAAAATACATGGTCTACTACTTCAAATCTTTACAGAGATAATAAAAACTGATAGCCATATTGTTCCCATGCTTTCCATCATCATGCAATATTCATGGTTTGACAACTTTCCCAGATGAATTTTTATTTACATTGTTTAGGGTTTAAATTCGTTTCTCAACCACACACCCGAAATTACCGAAATCAGCAGAAACCATTTTCACCCACAAACAATAATCTATAACATGTTTCTGTCCAGTATGAAGCCAATGCACTTGCCATTGCTGCATCTTGGTCAGTAAATATACTTTTGGTGCACCAAATATAATGGTTTGTCTATGATGAATGACTCCAACAAATATTGAAAAAGGCTTCCCTTCTTTGTTTTTTCTGTATGTTGTATCAAAACATACCACATCACCAAAATAATCATAGTCTACCATCATCTTTGAGTCGTCCCAAAAGATATTAGTCATCAGATCATCTACATCCACTTATATCGCATAGAAAAAAAATTATGACCATTCAATTGCATCGTTTGTAGAAACTCTAATACACCACCCGTATCCCCTGATTTCATACTTGTTCGCTTGGTACACAAATAATTCTTATAATTTTCATGATAAAATTCAAGATTATGATGTCCACCATCTTGTCTACTCATAAGTTCAAAAGTTTGTTTAGGTGCAACTCCTGAATCATCAACAATATCTGCTTGAATGACATTTGCAATACCCATTTTCCATTGAGACCTAAAAAAATGACACTTAGAAGGTGTAGCAGTAATATGTGAATGGGAAGGAAAAAATTCTGCAATACGGTACACATTATTGGGAGTAAAACGAATTTTCATCTTTACTAGGCAATTAAACCTTGTCTCAGGACGATATTTCTTTACTATACGCTTATCTGGCGGGCGCTCACCTTGAGCAGAGCAAACAAAAACTCTGTCTTGCCGTTCTCGAACGAATGAGATTTACTTCTTCTAATGAATAACCAGATTCCGTAACTACCCTTGTCCCATCTGAACGTTTTGGGCCCTCTAATACTAGTTTTATGGTTGAACTTTCTTATCCCCTCTTACACTACTTTCTTATTCGTTAGTTCTTTACTCCATTACTAGGGTTTCTTTCTCTATTAAGTAGAAATGGCTGATGTTGAATACAGATGTTTCGTTGGTGGACTCGCATGGCCTACCAATGACGATTCACTAACCAAAGCTTTCAGTACTTTTAGAGATGTCGTTGAGTATAAGATCATCAAATGACCGTGAGACTGGAAGATCCAGAGGTGTTGGGTTCGTCACTTTCACTAACGAAAAATCCATGAGAGATGCCATTGAAGGAATGAACACAGAACCTTGACGGACGTAACATCAGTACATCACTGTAAACGAAGCTCAATCACGAGGAAGTGGTGGCGGTGTAGGTGGAGGCGGTGGCTTCCGCAGCGGTGGTGGAGGTGGATACGGAAGTGATGGTGGCGGCAGCGGCTACGGTCAACGGCGTGAAGGTGGTGATGGATATGGAGGTCGTCGTGAAGGAGGCGACGGTGGTTATGGAGGCGGTGGTGGCGGCTACGGTGGTGGTGGTGGCCTTTCAGAAGGCAGCTGGAGGAGTTAAGGTTTTGACTCCCTAGTTAAAATAAGACCCTTGGGGGTTTATCTTTTTTTAATTAGGGTTATGTTTTGGTTCTTGTTCTTAGTAGTGTTTGATGATATTTGAGCCCTCTATCTATGGTTGATGGTGTTATTGGTTTAAAAAGAAAGAAAAAAAAGGCAACAATTTTAAAAATTCTTAGTGTTTAAATTTAAGAATGAAAATTAAGGAAATTAAGGTTTAAATTAAGAATTGAGTCTTTTTTCTTTTTTTGCTAGTGGCGTTTAAAAGGGATCTTGTTGTGGTAGAATTGATCTTGTGTTATGTTTGCGAAGAGAAGAGGTCGCGCCTTAAGGCCGTTGGATTTTTCATCCGTCAAGATAAATAAGATTAGACTCTTTTAATCAGAAACATATATTCTTAATTATTTTACAGCCCTCTAATTGTTTTGTTTTAAGTAATCCTAACCCAAGATATATCACTCAGCAGTCAACACCATTGTTACATCGTTTAATCGTTTTAATAAGAAGGTGATATGAACTCCATCAGGAAAAAAAAATGGTGATGAGATTAATAGCTAGTTCATGGAGATTGTGGAGATTCAGGGAAATAAGATGTAAAATATTTATATGGTTGATTGGTTGTTCTTGTGCTTTTGATTTTGCACAGAGTTCTTATAGAAGAAGTTAGGGTTTTCTTTTTTTTTTTTTGGTTGCAATGCTTGAAGGAATTAAAGTATTAAACACAAAAATGGGTTAATGATGGCTCAATCATTCAATAGGTTTAAGGAAACATCACTATTAAGATCAGAGAAATCTTGAAATTAAACATTATGATTACAATTAGGACTCGCGAAGAGAAAGGGGGAGGAAGAACCGAGGAAGCTAAAACAGCATTAATTACAAGGGTAATAATGGAAAACTCATTTAGAAAGAAATAAAATTATTCATCATAATAATTATCCTCAGATTCTAAACAAAACGTCAACATTAAATGCTACTTAACCTATGCGCGTATGCATAGATTAACATTTGCCATATTTTAAAGGCATCATTAAAATGTGCACATGTAAGGTCTGATCATGTGCAATTATGTATATCCAATTTTGTAAATTTTGTGACCATATTGTGCATGATTTTAGCGACCCTCAAACTCGCCGAAGCTATTAGACCGGTCAAGAGACGAATTAACCACTAATGACTCGATTAGTTTAACACGGCCATTAGTTAATAGAATTAATATAATAACGATTTAGATTCGAAACTAGTACTGTTGAATAGATCTCGAAAAGTGATGCGCAATGGACTACTTGAACGTGTCATTCAAACACTAGACGAAGAAGTTATCATCGGATAAGTAAGAAGGGAAAAATAGTAACTTTGTAGCTTAACCGTGTGGTTGCCCTTATCTTCAAAGGGTGTCGTGTAATTTTGGTGTGGTCGTGTCAATATCAACCCAAGAAGATAAACTCGTGTTTTCTTTTCTTCTTCTTTCATTTTTTCCTCTTTCTTCTTCTCTTTCATTCTTCTATGTTCTTTCTTCTTTCCTTCTTTCGGTCGATTTCGTCGACGAAGATAGCTTAATTTGATGTGAGTGATTCATCAAAGTTTAGTAGTTAGTTATATGATGGAGAAGGTGGTGGTGCTGAAGTTGTTCGATCGCAAAAAGAATCAGAAAAGGGTAAGCTAATTTAGGGTTCAAACTGATTGATGTTTATTTATGAAATTGCTTTGTGTTGATTGATTATAGAGTGGGTTTACTCTTAATTGAAGTATAGATGGACGTATAGGTTTAATTTTAGTTTCATATAGAATTAGGGTTTCTGTTCTTCCCTAAATCAAACCAGAAATTAGGGTTCATGTGAATTAAGTTGATTGGGTCAGTTTCTGCTGATGAAGAAGATGAATTATATTGAGGTGATTGAGGTTGGGTTTTAATTCAGGTTTTGCAGAGAAGAATCATAAGTTAGGGTTTTTATTTTAGAAGATGGTTTTTTGAAGAATTGAGATGTGAATCGAATTAAGTTTAGATGATTGACTGGGATTGTTGGGTTGCAGCTGTAATTCGATATTCAATTGGTGGTGCAGGTCATGTTAGATGATTGCATAGCAAGTCAATACAATTGAACTGAATTGAACTTGTATGAAGTCACAAACTCAAACTCTTTACCTAAAGTGGTCGTTTTATCTTGACAAAGAGCTGAATTGCTTAGGGTGTCTTCAATCCCTTCTAACAACTGTTGGGTTGCAGCTGTAATTCGAGATTCAAATGGTAGATCAGGTACCACAAACTCAAACTCTTTACCACCAACTGAATTACCTGATCGTGTACCAGAAATCAGGTACACGATCAGGTAAAGAGCTTGACAAAATGAACTTCTAGAATTCTTTGACAACTGGTCGAACCGCGAATACGCTAATATTCATACCCCAATATGATAGATATGAAGATGTAGTTGAAGTTATGATATTGAGACATAGAATGGTTATGCAGATGAGAATGAAGTGAACTAGTGTAAGAGATATGCGGAAGAAGATATTTTAGTTGAAGCTTAGATGATGATTGCAGCTATGGAAGATTGGTCTGAACATTTCATTAGTTAGTTGTAATTGTTTGAAATGGGATGTACATGTAGGTTGTTAGTTAGAGGTAAAGGCTTTGCAGATGAGAATGATACGTGTAACTGAATTAGTGGTATGTCACAAGGATTTTGGTTGGAGAAACTGTTGGTGATACTAAAGTGAACTGAATTATAGTCAGCTCATGGTTTGGATGCTATGTGAAATGTAATTGAAGTGAAGTTGCAATTGGTGTAAGAGTTGTAGATGAATGTGCAAGCAGAATGGCTGTATGATGTAATGAAGTTGCAGTTCTTGGAGTCATGGAAATTTAGTGTAGGAATTGAAACAATGAAGAGATGGTTAAGTTGTTTACTTTTGCAAGGAAGTTAGAAATGCATTTTTTTAGTTATGACATGTTTGTGTTTGCATCTTAATTGTGCATTGGTATGTCTGGTCTGTGCATTGGTCTGTGTTAGAATTTTGTTTCCAGTCAGTTGTCTGACTGATTTACCATGTCTGACTTAGTGTATCTGACTGAGTTAACTCAGTGACCAGACCTGACCCGACTTGACTCAGTGGACCTTGACCACTTTGACTCAGTTGACCTTTGCCTGACTTTGACCTGGACTTAGATGTTGACTGTTAGTTGACTCTTTTGACCGTTAGTGACCATTAGTTGACTCTTATGAACTGGACCTTAGATTGATGGGCATGTTTAGTGGACTTGGGATATGCCTAGCTTTCCTAGTTAATACTTTGGACCCTTTATGGTCCGAAATAACCTTTGGTTCCTTTTACAAAGTTGTAGATACTCTTTAGACTCATCAAATGGACTATAGATTCTACCTAATGGAATTAGTAAATTCTTATGTAACTAAAGGTATAGAATAATATGATGTAGAATATAGATGGGCTTAGAACCATTTGATAGTTCACTTAGCTATAACTAGAGAATTGTATGAGATTATGTTATGAGCCTTGTGGCTAATCTCTTAGAGTTCTTCTGTGATTAACAGTTACTCTTTATTAACAACGATCGATTCAAAGATGAACCAGTGGACTGTAGATCTAAAGGTAGGCGAGGCTTGTCATAAAAAGAGGTGGGAATCGATAACGAACTCTCTTGTTTTCATTATTGTTTTACAAATCTATTTATTGTGAAATTCATGCATATCTTTGCTAGTATATGATATGTGTATGCATGTACTATGTGTGTAATACAAACTAGTTTTCTTTTACATTTTTGGATGGGGTTGGATCTTTAGAAACAACTAATATTTGTGTTTTGGGAGTATTTACTTATTTTCAAAAAATGATTTTTTCCATTGACTGGAAAGCAGTTACGAGCTTTACTTGTTTTTAGCATAAAAGGGAGAAGGTTTCCTTTTGATTGGTGTTAGATGTGTGCCCCAAAGGTTATATCTATTTTATGCACATCTATTAGGCGGTGAAGTTGAATATTACCTATTAGGCGGTAAAGTTGAATATTATTTTCCCTACTTCCGTACGGGCAAAGCATGTCTCACACATGGATGTTTACTGTTTATTTTAAATTACTTTCAAAAGCTATTATATTATGTTTTGGTGTTTAGAGAGAGTGATGTTGAGAATATTATATATGATGGTTGGATTTACGCGTGGGTGTATACGGGCTCTCCACTGTGTAAGCACTTCTATTGGATATAATGTTGTTACCATTAGTTTCTTTGAATACTTGATATATAGAGTGCGCGTAGAATGAGGTATTGGTAAGGCATATATCGTTTATGACTTCGAGGCCGGAAAACCTCACGGTACTTTAATGATCATTGAAGACTCCGCAACAGTCATGCCTTGCTACTCCGAAGGATTACGTCGCTTAACTATTAATATTGTTGTGAATGTGTGCCGCAAGATTGGCTGGTAGATCTTTATATTTCAGTACAACTATTATTTTCTGAAAATGCAGGGGTCTAACAACTTCACCCAATATTTCGATTAGCAATCTGTATGGACTAACTCTAATATACTTTTAAGAGAATCAACTAGACAGTCAGACTCATTCTTAATAAAAAGTATATCAAGGAGTGAATATCTCAATCTCTCGATTTGATCTATACTCAAACAACTAGAAATCTGTGAGTCTTTATCAAATACATGAGAGATAACTTGGATGGCACCAAAGACCAATATCCAAGTGTCAATCAATGTAAATCAACAACCAAAGGTTGGATATTCTAATTGATTGATCTTACGCACAACCTGTGATATTTCAATTATATAAAAAAATATAATGCGGAATACAAATAACACAGACACTAGAATTTTGTTAACGAGGAAACCGCAAATGCATAAAAACCCCGGGACCTAGTCCAGATTGAACACCACACTGTATTAAGCCGCTGCAGACACTAACCTACTACAAACGAACTTCGGTATGGACTGTAGTTGAACCCTAATCAATCTCACACTGATTCAAGGTACATTTGCGCTCCTTACGTCTCTGATCCCAGCAGGATGCTACGCACTTGATTCCCTTAGCTGATCTCACCCTCAACCAAGAGTTGCTACGACCCAAAGTGGAAGACTTGAATAAACAAATATGTATCACACACAAAAGTCTACGATAGGTAAATCTGTCTCCCATAGATAAACCTAAGAGTTTTGTTCCGTCTTTTGATATAATCAAGGTGAATAGGAACCAATCGATAACCCGGACTTATATTCCGGAAGAACAGCCGAGAATTATCAATCACCTCACAATAATCTTAATCGTACGGTATCGAAATAAGATATTGCGGAATCACAAACGATGAGACGAACATGTTTGTGATTTATTTTTATCTTGCCCTATCGGAGATATAATCTCAAGTCAATTCTTTCAATTGAACTCGTACAATAGAAAATGGCAAGATCAGATCGCGCAACTATAAGAGAAGTAGTTTCGTCTGGCTTTACAATCCCAATGAAGTCGTTAAGTCGTTAACCTACAGGGTCTCGAGAAGAAACCTAAGGTTAAAGGAGAATCGACTCTAGCTAAACCAACTAGTATCACATAGTAGGTGTGGGGATTAGTTTTCCCAGTTGCTAAAGTCCTCCTTTATATAGTTTTCAAATCAGGGTTTGCAATCTATGTTAGCTTAGTAACAAAGCATTCAATATTCACCGTTAGATGAAAAGCCTGATTCAACCAAGCTAATATCTTTCAACTGTTAGATCAAAACTTAGCTTGTCATACACAAATGAAATGTATTTCATTTAGGTTTGAGTAACCGTACTTAAATGTGTACACTTGGTTGGTTCACAAATAGTTAACCAATGGTTATCCATATGAGCACTTTCATATTAACCGTATTCATCTTCTTCAAAACTAGTTCAAATGACTTCAAAAGAACTAGTTGAAGAGTTTTTCAATTGCTTGAGAAAATAACCAGCTTGGGTACGCGTACGAGTATGCGTACCTTAGCTACCGATTTGAGCTTACAAACTCAGCAGAATTTTTCGGGTAGAAAACTTCCGTTAGTACGCGTACGGGTACGCGTACCTAAGGTGACTGGTTTACTAGTTTGCAAAACTTACAAACTCAGCAGAATTTTCCGGGAGGAAAAGTTCCGCCATTACGCGTACGGGTACGCGTACCCAACCTGTCTCCTTTACCAATACCGTATGCATGAGTGCACACACTAGGTTTTCGGCACATGGATTTATACACTAATGTGCGAACACACTATATATGCTTATGTAAGCTCAACTCTACATTTCAATCATTGAAACATTCTTCTATAATGTTGTAATAGTCGTTATTCACAACTATCATCATCAAAGCTATTTACAAGATTGAAAAGTCATCGTGAATTTCGTCACGGATAAAGATAAAAAGTGGTTAAAACGAAAGCTCACCAACACGTATTTCGATAAAAAGATAGGCGAGTAAACTAGGCTCGAAATAGCAAATGTGTATGTATGAAAACTATCATACTTGTATGATTTTGTGTCAATAGTAGGAGATAAAGTAGATAGCCTTTTGAGTGATAGATAAGTTCAAGTCTCCACATACCTTTTAGTCGGATGAAGTTCCACTGGTTCCTTGAGTATTTCTTCGTCTTCGTAAGATGATCGTCATGGAGTCTGGAGCTCAACTACACTTAACTGTCCTAGTCCGAGACTTAGCTATAAGTAGTCTAGAAATGAAGACATATAGTTTTGACAACTAAACTTGACAAACAAGCTTGAGATAGCAACGCTTGCGATTTCGACCGAGCAATGCTCTAACAATCTCCCCCTTTGTCAATTTTAGTGGAAAAACTATCAATACATATGGATTACAAAATAAATAAAACTTTGTAGCTTCTCGTCCACATGCTTGATATCCTTGGTGCTTCAACATTACTCGAAAACTTCGTCTTTTTCAAGTACTCCCATAATTCCATAGATGTTCAATTCAGCATCATAGTTGTTGAAGATCCGTAGCCATAACAATGAAAAAACAAAAGCTCTCGATCATTGTTATACAATGTCATAATATTATTACACAGTATCAAAGTTCAATTGTATCACAACTTTGACAACAATACTATGGTGATATGCATCACTCCCCCTTAGTCAATACTTTCATCCCAACATGAAAATCACTCCTCCTTACATAATGATCCGAAAACCATATGTATTTTGTGATTGCAGGATTTCCCACAACACACCCCTCACAAGAATTCATAATAATCAACACATCTTTAAGATCAATAATCACCTTTTTATTAATTGAATTAGTAATCTTACAATAAGGAAATGAAATCAAGAATACAACTGTTATCTTAGACTTTCTCTCTCCTCAAAACTTTATCTCTTTATTCTCAAAAAGATCCCCCCTTCTCTTAGGCCTGCTCGGCCCTTTATATATGACATTACATAGTGGATGACAGCTAAGCTGTCCTTTATTTTCGGATTTGGCTTGCGACATTCTCGCTAGTATACAAATGTTAGATCTCGCAACGCTCCCAAATCTCGCTAGGTCTTCACATCTTTCTCGTGTCTAGGTTGTCGTCATCTGTTGCATCATTTTTATAACCAATCTGCGATATCTTCGCAGTATGCTGTTTAAAGATTTCACAAAGGTATTGATGTTGCGATATTCTGATCCTACATCTTGCCTATTCTCATGTCTTCTCTTCTAAGAAGAGAATGATATGAGAACTATTGTTTCAAAATGCCGCAACTGCTCATTTCTTTCCTTAAGTTTTCTACCGACAAGCTTCCATGAATTAAGCATAACCGCTTACACGTGTTAAATATTCCCTTATCCACCGGCACATTTAATGCTAACCGATCATCACTTTCTTGTTTATTTAAAGAGAGATCTATCATAGAAATAATTTCTTTCTTTTACTTCGACTTCTTCATCTCCACATTCTCTGTGAATCTTTATCGTCTGCAGCTTTTTACGAATTCACCTCTCTGCTACTGTTCTTATGGATTCATCAAGGTTTGTTGATTTTACTGAAACTGATCTCACTTAAATTGATCTCATCTACTGAAATTGTCTTATTTGATTTTGTTCATCAAGGTTATGTAATTCCCATACTGCTTTCTGTTCCGGCAAAAGTATCTCTAGCACCAAATTTACGATCCCAAACCCTAATATTCCCAAGGGTTCGCAGCCAAAAGTCGTTGTAAACAAAAGAAAGCCTGCGAATAGCAAGGTATTAAGAAACACTATTCTTTTAATAACAATATTGTTTCCTATGTTTCTTATTTGCATTGTGATTCGCAGGGTGATGAAAATGTCGATAGACCTCGCAAAAAATCTCGCCACCTTAAAAATTTTGAAACTTTCGTCCCAATTCCTATGTTTAAACCTTCAATCTCTCCTGAAATATCTTCGCAAGCTGAATCCTTACTTCCTTTTCATGAAGGTATCGCCATAGAGTTCTCCCCTGTAACTGATCTTCATGCAGTTGAAATTCCTTTAAATAACCCTGCTGCGAATGAATCCTTCTCTTCTTCTACTGTCAATACCTCTCATCTTGACACTACCTCAACCCCAGTCATTAATATTCCTTAAATTTCATCTTCGAATGACGCATCTATAGCAAAGGATGATTCAATTCCCCAACCTTCTGTCATCACCACCTCTTCATCCGAATCTCCCCTTTTTACTAAAGAAACTTTGGAAGGAATGGATATTGCTTTCAAGGTTTTATCAGATATTCTAGATGATGTCAAGAAATCTTCC
Source organism: Papaver armeniacum (assembly GCA_023531295.1). NCBI lineage: Eukaryota > Viridiplantae > Streptophyta > Magnoliopsida > Ranunculales > Papaveraceae > Papaver > Papaver armeniacum. The sequence continues at coordinate 61,087 of JAJJWW010004126.1, forward strand.
ATTGATCCTATCAAATCTGGTGTCTGCGAAATTTTGAGTAAATATATTGGTTCTGACAGAATGATTTCGCAAACATCCTTGGAGAAGGAAGTTGAAGCTTTAAAGAATAATCTCCAAGCCATGACCTTGAAATGTGACACTCTTCATCTTGAAAATCAAAAGCTTCAGAACGTCTCACTAGATCGTGACAATCTTCACAAGAAGAATGAAGAATTAAAAGGTACAAATTTAATCTTTAAACTCTTTTTTTTTTTTTTTTTTTTTTTATTTTACTCTTTTTTCTTAAAATCCCCTGTTCGCCTTTTAAGTTTTAAACCAGAAACGAATAATGGAGAGATATCAGTTTGAATCCATCGCCGAAGAAGCTCGTGTGGATAGAGATGCTTGGATGAATCAATATAACCAATTAGATAACCTTCATACATACTCTGTTGATCAAATAAATAATCTTACCGAGGAGAATACTTAATTAATCCAGGAGAAGAACTTATTATGTAGTGAATTATCTCGCCTCTCTTATTCTTTGACTAAAGATAATTTGAAGTTGGAAACTTTATTAGATGAGAATAAAACCCTATTTCAAGAAAAGCGAATTCTTTTAAATAAGGTGGCGATCTCTTCGCAAGAACTTAATATTTGCCAAAAAGTATGTAATGATCAAGAACGATCCCTCTGCTCATTGAGAAATAAACTCAAAGAAGTAAGAGAATCATCTTCTGCTGAGAGAAATAAACTTATTCAAGGTAGAATAACTTTAAGTATAAAGGCAAGTCAACTCAAACATCAATAGTCCAAGCTAGAAGAATCCTACACTTCTCTTGCGAAGGAAAACACCTTACTCATTTCTAACGAAAAGAATCTTCGATCTCGCCTGAAAGGTTTAGTTGGAGATAAGTTTGACGATGCAATGGACCACTTGGAGAATAGTTGCTTGTCCTTAACCCAATATCTTATCTCGCAAAAGGAAGGTAGTCATAAAATTTGATTGCCTCAACCATTTTTTTCTTTGTTAACTCTTTGTATGATATCTTCCTTGTGAGTTCTTCGCCTGGATAATTCTTTGTATTCTTTGTTTTCGCAGAATCTGAGAAAAATTTGCGTTCCTCCATTTCTATTTTGGAATCTAGTTATGCCAATATTCGCAAAGAGAATGCATTACTTGCCTCTACCCTTGCTCGTTCTCGCGATCGGGTAGAAAGAAGATTTGATTATCTTGCTTATTCCAAAGATATACAAAGTAGGAATCATCAGAAAGCACTCCTTCGCCAAGTTCATCTCAGGGCTGAAGTTTTTGTGAATGATATCTTATTGTCCAAATCTCTTCCTCCTATATCTGTCGAACCTTTGGAAGTAGATGATGATGAAGTTCCGTGTCCTCCTGATAGTGATTATGATTATGATAGTGGCGAAGATTTCGCAAATGAAGAAGAAATTCCTCTTAATGATGTAACTGTTGATGATAACCCAAATGAAGAAGCAACTAGAGTAAGCCAGAATGAAGGGAGGACTGTCGAAAGTGAAAAAGCTGGCGAAAGTGAGAAAGTTGGCGAAAGTGATAAAATTGGTGAAGATCGTCCATTATCTCCTTCTGGAGAAAAAATTGATGAAAATATTTCATCTTCTCCTGGCAAAATTAATCTTGAGGCTTGAATTTCTTATGTAATTTTTCTTCTTTGGGTTGCTTCATCTTCTTATGTAATTTTTCTTCTTTAGGTTACTTCATCTTTATAACTTCTTGTAAATGGTGTACTTCAGTCAACTTTGGAATGTGCTTACTAGCGAGAAAGATAATGTTTGTTGTTTAATAATTCCCATACTGCCTCTCATAATCTTTCTTGCGTAAATATGTTGGTGCTGTTTGAGTACTTGTTTTTCTTTTTAATTTATTGAAATTAATCAAGTTAATTGTGATCGATCAACGGATGAGAGAAATGTAGATTGCACTCTTGCATTAGCTCTATTCCTTCTTATGTTGTTTCATTTAAATTATTTCTGAAATGGTTAGGGAACTCCTCTTATTTGTTATTTTGGCTTGCCATGTGGAGATTATGTAAATGCTAGTAGTGATGATCTGGTGGTTGAGGCCCCGGTGTATAATTTGTGTAAATTTACCATACCGTGAGTTATGGGGTTTTGTTGTTTGGTCGGAAGTGATTTTTATGGGTCCAAATGCAAATGCCGTCATGCCCTTCACTTATGCAAAACAAGCCATTACAATAACCCACAAAACCACCCTTCCCATAATAATCTTGGGAAACGGGGCAATGAATTCTACGAAAAAGTAACGATGATAATGATGATAATGATGATGACAACAATTTGTTATCTATAGTATATAGATCATTGCCGGTACTTGTAAGCATAATGCTGAAGTTATTTTTGATCATGCTAATAAGTTTAGGGTTATTAAATAGGACGCTCCAGGGTTTTGATACACACCTGAATTTGAAGAGAGATCGAGGAGGCAATCTCGATAGGATTTCGATGACAAGTTCTTCTGGAAGATGCCGCATTGATGGAGCCATGGTTTCGTTCTCGTCTACTTCTTCCTTCTTATTTCATGTTTTATTACTTAGCAGCCAATGCTCCGTCCATATAAATTTAGGTTTTCATTTCAAGGGTTTGCACTTTTCAAGGTCATTAGGGTAACACGGGGCCGGATCAGTCAGAACATGTTCTCTCGTAGATTTTACAAGAGAACACCAAAAAGATTGCCCATACCTAAAGCCCATATGCAGCCAAAGCTAACTAAAGGAAAGAACCAAATAAGGAAAGGTCTCCGATTTTAATTTTCAGAATTAAATATACAAACTGTAGTATTTTTGGAATACGTTTCTGCACCTCAAAGGCTCAAACATAGTCTTTACACATCCCTATAAATAGAACACCGCGTATACTAATCTTTCAATTCATCGCATACTTTGAAGAGTGCGGCAATAATTTTCTTGTAGAAGAGTCTTTTTAAGTTTGCGTCCGCGGTTTTGAGATTAGCAAGATGAAGGTTATTGCTGCATACTTGCTAGCAGTGTTGGGAGGTAACAAAGAACCAACTGCTGAAGATATTAAGGACATCTTAGGTTCTGTTGGTGCTGCTGATGATGCCGATGACAGGATTCAACTTCTTTTTTCTCAAGTTCAAGGTAAAGACTTGACTGAACTTATTGCATGTGGAAGGGAGAAATTTGCTTCGGTTTGTGGTGGTGGTGCTTCTATGGCAGTTGGTGCATCAGTTGGCGGTGGGTCTGACAATGGAGGTGCAGCCGAGCAGAAGAAAGAAGAGAAGGTGGAAGAGAAAGTGGAGGAAGAGCTTGATGAAGAGATGGGTTTCAGTCTCTTTGATGATGATGATGGATATTGATCCGCTGGTAACATGTTTATTTTTGTCAGAGTTTTTGTCTCGCAGGAACCCTGTGATCGCGTTTGGTTATGTTTGATTTCTTATTTAGTTGTAAGTTAGCGACCACATTATAAATATTGAGTCTTTCCATTAAAATTATAATATTTTTTGTCAGATTATTCTTCAACCTTGTTGTTACCTCAATTTTCCCGGTTTATTAATCATTGAACACCTACGGGGATAAATCCCTAGAATTCTCTTGCTTGGAACTTTTTTGGAAAAGTGGCTAGGTGTAGACGCCCACATCTTCAGAACAAGGGCAAGATTTGGCCATGGGTGCAAAGATCTGACTTGCTACGTTGTTGTTAGTAGAGTTTCTGTTTATTGTGTCGTGTATAATCCGATTGGAGTTCACCATCACATTGCACTTGTTCAT